>CM062804.1:1040239425-1040664676 GCA_031772625.1 Pinus tabuliformis
CATGGCGCAAAAATGGCAATTGGGAAACTGAGATCTAGAAATGGAGGCTGTTTCCGATATGCGATTAGCGCTGGGCAAAACCCCTCGAAGAGGAAAGGCCCCGAGTGCTTGATCACAAGGGAAACCCGAAAACCATGGGAAAGCGCTAAAACTGACAAGGCAGGTCCCGCGCTCAAAACCAGCGGAATATCGGAGGCATTTCGGGTGGTAAGTGGGTTTGGCTGAGGACCCAGCGATTCCATACACCGAGTGGTGCGTGTTTGGCGAGGAGAGAGAAAAACTACTTACATTGCGGACTAACGTCAAGCAAATCAACTGCGTGATATAAGCTAAGACTGTAGGATTTGGGGGCTCTAGATCAATGGTGGAGGTTCAACCCCATCGATGACCAGACCCAAGGGAGAAATAAACTATGACGCATAAGATTTGAAGTCTGATTTGACCGATGAATCGACAGAAGGATCCTCATAGGCATCTGGGAAATAACGGAAAAAAACGATCGTTCAGGAAGAAGTGACACTCAGTTCGCAAGGAGATAGGTGGCCACCTCTCTGTGAAGCGTTACGCAGTAATGATGATGCAGAGCAAGAAAAGTCCTAGTAGATCGAGGCAGGTGATCCAGAGAGCCGGGAAGCCGAAACGAACAGTCGGGGAATGAACTGGCTTTAAAGCCACGAGCTAACAGAGACAGGACGGAGACAGTGAGGCAGAGAAGTAATGAAGAAGCCGAAGGTCGAGAGACACAGAAAAAGAGGCAAAATTGCAGAGAACAGAGAAGCTGAGATGACCATCAGAGTAAGGGTAGCATTGAGCAGACAGAGACCAATTGAGGTCGAAATTCGGTAAGGGGAGTTTGTGAACTCTAAGGAATTGGGAATTCCAAGTGACATGTTTGGTCAATTTAGTGTGTCCTAAATTGCTATTTAAAATGTCAATCCGAGAGTCGTAAACTGCTGAAGTGAAGTGCACTGTATATGCAAGATAACCGATTTCTTAGTTCTTTGTCGTTTTTGAGTTTTTGGTTTGTTTTTGGGTTTATATTCTATGGATTCCCTAATGTGAGATGGCAGAATTGAAAGTCAAGTATGGATGGCAATGGTGATTTCTACAATGATTTTCCAAACTTTAAAGTTCTCAAAAAGAAGGTTTCAAACTGGCTGTGATGAAATCAATTCTCAAAAGAAAATAAAAATGTACCAAAACAGTGAACTAGTGACAATGAAGCCTAGTATCCTTACTGCTGTATAAAAAGAAAATAAAAACTGAACTCAAAGCAATTCAAAGACTGTAAGCAACGCAAACAAAATCACACTATTTCAACTCATATTCTGACCCTTCACCTTTCGACTTGCTCCGGCTATAGGAAGTAATCATAAACAAATTGAGTAATATGATATCTAAATTGCAGGAAATGAAATTGCATAAAACGAAACTAAGATTAAACTATTTATTCATACTTCAATCCCTGAAAATGACATAAGTAATCCAATCACTAACTTGCAGGAAAGGAAACTTGAGCTGGCTGCGGAAAGTGACAAGTTTCCACAGCTGATTGAACAAAAATCTAAATCAAACAACAGTCACAAACATAGTTAGGAAACCATTTTATAAGCTCTTTTTAAACTAATATGCAATGATTTGACAGCTTGGTGGGTCAAGTAAATGGAAAAGAAGGCTGGAAAGGTATATAGGGAAGATGCAAGTTTGGGACTCAACATGACATCCTACTGATCATCTTCTGTCAAGTGAGACTCAGATTGAGCTCCTTATTGTAAGACTCTGCTTTTAAAAAAACATAATAAAAAGGCCAGCACTGAAGGCTAGACCAAGAGACGTAGCCCAGGAGGATTGGGTGAACTCCTTATTAAATTTTGTTGTGTTTGTGCTTTGATTACTGTGATCTCTTACTGTTTCAAGTGTCTGTGTATTTTGCAATCTTATCGATCCATCGCCTAAGATAACATAGACACACACACTAGCACATGAGTCTGTAATACCTTCATTAATTTCCTGAGGTCACCTAGGGGTGATTTCAGATCAAGTGGTATCAGAGCTATAGGTTGTTAAGGTTAGACAAGCTTGTGCTGGATTTAGTTGTTGAATGCTAACTAGATCAAAGCTCAAATTAGGAGGAGAGTTGGTTGAAACTAATCCTAAAATTGGAAGAGTCTATCCTCAGAAGACAATGTCGGAGGAAGGTTCTATGGGTCTAGACCCTCAATTTATAGATAGATTCCTAGCCATGAGATCCATGGTAGAGGAAATGTATAAGGACTTTAGAAAACATAAAGATGAATATTCATCAAGCTCCAAACAAGATAAAAGAGAAGAAGAGTCTCTCCTCCATGACCACTCAAAAGGAAAAGGGAAAGAAGAAAACTTTCTCACACCTCCTAATAGCCCTGAACATAAAAATAAGACATCTTTGATTAAACTAGATGTTAAATTTGATTTACCAATATATGATGGAGAGTTGAATGCAGAAAAGCTGGATAATTGGATCAGACAAATTGATGTTTATTGTAGAGTGCAGAGTATCGATGCAAACAAGAGCAAGATTCAGCTGGCTAGCCTACACCTTGGGGGAATTGCCTTGGTTTGGTGGGAAGGCAGGACCCAAGATGACATGAAGAGACATGGTAAGACTCTTTCTATCTGGGGTGAATTTGTTTTTGCAATAAAAAAGCAGTTCTATCCACTGGCCTACATGCAGCAAGCCATGGTGAGCTGGAAAACTCTTTGCTAATTGAAAGGGCAAAGTGTACAAAGTTACACCCAATAATTTAGGAAGCGAGCTTTGATTCTAGGAATCTCATTAGACTCACCTGAGACTCTGTTGAAGTACATTAGTGGTCTACACAGCTACATGAGCCACACTATCCTCATGTTTAATCCCACTATTATAGATGAGGTATCTGTTCAAGCGACGCATCTAGAAGCTAGAGGAAAGAATGGGAACCCAGAAGCTAGAGGATCATCCAAGCCCATTGCAAGCAAGAATAAGGAGAAAAGAAAACAAAAATGGAAAGAGAGGAAGGCCAACACTGCACAGAAAAGCAAGTCTTCATGCACTCACTATAAGAAGGATGGGCATGATGATGAGCACTATTGGATTCTAGATCTGGAGCTGAGACCTAAGAAGTTCGAGGGCAAGAAGAAGAAGGCTGCTGTAGCTATTCAGAAATATTTGGGGTTAGACTCAAGAGATGAAACAACCATTGCAACCACAGGTATAAAAGGTTGTTCGCTTTAGAGAATGCAAAAATCAAGAAGCAGGTGCAGGAGTTGCTCAAGAAGGGGTTCATCAAACCTAGCACATCACCATGTGGGTCACCAATCGTTTTGGTGAGAAAGAAAGATGGCTTGTGGAGAATGTGCATTGATTATTGAGCACTGAATAAGATAACAATCAAGAATCATTATCCCCTTCCTCGCATAGATGATCTATTAGATCAATGGAAGGAAGATGCTTATTTTTCCAAGTTAGAATTTCATAGTGGATATCATCAGGTTAGAGTTGTAGAACAAGATGCATGGAAGACTGATTTCAAAACAAAAGCAGGGATTGCATGAGTGGGTGGTTATGCCTTTTGGCTTAACTAATGCTCCTATTACTTTCATGAGAATAATGAATGTACTCAGACCTTTTCTTGATAATTTTGTTATTGTATATCTGGATGAAATTCTTATATTTAGCAAAACATGGGAAGAACATTTGAAGCATGTTAAGCAAACACTAGATGTTTTGAAAAGAAAAAAACTTTATGTTAAACTCTCAAAATGTGAATTTGGCAAAACATCTTTGAATTGTTTGGGACATATAGTAGGGGGTGGTGAATTGAAGATAGATCCCTCTAAGGTAGCAATCATTGTAAACTGGCATAAACCCAAATCTACTACAGAAGTTAGGAGCTTCTTAGGAGCAACCCAATATTGGAGAAAGTTCATTTCTAACTTTTCCTTAATTGCAGCCCCCTTACATGCTTTAAAATGATTGAACAAGGTGTTTCAGTGGGGAGGAAAATAGTAGAAAGCCTTCGACACCTTGAAAGAAAAGATTAGTACAACACCAGTACTAGCATTTCCAAATCTTCAAAGACCATTTGAGATCCAAACAGATGCCAATGACTATGCCATGGGAGTAGTGTTGATACAACACGGTAAACCCATATGTTATCATTCTGAGACATTTAATTCTGCAATAGTAAACTATCCCACATATGATAAAGAATTGTATGCATTAGTATAGAGTGTGAAAAAGTGGAAACATTACTTAATGAGCAAAGAAATAGTTATACATATTGATCATCAACCACTTCAATATATACACTCCCAAACTAAGTCGCAACAATCAAGACACTATAGATGGATGGGTTTTCTACAACAGTTTCATTTACTCATCAAATATAAAAAGAGCATACATAATAAAGTTGCAGATATGTTATCTAGACCCATTATAAATGCATCTACTATACTTAAGCATAATTATGTATTGCATGAGAGCTACATTGAACAATATGCTCAAGATATAGACTTTAAAGATGTATATGCAACTTTAAGTCAATGCAAACGAGTAGAAGATTTGGATTATCACATTACTGACCGACTCTTGTATCATTATGGGAAGATATGCATTCCACAAATTGAAAGAGTAAAGATAATTTGAGAAGCACACACTTCTCTAATATTAGGTCACTTTTGGGTAAGCAAAACAATTGCACAACTGTAAAGATTTTGTTATTGGCCAAAAATGAACGAGACAGTTTCTAGATATGTAAGAGGGTGTACTATGTGTGCAAAAAGTAAGCCCAACAATAGGAAACTAGGCGTGTACAGTCCATTTCCACTTCCTTCTCATCCTTGGGAAAGTGTTTCCATGGAATTTGTTGGAGGACTGCCTAAATATGGGAAAGGTCATGACTATTTGTATGTTTTTGTGGATAGGTTCAGCAAAATGTGTATTTTGATACCTTGTAATAAACAGATTATAGCTGAACAAACTACAAAACTGTTCTTTCAACATGTATGGGTTCATTTTGGATTGCCCACTTCCATTATATTTGATCGAGACACCAGATTTGTGGGAAAGTTTTGGTCAAGTCTATGGAACTGATGGACACCAAACTAAAGAAAAGCACAACTTTCCATCCACAAACCGATGGCCAGACAGAAGTAGTCAACAGGACGGTGATCCAATTGCTCAGGGGATATTGCAGCAAGCATCCCAAGCTTTGGGATGAACATTTGTGTTATGTGCAGCATGCTTACAACCGAGCCAAACATTCTTCCACACAGAGATCTCCTTTTGAGACCTATTTTGGTTTCACACCAAGGTCTCCTTTGGATTTTGTCTTTGGTAAGGACATAACAGTTGAGGGACACAACGATGTGGACAAGGCAACTAGGTTCATTGAACAAATCCAAGAGATCCATCAGGTAGTACAGGAATAGCTGGAAAAGAGCCAGGCCAAATACAAGGCAAGGCATGATAAGCATCGGATGGAGCATAGTTTCCAAGTTGGTGATCAAGTCTGGCTGTATATCAGCAAGGCAGGATGCAAGGTGAAGGTAAAAAGCTAAAACCAATAAGGTATGGACCTTTCAGGATCCTTGAGAAACTTGGTGAGAATGATTTTCACCTTTATTTTCTAGCTTATATGCACATCTACTCAGTCGTCAATGCAGACATCTTGAGACTATTTGAACCTTCATTAATTGAAGATCCTGAAGAGCAGAGTCAATTGCCTTCTATTGATGACCTACTACCTGAATATCTTAATGAATTGAAGGAAGACACAGTTCTGGACATGAACATGAGGACAACGTGTAGGGGAGATGTTGAGTACCTCATAATTAGGCTCATGGGTTCAAAACCAAGCAGTGCAAAATGGATGGAGATTGGACAGGTGAGGAAGTTGTATCCTCACTTACTCGATGCTTGAAATCAACTTTTGGTGGTCCAAAAGCTTTTTCAGTGGGAAGGTCGTGATCCGAATTGGATCCTCAAACAATTCCATGATTGTTAAGAATGAATGATAGAATTCAAAAAATATTATAGCTATCAGAAATAACCTCTGAATAATGCCAATTTGCAGCTAGCACAGAGCAACTAGGACCTTCGGTCAAAGCGAGCTGACCGTTGGCCCATGGAGACCACGCATGGCGCAAAAATGGCAATTGGGAAGCTTAGATCTAGAAATGGAGGTTGTTTCTAATACGTGATTAGTGTAGCACAAAGCACTAATCATGTAGCACTAGGAAAAACCCCTCAAAGAGGAAAGGCCCCTAGTGCTCGGTCACAAGGGAAACCCGAAAACTGTGTGAAAGCTAAAACTGACAAGGCGGGTCTCGTGCTCAAAACCGGCAGAATATCGGAGGCATTTCAGACTGTAAGTGGGTTTGGCTGAGGACCCAATGATTCCATACACTGAGTGACACATGTCTGATGGGGAGAGAGAAAAATTTCTTACATCGCGGACTAACGGTCGAGCAACTCAATCACGCGATATAAGCAAAGACAGTAGGTTCTGGGGGCTCCAGATCAATGACAGAGGTTCAACCTGATGGATGACCGGACCCGAGGGATAAATAAACTATGACACATAAGATTTGAAGTCTGATTTGACCGATGAATTGACAGAAGGATCCGTTTTGCAGGCATCTGGGAAACAACGGAAAAAAACGACCGTTCAGGAAGAACTGACACCGAGTTCACAAGGAGACAGGTTGCCACCACTCTGTGAAGCGTTACGCAGTAATGATGATGCAAGGCAAGAGGAGTCCTAGAAGACTGAGGTAGGCGATCCAGAGCGCTGGGAAGCCAAAATGAACAGTCGGGGAATGAACTGGCTTTAAAGCCACGAGCTGACAGAGACATGATGGAGACAGTGAGGCAGAGAAGCAGTGAAGAAGCTGAAGGCTGAGAGACACAGAAAGAGAGGAAAAATTGCAGACAATAGAGAAGTCGAGCTGACCATCAAAGCAAGGGCAGCATCGAGCAGACAGAGACCAATTGAGGTCGAAATTCAGTAAGGAGAGTCTGTGAACTCTAAGGTCTTGGGAATTCCAAGTGCCATCCTACTGATCATATTCGGTCAAGTGAGACTCAAATTGAGCTCCTTATTGTAAGACTTATTTTAAAAAAACATAATAAAAAGGCCACCACTGAAGGCTGGACCAGGAGACGTAGCCTTAGAGGATTGGGTGAACTCCTTATTAAATTTTGTTGTGTTTGTGTTTTGCTTACTGTGATCTCTTACTGTTTCAAGTGTCTGTGTATTTTGCAATCTTATCGATCCATTGCCTAAGATAACATAGACACACACATCAACACATGAGTCTGTAATACCTTCATTAATTTCCTGAGGTCACCTAGGGGTGATTTTATATTAGGGGGTTTGACAACAAAATTTGTGCAATTTCTTGGAGGAATAGGCTGTGCTATAGGGAGGACTAGCAGACAGGATTTGCATAGTTTTTTGGAGGAACTGGCCAGGAGCCTATCAGCAAAAATTGCGCAATTCTTGGAGGGAATTCGCAGTTGGCTGCTGGGTCACTAGTAGTAGAAACTGTACAATTCCCAAGGGGAACAGGCAGTGAGCTGGCAGGAGTTTGGCAGCAGAAACTGTGCAATTCTTGGAGGGAATTGTCAGTCGGTTGCTAGGAGATTCTTGTAAGAGGAATTGCACAGATGCTAGGAGGTTGACTCACTGATCAACTGCATAATTTCTAAGCTGAGCAGATTGTTGGGTAACAGAAGGCCTGCTCATGAAAATTGCGTGATTTTCTGGATGAGTAGTCGGTCGACTATCGGGAGGAATGACTGGGAAAGCTGTAAAATTTTTGAGGGAGACAGGGATGGGAACTGGGTGATTGTCTGACCTCTCTGTGCAATTTCCTCAATCAGCAGAGTGGGCAAGGTTAACAACCTCTGCGCAATTTTTTATGGGATTCAGTCCCAGGGTGGGTGTTGGGTCCAACTCTCTGGGTGGCCAACATGAAGGTTGATTGAATTGCTTGCGAGACATGCAACTTGAAAATACTTGCTTGGTGCTTCTGCGTTGTTCTGGGTGACAATCAATCGAGTCAAAGGCGGGGTGATGGTCCGACCATCAGAGGGAAGTCTGGTCGTTAGAACTTCAACAAAATTACTAAGTGTGTGAACGAGTGAAATATGAAAATGTGATCTTACAAATACACACCCTCATGACTTGATGACGAGAAACCAACCAGACACACATGTTCAACATGACTAACTGATGGTGCAAGTGACAAGCGCGACACTTGTGATTGATCATTGATAGACCATGATGACACTTGTGCAACAGTGAATGGGACTCCGTGTGTGAGTGTGGCAGATGATTTCATAGTGAACATAACATGTACACACAAAGCGAAGATCTTGAGCATGACCAGAACATGGTTGCAAGCAAGACATTGACATCAGCATGAAAATTCTTGGGTGGAATGTGTTATCACCCAGGTTGTTCCCAAAAGTTGTAAGAAAGGGAATACGGCCGAGGTAACCATAGATCAATCTTTTGGATACAGAATCTAGCCAATCTGTATCCAGAGAGGGCTCTCTCTTTATGATTTAGCTTTGTTTTTTAAAGGTATTAGGCTAGTTATGAAGTTCAAGGGTTTTTTTTTGAGTTTGGGTTTGGGTTGTGAGATTCAATATAGCAGTGAGGTAAAACAGAATAGTTTAGTCCAATGGGCATGATGGAGTCAAATAAATAGGCTTTCTAGATTTGGTTTCTTAACAGAGGATGGCTTCACAGAGCAAGGTAGTCAAACAGGGAAAAAATGAAGGATTGAAACAGATGGAATGGGCTCAAATGGGTGAAGGGTAGTTAAGAATCCTTCAACATATTGAAAGAGGGAAAATGGATGATTACTGAAAAAGAGCAGTTAAGAATTCTTTAGCAAATAATCAACATGAGAGAACTAGGAAACATGAGCAATTAAGAATTCACTGTTTATACTAATTTTGAAGAAAACACAGAGAATAATAAAGACTGAAAATAGAGTGCAATCAGGCAAATTCTGAATTAACCATTTTCTTTATCATTTAGATTATGAAACATCGATGATATGATAAACAAGAAAACTGTAAAACACAAGATATAGGGGACTTATTGATCCGGAGGTTGATTCAAGAATTCTGTGACAATTCCTCTGCTTCAATTCTTCATCCAGTAGGCCAAACAAGAGTTGATTCCAACAACTTTTTTATTCCAAAATTTCAGTATTATAGCAGAGTCTAAGAATTCTCACACCATCGACCTCATCAATCCTTTAATCGAGGGGGTATATATACAACAAAATATGTGCAACCTATATCTCATAATAGCTGTGAGATAAATCCATATTTTAACCTAAAATAGTTTACAAGCAAAATAGAAACAACTAACTGATGTTGTGCTGGAGGCAGGCCTTTAGGGTTTGGCTTGTAGCTATCCTGTAGTAGCTCTGCACATCTGCTTGTCTTCACTGCGCTCTTAAATTCTGATCTACTTCTCTTTGTCAGCACTGATACTCTTTAATTCTGACTTGACTTGCCTTTAATTCTGCACTGTTACTCTTTAATGCTCGTGTGATACTCTTTGACTTGTTTTTGACGTGGAACTTATACCTGCCCACCATTGTCTGGAAAAATAAAACTTCTAACGTGTCTTCACTCTGCCCTTCCTTTGGCCATTCATGTTTCTTAAGGCCCACTGGCTAGGGTAACAAAATATCCCTGTATATCCTTTTATTTCTTTTTTTCTGCGAGCCTTGAAGTCCCTCTGTTTGGTTTAAACTGTGCTTGAAGAAGAAGAAACTGAAAAATGGTAGGTCGGCAGAGGCCACAGGCTTGTTGCTGGAGATTTTCTGTTCAGGAGGCGGTCAGAAACTAGAAAATTTGATTTCGGCCGCTTTTACACCTGGAGTGTGAGGGGCGCTATATGCAGAAAAAATAACAAGAATGACCTTTTTCCCTTTTATTGAACAAAAATGAAATTTTGGCGGGAATTTTATTTGAAGGATGAATGACGCCAACGGGGGTACGATATAGATGATGTGGCGGTGACGTGAGCAAAAGGTGATGCGGTCGTGATGTCAACAAAGGACAGCTGACGTCAGCAGAAGGATGGTGGTAAGCGGTTTGGTCCGCACCGCTTTTGGGGCTAGGCAGTTTTGGGGGAGGGCTAGCGAACATGTCAGGAGCTTGACGCGTGGCAGGGTATGGGCGCCAAAACCACTGGTTTCCCGCGACTTAAACATCGATGATGGAGGGGGTCGCGAAATGGATGTGGACCATCGGATGGTGGATCGGTTGATCGAATGAGGGACACATATGGAATATGGTGGAGTTTCATGTATGTGAGCCCGATATATTTGAACTGTTTTTTAATGGTATCGGGGGTAATTTCATTGGTTCGGGGAATGGTTAGTTATTAATTAACTATAGGTTAATTAATCCTTTTGAATGCACGGTGGGGAGGTTATTAATAGTTTCCAAATAAACCTATTAATCCCTTGCTTTATACAGTGACTAGGGTTGTAGTTAACCGGGGGGCAGGAATATTAATATTTGGGCATTTTTAATGTATTTTTATATATAATACGGGATTGGGAAATAAAGTATGGGAGTTATATAATAATTTTAAGAGTTAATATGAAAGAATAAATGAAAGCGACAACATTAAGTTATATGGTTAAAAAACTTAGGTTAAAAAAGGGAAACATGGTTTTATATGAGAAATATGACTATTCTCTAAGTAAAACAGATTTTTACTTAGGCAATCATTTTGAAACGGAATGAGTGGTTCAAGGATATTAAGCACATCTTAATACCTTTGGGGGGAGTTAGTGAATGTTTTGGGGAAAAAACCTGAAGGGACGTTAGTTATGAATATGCCTCGCTTGAGTTGTACCAAACATATCTACCATGGCACTTGTGATAGAGGTTAGATTAACACTTTGAGAGACAAAATCTATCACAAGTATCATTCTGCAACACCATCTACCTACCCTGCCTACTTGGCCTAGCATTTTTTCTTCTTTCTTGGGTGCACTTAAACTGGCAAACCCTCATCAACTTTTCTTTTCCTTGGCAAGCCTACTTAAGTCCACACTTATTACTTCCAAGGGCTCAGATTAAATAGTTGAGCTCCTTTGCTTCTCTACCTATCTACTTATCTGCCAAAATTAAACAGTTTGGCCAGATTTTATTCTCTATTTCTAAAATAGGAAATTCAAACATGAACTGGCCAAGATTAAGCTATTTTGGCCATTCAACAATTGTGGCATGAATTGAACAAGCTGCACACAATGCTTTATTTACAGAAAGTGAAATAGTAGTGGCATTTTGGACTTGCACACTTTCCTGGTCTTTCTTTGTTTGGGATTCATTTCATTTATTTTTTCTTTTGACCATTTTATTCTTTTTACCCTTTGATTTTTCTTTTAGGGCATACCCTCTTTACATTTTTTACATTTTTTGATTTTTTGATAATATGGAAACCTTTGCAATAAGGCAAAGGATGAACATATTACAGAGCTCCACCACTCAATCATGAAATATGATACATATTTGTATAGGAGTACAATAGTGGCTCCACTTGGGGATGGCTTTCCCTGGTGGAAAGTCAAGAACAACAGGTTAGATGGCCTTCTAAATAACTTTTACTGTGCTCTGAAATCTTCCTTTGCTGGTTGCTTTATTACATATATGACAACACACTTTTTGAAGCTTAGGGCCTTCTCTTCAGGCTTCAACTGCAGCAAGTTACTATCCAATCCAAACTGTGACATTATTAAGGATGCAATATGTATATGTTAGAGTAAAAAATTCATCAAACAACTGGATCAAAGTAATGTTTTAGCATTCGACCATTCACTGGTCCTTCTTCTGTTTCTGTACCGTCTAGGCTCTTTAGAAAGTAAGTATTGTTCCCTTGCAATGCATGGATGATAAATGGCCCTTTCCATAGGAAGTCAAACTTCCCATGTTCTCCTTTGTCTTCTCTCCTGGAATCCCACCTTAGAACTCTGTTTCCAATGTAGAAATCTTCTGCTTTGGTCCTTTTATCAAATATTTTCTTGAGTTTTTCTTGCAACACTTGGGGTCTTTGGTGCACTTCTTCTCTAGTCTGCTGCAAATGGATGGTTTAATTTATTCTCCTTTGAATGTCATTGGGTTCCAACTGAGCTTTTTGCATTAATTTCATCACAGGAACTCCTAAAGATGAAGGAAACACAACCTCCATGCCATAAACTAATTCATAAGGGCTAGTTCAAATGGATCTCTTTGTAGTAAGTCTGTCTGCCCATAATGCATTTGTAAGCTTCTTGTGCCAGTTTTTCTTGTTCTCTTCCAACAATTTCTTAATAATGTTGATCAGGCTTTTATTGGAGGACTCAGCTAGACCATTACCTTGAGGGTAATAGGCTGTGGAATGGCCTAAAGTGATATGATATTTGCTGCAGAAATTTATCAGTTTTTTGGACTTGAAGGCAGCAACATTATCGGTTATGATCTTTTCAGGACAACCAAATCTAGACAAGATGTTGGTTTCTAAGAATCCTATAATCACTGCATCATTGGCTTGTCTAAAAGGAATGGCTTCTATCCATTTGGTGAAATAGTCTGTGGCAGTAAGGATCCATTTATGTTGGCTAGAAGAGGGAGGATGGATTTCTCCAATGAAGTCCAAACCCCATTGTTGAAAGGGATTTTCAGTGGAAATTGGTCTTAAGGGTAGGGGTAATAGTTTCCTTTTGCCCTAAAAAATTTGGCATTTGTGGCAAGCAGCGACAAACTTCTTTACATCGGTGAACAAGGTTGGTCAGAAAAATCTAGCCCTTAGGATTTTGTCTGCAGTTGATTTCCAGTAGAGGTGTCCACCGCAGTCCCCTGCATGAAATTCTTTGAGAATTTGTCAGCTTCTTCTTTTAACAAACAATTCAATAGAATACATTCATGATTTTTCCAAAAAAGAACACCATATAAAATACAAAATTTTGAAGCTTTCATCTTTAAAAACCTTTTCTTTGTTCTGGACAACCTTGTAGGAGCCTGCAGGTTTAATAATACATGAATTATATCAGCATACCAAGGTGATTCTAAGAAGGCCTGGCTGATTTGTGGAGTCACCATCTCCTGTTCGCTATCCAGTTCATTAATATCTAGGGCTTGAAAGTTTGTTTCAATCATGATTTTAGCCAATCCATGTCCTTTTATCAGCGTAGCAAGTTTTATTTCAATGTCATACTCATATATTTTAGCTATCCATTTACCTCGTTTGCCTTCAATTCCATCCTGAGTCAAGATGTCTTTGACAACATCATTTGATACATAAGCTACTACATGTGAGTACAATATATAGACTCTGAAGTCTTGAATATCTTTCACAAGTGCATAAGCCCGTTTTTCCATGATTTTGTAATTCAGAGGTGCATCTCTGAGTGCTTTACTGAAAAAGGCTATGGGTTTTTCACATCCTTGATCATCTTTTTGAAGTAAAACAACTGCTATAGTGTGTTCTGATGCAAATGAGAAAATTATGAAATCTCTATCGAACTTTGGACTTGTAAGGACTGGGGTTCTGGTCAAAGCCATTCTAATTTCTTCAAATGCTTATTTGGCTTCTGCTGTCCATTTAACCTTTGAATCCTTTTTTAACATGTTGTTCAGAAATCTAATTAATTCAACCAGATTAGGTATGAATCTTCTCAAAAAGTTAATTTTCCCTAGGTGTTATGAAACCAGCTCAAGAAAAGATAGAAAAGATAGATCAACGCCTTAGAATTCAGCCTCTTCGAGGGGGCAACCTCCTTTACATTACTTAAATGAACAATTATTCGATGATTCAAATGAAAAAACCTCCTTTCTATATATAGGAGTCTAAGGAGTCACAATATAATCCAGCTAACCTAACAATAATAATATAAAGCCACAAAAATAACAATAGAGAGATTCTATGGGGCACATAAATAACAATATGGGGGTAATAGGGGCACAACAATATAAATAAGGGGTATAACTACAATAGTAACGGGGTAATCACTATTATTATAGGGACCCAACATGCCCCTCTCCTTCAAAAAAGTGTTGTCCTCAACGCTTGAGTAGTTCTGGGTACTTCTGCATAAAATTCTCATCCTCCCATGTGGAATCTTCAGTGTGTTAGTGCTTGAAATTTCACCTCAGGCTGAGAAAGGTAAACCTCAAGGCAACATCAAACCACTTAGCCTCGTAGCTAGCCCTACGGGGCAGGAGAGGGCTCTCTCCGGTCTATCTCGATAAAGATCTTCAATGGGCGAGATAACCAATAGGGTAATACTGATTTTAGGCTAGTAAACTGATCAAAAGGGTTGATTTGGGATTTTAGGATTTTTGGTGGAAAATTGGGGAAATGGCAATTTTAGGTGCGGGGATTGGACACAGTTTTCGCAGGGAGTTCTTTGGGGCGAGGTAGGAAACAGTATTGATGCCTTTAATAGAGATGGATGGTTGAGAATGACCGGTGAGGAGTTAAAGAGAGCAAGCAATAACCTTGAATTCCCTTTAAACAGTCAAAAACATTGATATTAAGCAAACTTAAAAGCAGAGCATGACAGTCATGAGTTCTACTTGAACACTTCATTTGCCTAATGTGCAGAAGGAAAAGTAAGGAAATGATTCACATAACACACTTACAAGTACAAAGAGAAACACACCATCAATACATGTGACCACAAGAATCCCAAAAAGGACTGCAAAACCCTGGTCTTCCTTTGCCAAAAATTGCAGAGATACAGTGAGTAATACAATAAGAGTTTTTCCCTCAAGAGTCCAACCATGAAAATGAGAAAGAGAGTACATAATATAGATCATCTAACATATTTCCCTGCCTCTAGGGGTCGAGCTCACTATCCTAGGAGCTGTTTCAACCACTTCTAAACTAAGCACTAAAAACTAGGCAGTCAAAACAACTTGCCTCTATAAGCTAGGAAACCAATTCATTCATTTAATTTTCACCTATTTCATGAATGAATCTTCTAGAAGAGATACATAAGTGTAAAAGTGTCATAAAATTACATTATTTACATCAAGGAGGATGACAATCCATTCCAAAAAATCAAACACAGTCAAAACTGCGTTTTGCTGAGCTGTACACTGAAATTTTGAGAAATTTGCCTGATGGGTCGCGCGCCATTTCCTGACGGGTCACGCACCTTTGAGAGCACTTTTGGGGCAATTACAGGTGTCCAAATGAGGAAAGAGTAGGCTTGTTGGAAAGGTCTGTGAGTCTACTTTCCAACCCAACTTGAATTTCTGAATTTGGTTGTCATTTGCCCCTCCAAAATTGCAATCTCCCAAGACTGCTTTCTGTGTGTCAAAAATGTGGCAGAAAGTCATTTTTTGTTTTTTTTTTTTACTTTCAGGAGGCCCAAAACTTCATAAAATCTCTTGGAAATGGGTGAGCATGTGTAACTTTTCATGCCAAATCCAAAAATGTTGAGTTTTTTGAAAATAGAGTTGCCAAGTGAAAGGGTCGCGCGGGGGGTGAGACCCGTTGAGAGGGCAAAACCTGTAAATTGCCTGAAAAAACCAAAATTGACCCAAAATGTTCAAAATTTCTTGGTATTTGTGCTGTGGCTGAGCTATTTAGTGCCTTGCTCCTTCAAGGAAGCCTCGGCCAAGATGTGGAGGGGATCGGGCCTTTTTCTCCTTTTTTGTGCCTTGGCCAACCGCCTTTGGAGCACCTTCATCTTCGCCTTGCACACGTGCATCCGCGCCCAATAATGGTTCTTCATGTTTCTCAACAATTTCTTATCTTGGTTGGCCTTAGCCAACAGCCTCTCTAAATGAGCATTGAGCCGGATAAGCATAGCCTCTCGCTCAACTGGCACTAAATCACCGGGTCTTCTTCGATTCAAGTTGCGGTCACTACGAATCCTCCACAACTCATCAAGAGTTTGCTCATCCTCCAACTGCTTGTTGCGCTGTTCTAGATATGAGATTGTCCATTGTGCCCCTTCTAATCTCTTCTGCAATGCATCATTTTCAGCTCTAAGGTGCTGAATGATCTCCTTTGACTCTAGGTTAGGAGAACTGACATCAAGATCAACAAGCTCTATATCTGGAACACCTGATGGCCCCTCATCAATCCTGGGCTGTTTTCCCCTCTCTGATACCTGTGCTGCTGTCGAAGACGAGGCCCCTTCCACCTGGTGTGGAGATAACACTCATGGTGCTGATGAAGAAGGCGAGACCCCTTCCACCTGGTGTGGAGAAAATACTCGCCTAGCTGCTGCAAATAAGGCCCTGTGGCCTCTCTGATAAGTGACCAATGGAGAAGAGCTGACATGGCTAGTCCCGGGGATATCATGCTGCTGTGATGGTCCTCCCTCCTCATGAACAATCTCCGGATGTGGTGGTGGTGCTGTAAAGAACTCACGAGAGATGAACTCCTCCCATGTGATGCCCTGCTGAGCCAACTAATGTCTGACCACAAGCTGAATCAAACCGTAATGATAGAGGCTCCTATACTGCTGTGCTGGGCTCTTCCTCTGCATCAAGGGCACCATCCTCTCAATGTTCTGGCACATGAAAACAGGGATGTTCATCATCCTTACCCATGTGAAATGCATCATCAGGCGAATATGGTACGAATATATCTGTGAAAATCTGCCCTCACAGGTGAAAAAGAGCATGATAAGCCTCATCATGGGAGCATACTCACTCCTCAAAAATCTGAAGGGAAATACACCCGTCAAATGTCTCATGAATGCAGGTCTAATGAAAGGCTCAAACTGAACACTGTCCAACATCCTGCGCTTGTTCCACACCTCTCCGACATTCAGTATCCTTGTGGCTTGAGCAATCATCTCGGGTGTCAATGTAAAATCCACCCCAGCAAGGTTCACATGTCCATCATGCAAATGCAAAACAAATAAGCGAGCCAACTCCCTATGATGCTGAATCCGAGAGATCCTCTCGCAAAACTCATAACAAGACATATAACGGAAACATGATACTGCCATTGGACAAGCCTGCAAATCGGTCAAAGAGGTGGGCTCCTCTCTTCTATGATGTCCACCCTTTCCACCCTTATGAGGCCTCCTCTGTACCTCAATCTCTGAAGCTGATGCCTGGTCATCACTTTGCTCATAATTGGTTTCGGTTTCTGACATTGTTTTAAGAGCAAAGTGGCTGAAATATACTGCTGTTTCTGCTTTGTAAAATGCTGATTAAAATGTTGTTTCAAGGGGACAAGGAGCACGAGGGGAATGTTAGGGGAGGGATACTTTAAAGGGAAAATGGGAATAATAATATATAAAACAGGGATTTTAGGGAAAAATCATAGCAAAATCATTGCATATGCATCATTATATAAATTTATTTACATGGATATTATGAGAGGTAGAGTTAGGGTTTGATTTTTATTTCTTAGGGAAGAGGGGTAGGGTTTAGGGATTTTCACCAATTTTTCAAGGGAAATTTACATAGAAAGACAAGGAAAAAGAAATGGGAAATGGGGAAAAAAATGATAACAAGGGGATACAAAAATGATAACAAGGGGATACCTTAAAACAACATATAAACCCTAGCCATTTTTACAATTTTAAACCAAAGCAAAGTGGAGCTTTTCATTTGCAAATGGAGACCTTTGAAAATGCACTCATGATTTCCTTTAACCATAACAAGCAACAAATTTTTGAGTTGGAGGGCCTACCTCACACAATTCGGCGATTTTGTGGCTCCTTGGTGAATTTACAGGCAGTTTTTACAATGAAGGCACTGACGGGTCGTGCGCCTCACCCAACGGGTCGCGCGCCTCTGACGGGTCGCGCCCGTTACAATTTTGCACTGTCGGAGGGCGCTCAACGGGTCGCGCGCCTCTGACGGGTCGCGCGCCTGGTCTGACGGGTCGCGCGCCTCTGCAACTCACAACTTCGGCTCGAACTCACTTGCAATCACTTGCTCAATGACTTGGATGCACAATGAGGCTCGATGGAGGGAGATTGGGGTTTTTATAACTTTATTTGAATTAATTTCATATCATAACCCACTTTATAATGTTTTTCTTTGACACTTTATAAACTTGACTTTTTGGTTTCCTTTTGTCCTGAAACTGATTGATTTGATGCTTTTCTTTGATAATTTTTGCAGGGATAGCATCTGAGGGATCTTGGCAAGGGAGCCAGGGTTACATGCTGTCCTTTGAAGCCTTGTGAATTTTTACCATTTTTTACAAAATTTTGAAAAATGACCTTGGCTTTAAAAACAGGGTTTTTAAATCCAAGGTGAAAATTAATTGTACAAGATAGAATCTTTCGAAGAAACACTTTGAAAATCATCCCTCTGGCTTGCTGGGCACTTATTGACCTTCAGAGACATGAACTTGAAGACAAACTTGACCAAAAACCCTAGACCTAAAAATTTGATCTCAAGACAATAGACAAGTAACCTTGGCAAAGTTTAATGACTGAAACACGCTGATCCAGCAGTGCCCAGAGGGAGACAAAGACACCAGCTCTTCCATCAGGGTTATGTCATGCCTAACAGAATGCAAAAAAATGACACTGATGAGACACCTAATTATGAAAATGCAAAGAGCTTTGATTGCTGATGGAGGGCTACTAGACCGACTCTAACACAACGGATAAGTTCTTCCACTTGATAAGATACTCTGAAATTGATCGATTTCGTAGCTGTAGAGTTCTTGTTTCTGTGACTGCTTCCTGTTCCAATATAATTTTTCCTTCCTCGTCAAGTTCTGGCAATATTGTTTGAATTGGGAGCTTGTCACCTATAACCTTTTTTAAACATGAAACATGGAAAACTGGGTGCAATCGAGAAGCTACAGGAAACTCCAATTTGTATGCCATAGTACCAATCTTTTGCAACACCTTGTACGGACCATAATACTTTGGTGATAATTTATTATCCTTCTTAGCTTGCTTTAGGGACATTTGCTTATATGGTTGTAGCCGTAGGAATACCCAATCACCTACATCAAAACTTCTTTCACTGCGATGTTGATCTGCCTGTTGTTTCATTCTATTTTGTGCCAACACGAGGTTATCCTTTAAGAGTTGGAGGACTTGTTGTTGATGTTCAATGTGATGTTCTACTGCCTGAACCTTAGAATTTTCTCTTAAATATGATGTGATGGATGGTGGTTGATACCCATAAAGTGCCATAAATGGGGTCATTTTTGTTGCTGTATGGAAGGAAGTGTTATATCACCATTCAGCCAGAGGCAACCATTTGACCCATTGTTGGTACCATTCCTTGACCTCCTTTTTCCTCTTGAAACACATCGTTTGCCTACCTTTTTCCTTCATAAATCTCTTAGACCCCTTGAAATTGATTAGTTAACAGTATTATAGTTTTTAAATGCATTAGAATTGATTTATGAGTTTTATGTTAAAGAATTAGGGATTTTTGATAAAAAGACTACAGGAAGTTGCAACATCCTGTAATTGGTTTATTGTTTGACATATGGCATGACAGCTAAGCTAGAGCAAAGGGTAGGGATGAAAAATAGAATGTACAAGCATGGACGAACACCTATCCTCCAGCAGAACCAACACTCCTGAATGCGCGGTCAATGATGGTCAAAGCACAGCATGTTGGCGACAAAAGCAGCAACAACATAGGGTTCTAAACCGATTTAGTTTTGTTCCTTTTTGGAATCGGTTCAGAATGGAAACAACTTAAAAACTATGCCATAGCAAAAGCGGCAACAGCCGCATAATGAATGTACATTCATTCCGAAATGTAAACGTTGTAAGACATATGTAAACACAGTTATGTGTTGTTAGTTAAGGGTTATCATTGTATCGTTTTGAAAACAGAGTTTTTGAACTTAATACCAAAAACACGGTTGCAGTCACGATTTCATTGTTGCGTTGATTCTATAGTCGCTTGAGCACAATCCAATATACCTTTGAAACGCGGACGGGCCCTGTGTGGAACGGGTATACTGTCATTTCATTTCATTTGCAACTTCTGAATATTCAATAGTATGCACAGTGATTAGAGTTTGGTTTATGCTTTCATTGATTTAATTAGAAATTTGTATGAGTAATGTTTATGATGGTAGCTTGAAGGATTCATCGATGAGATTGTTGAATTGTATCCTGTAAGGGATCTGATCTTTTCGTTATTTTTAAAAGCATCTTCATGAACCCTGTTTCTCATATATTTGAATTTTAAGTGTGCTTATGATTTTAGTATGTTTCAATCTTTCATGAATGATAAACATTGAATGCTGAGTGTTCACTGAATAGGGGTTTTATGCACAACATCCTCGTAAGGGGATTGAAATCTTGGTTTAAGTAATACACAATGTTTTTAAAACAGGTAGATGAATTGAGTGTCCAGGCGATAGGGAGCATACCTCAACCTTTCGTAAGGAAGTTCTGTAACCTACCATCACGAACACTTAGTTAGGAATCCTTTATGTCTATATATTGTAGACGCATGCCTCGAAGTTTACTGACCCTGGTCGATAATAAATATAGCCTAATCGAGCACCCTAGATAGGACACTACATTTTGGCGCCGTTGCTGGGGAGGCGTAGTTAGAGGATTAAAAAAAAAATCAATAAACAAAAACGAGAAAAAACATAGATTTAGAAATCATGTTCATTTATGCCTAGATTTAGAGATAATCAAGGTAGATTCATAAAAACCCCCCATCCAAAAACTAACCTATCATCAGGAGCAGACTCTTTAGGAAATACAACACTAATTGAGGAAGTCACCATACAAGCATTAGAGGATAAACAAAAGTCAGGGCAAAGACTTACTCTCATCGAAAGGCAAACTTTATTAGCACATAAATCGCAGAAGAAACACTTTCCTAGATCCTCTATACAAGGAGAAAGTAGCACAGTGACCGAACAATCTTTCTTTAATTTTCTCTTTAAAACAAGTGACACTGACACAGAGGAACCTATTAAAATGGCTGAGGAAGGAGATGGATCAGTACCAAATCAAGGACGAAGAGATGAAGAAGAGTCAACCTTTAAGTTTCCTATACATGAACCACAAGAAGATGATGAGATCAAAATGAAAAACATACCTCCATCCGTGCTACCAAACTTTTATGGTATGGCTTCGGAAGACCCAGACTCATTCTTGTTCGAGTTTGACATTGTATGTCGAACATACGGTTACACAGATGATGCCCATAGGCTTAGAATCTTCCCAGCGACATTAACGGCATCAACCTTAAGATGGTTCATGAGGCTTGGTGAGCATGCGATAATTGATTGGGATGACACGAGAAGGATATTTCTAAAGAAATATCAACCTTATTTTAGATCCAAAGATTCCAAAGATGATATCTTTAGAATGAGCCAACAAGAGGATGAAACCTTAGAGGAATACTTAGAACGGTTTGTCTACAACTTACAAAAATCCAAACACCGAACTATGCCTCTTGATTTGATTCGCACAATATTCTTGAAAGGCATCCGAGAGGAATACATGGATGATCTTAATTTGATGGGCAAAGGGGACATTTCTACCTTACCTTTTGAAGAAATCGCTGAATTATGCGAAAAATATTCAAGAAGTAAAGCTAAAATTGGAAAAAGAACCCTGTCATCCAAAGTCACCAAATCTGCTTCAGCAAGTGTCACAAGGGCTGAAATAGGGAATCTGTTAGAAGAATTTAAAACAGATCCGTTAAGCACCTTAGGGAACCAAATTGACACTCTAAAAGATAAGAAGAAACAAGAAGATGAAGATCAGATAATGGCTATCTTCTGCCCAAAATGCCGGAAGAAACATGCCTTAAAAGACTGCCCATTAGAAAACATCCAAGTTTGTGCCTTCTGTACTGAAAATCATGATATATTTAATTGTCCTAAAGTTAAGGTTTTGCAGAACTGTAATATGGCAGCTAATGCAGAGATGGAAAATGTGTATTACATGGGCACAAAGAGACCATGGCAGCCAAGGCCAACACCTCAAGGTATGTTTCCAAATCAAAATTTGCAATTTCCTGTAAATGATCAAATGTATGCTCAGAATTCATGGAATGTACCCATGCCATGGCAGCACCAAAATCACCCATAGCAACAATGGAGACCATCTCAACAGTACTCTCAATCATATCATACATATCCTCAATCATACCAACCATATTCGCAGCCATATCAACAATATCATCAGCCATACTCATCACATCCTCAACCATATCAGCAGTATCCTCAGCAGCAAGTTGTTTACCAACCTCAACCTACTCAACAAGCACTGCCTGCTCCTCCATCAATAAATCCACTACAACTGCAATTTCCATCTAAATCACAACCTCCCAGACCTACTCAAATTCCTGCTCAAACTGTCCCAAATCCAAATAACAGAGCAGAGAGGCCAGCCTACAGTGTAGAAGAGGGAACCTCATATCCCACACTACCCTTGCAAAATATCAACTTGAGGTCTGGTAAGGTACTCCACAAAGATTCTCCAATAACTGATAAACAAGAAGAAAACACAGAAAATGAAAACGAAATGACAAATCAAAGAAAAATAAACAATGATACCAAAGATAAGCAAATGCAACCATTGCATCCACCTTTTCTAGACCGATTGCTCCAAATGAAACTTCCAATGTCTATACCACAGTTTGATGTTTTAGATGAGCTCAAGAATGTCTATATAAAAATTCCGCTACTGCAAGCCATAAAAGACATTCCCATATATACTAAAGCAATCAGAGAAATGTGCCTTAAGAAGCCTACTAGGAAAAGGATTGATCCACAAACCATTCATGTTATAGGACATTTAGCTGGCCTTATGGCAAATACCATCTCAATGGAGAAGTATGTTGATCCTGGTATCCCCAGAGTTACTACAATCATTAACAACATACAGATTCCAAACACTTTAATAGATCTTGGGGCCGCAATAAATGTCATGACTCTTGAAACCATGAGAACACTCCAGCTTATAAATTTGCAACACACAACGATTGTTCTAGAACTAGCTGATAGGTCTAAAGTGATTCCTGAAGGGATTTTGGAGGACATAATTGTTTCACTAGACTCTTGGGAGTACCCAGTGGACTTCTTAGTTCTTCAACCCAAATCCAATTTAGGAGGGCACCCTATCATTCTTGGTAGACCATGGTTAGCGACTGCTGATGCATTCATAGGATGTCGATAGGGCAACATGATCATTTCACGAGGAACTGAAAGAAAACAACTCACTCTTTATCCATCGGCACAATCACCAGCAGTAACACACAATTTATGGCTCGATGAAAAATACAATGATAAAGAAGAAGTACAATCTGTTTTTAGCATCGACCAAATCTATGATTTCCAAGAACAAAATAATAATGATTTGGTAGAATTGTTCCTTTCTCAACCTGATATTTCCGAAAATTTGAGAAACGACCAATATCATGCTGCAGATGTGCTTTTAGCCCAAAATTTTCAAGAAACATGCACCATTCAATCTTTGCAAACCACATTTCACGATATTTTTCCAGTTCAATCCATCACAAACACACAGAGTCAGATCATAGAGATTAGTCCAGGGAAAACTCTAAACATTGGCAATCACCTAGACTCATCTCAGCAAGAGAAATTGACTCAACTATTGAGAAAATACCAGAAAGCATTTGCTTGGGACTACACCGATATGCATGGGATTCACCCCGACACATGCACTCACCATATTTATACAGATAGTACTATCAAACCAGTGAGGCAACCGCAGAGAAGAATGAACCCCATGCTCCAGGATATTGTCAGAGAAGAATTCCAAAAACTGTTGAGAGTTAATTTTATATATCATATTTATGATAGTTAGTGGGTATCCCCATTGGTTATAGTGCCCAAGAAAAATGGTAAGTGGCGCATTTGTGTTAATTACAGACAATTGAACAAAGCAACGCTCAAAGATTACTTCCCACTGCCATTTATTGACCAAGTGTTAGACACCTTAGCTGGGAAATCATCATTCTCTTTTCTTGATGGTTTCAGTGGCTACAACCAGATCAGGATAGCCTCAGAAGACCAGGACAAAACCACATTCACCTGTCCTTGGGGCACTTATGCTTATAATGTTTTGCCATTTGGACTTTGCAATGCTCCAACTACATTTCAAAGAGCTGTATTAGCTATTTTCACTGATTTAGTTCATGATTGTGTTGAAGTTTACATGGATGATTTTTCAGTGTACGACAATTCATTTGAACATGCATTAGAGAACCTTGAAAGAGTTTTGAAAAGATGTATTGAAGATAATCTTTCCCTGAGCAATGAAAAGTGCTTTATGATGTTAAACGAAGGGGTAGTATTAGGCCACTATATTTCTTTTTAAGGCATCAAAGTTGACCCAGCAAAAATCCAGATCATTGTTGATTTGCCAATTCCAAAGAATCAAAGAGAGGTAAGAAGTTTCCTTGGGTATGCAAGCTATTACAGAAGGTTTATTGAACATTTTAGTAAAATAGCTTTACCTTTGTTTAAGCTTCTAAAAAAAGATGTACTTTTCAACTGGAATGAGAACTGCCAGCAAGCATTTGAAGCACTCAAAAAGAAGTTATCAACCGCACCAGTCTTAAGGGGGCCTAACTGGAGCCTACCATTTCATATCTTTACAGATGCATCTGACACTGCAGTAGGTGCCTCATTAGGCCAAAAAGAGGAATCTTGTAATTATGCCATTTATTTCATTAGCAAAAATCTAACACATGCAGAATCAAACTACACAGCCACAGAAAAGGAAACACTTGCCATCATATATGCTGTGAATAAATTTCGACATTATATAACTGGTTATGAAGTCTTTGTACATACTGATCATTCTGCCATTAGACATTTAATGAATAAACCAATAACTAGTGGCAGAGTTACCAGATGGTTATTATTGTTACAGGAATTTAACATCACAGTGTTAGATAGACCAGGTAAAGAGAATCAGGTGGCAGATTTTCTTTCTAGACTGCAAAATCCAGGTGAGGTTGTTCCGGTTGAAGATTCTTTCCCAGATGAAAATTTATTTGCAATTTCCATAGTGAATCCTTGGTATGCTAACTTGGCCAATTATTTGTCTACAGGAAGGACACCTCCATACTTTACTCCAAAGGAAAAGAAGAGACTAGTCAAACAAAGTGCTCGATACTCATGGATTAATGGCGATTTATTTTACACTGGTTATGATATGATTATTAGACGATGTGTAAGAAATGATGAGATAATTGATATTTTAAAATCTTGCCATGATGAACCGTGTGGTGGGAATTTTGAAGCTAAGCGAACAACATTCAAAATTCTTAGTCTTGGATACTACTGGCCATCCATTTTTAAGGATTCCAAGAGGTACGTGAAGAGTTGTGATAGCTGCCAAAGAATGGGCAGGCCAACAACTATAGATGAGATGCCACTTCAGCCCCAAGTTCACCTAGAGCCATTTGAAAAATGGGCTCTAGACTTTATAGGACCCATTAACCCAACCTCCAATGGTAAGAAGTACATCTTAGTATGTACTGATTACGTCACAAAGTGGGCTGAAGCAAAAGCACTAGTTAGAGCCACCGAACAAACAATGGTAAACTTCCTTTTTGAAGAGATTTTTGTAAGGTATGGAGTACCAAGGGAAATAGTGACTGATCAAGGTACTCAATTTACTTCAAAGTTAGTGAAGGACATCAGAGACAAATGCCAAATCAAGCACATAAGAAGTACACCTTACCATCCACAGGCCAATGGGCAGGTGGAATCCACAAACAAAACTTTGGAAGGGATCATCACTAAAACTGTGGCAATGAACAGAAAGAATTGGGAAGAGAAGCTCAAAGATGCACTTTGGGCTCACAGAATTACGTGGAAGAATACTACAGGATTTACACCATATCAGTTGGTGTATGGCAAAGAGGTAATGCTTCCTATTGAGTTTCAAATACATACTTTTAAACTGGCTGCAGATTTGCAAATTGACTTGGACCAATCACAACAAGAAAGAATTCAGCAGTTGAACCAGCTGGATGAAATGAGGCAGCAAGCAGAGGAAACCACAATCCTCATGCAAAAACAAAGGAAGCAGTGGCATGATGCACATATCAAGAAGAAGCAGTTCAAGGAAGGAGACTGGGCTTTACTTTTTGACTCTAAATTCAGAGATCATAAAGCCAACTTTACCACACATTGGATGGGCCCATACCAAATTATTCAGGCTTACGACAATGGTTCAGTCAAGCTCAAAACTATTGATGGAGAAGGTCATTCCTTCACTGTCGACGATCATCGCCTGAAACTTTACACTAAGCCCATCAGCAAGCAAAATTTTCTCCAAACAGTATCTCAACAAAGAGAGGTTGAGATACTGCAGCCTCCAGCTGCAGTATCCCTGCCTTAGTTCATTTCATTTCAATTTAGAAATTCAAAAGAAATTAAAAAAAAAACAACAAAACAAAACAAAATCTAAAAAAAAAAAAAAAAACACAACAAAAAATAATAAAAATGGGTTAGATGTGAAAACCAGACTCTGGCACACTCTAACCCCGAATTCTTACTTGAAAACCAATTCGTTGGCGGGTAAGAATTCCTTTTCTTTTGTTTCCTGTTTGATTTATCAACTGAATAATGACTTGAGGACAAGTCAAAACTTTAGTGGGGGAGAGAAGCATCAGCATTTTGTTTTCTTATCTCTCCATTGTAAATTCTTAAAGATTTCTTATCTCATCTCCTCACTGTAAATTTCCAAAGAAGTTTGTTTCAGCACTCCAGATTTCAATAAAGAAGTTGTTTTGTCATTGTTTTATCTTAGAGGGACCTGGTTAAAAACATTATGCAGGGGGACCTGTTTTGTCCAGAAGACCATGTTACCAACACCAGCAGTAATGGGACCCGTTCAAGACACATAAAAGGGACCTGTTAAGAGACTGTTACTTCAAGATTACTTCAACAAAGCTTCATCAAGTTTCAACAAGGATCCACAGGTTGCTGGGCACCAAGACTTCATCAAATACCAAAGATCAAGGAACCTGTATACATATAATTCTTTTTCCGGATTTCAAAGAAGCTGCATGAACATTTTCCAGATCTCAGAGGGACTTGTTGCATTCGAATCTATCTCAGGGGACCTGTTATGAACAACAAAGAATAGTCAAAAGAGACTAGTCCTACCTAGCATGCCAATGCAACGCTTGAACAACCAACAAAAGTGTAATGTATTCCTTATTCTTAACATTTAAATTCTTAGATTAATTTTTAATGTTAAATTTAATAACTGTGACTGCTACGATCAATTTCAGAGACACCTCCATACCTATCACTCCTTATCCTATTGTTAATCCCTATCATCTTCCAATACTCCAACCCATCTCATACTTATATGATTTTGTTAATCCCCTCTCATATCACCTTTTCAATCTCTGTTACCAACCAATTAGACCCTACAACCATCCAACATTTCTATTTAGCCGGGTACCAACAGAAGCAGGACACGTGGTGAATTGTTTGGAAACCAAATGTCATGCGAGCTTGTTCATTATGTTTGAAACGGCCGAATTATGATTTAACCACCCGACGAAGCCAAATGATGCAAACGACTACCTGAAATCATATCCCAGTACTTCATATATGCTTCTAGCACTTCTATGATGGCATCCATACGACCAGTACAACCATTCCTCTGTTTCAAAAGATGAATATGTTATGAATTGAGTTAAGCCGGTTATTTCATTATCATTTTCAGTTGTTCTATGTTAGCATTCGACTCCTGTGACTTCAACAGTAAAGACTGAAAGTAGCAAGCGCCACGAAAGGAAAATGTAGTTAATTGGGTTCGACCCCCATTATAAGACAACCAATCGAGTATCGCTTGGGTTACTAAAGGGGCTAGTGTTAAAGAGCCGAGGACGCCACCAGGTCAGCAGTATTGGGGCGGAAGACAAAAGGTAACAAATCAAAACTTCTTCGTTGAATTTGCAAAACGTAAACAAAGAAGAGTTAGAGCACAACTCTCTGCCAAAATGACCAATAGGGTCAAACTAAGCATATTCGACAGTTCCCAGTATCATGAAGATTGCATTTCAATTCTTAAAGAAATACAGTGGCTGCCCTTTTTAGAAAATTTTCGTGGAAGTAATGAAGAGGTCACCAAACAATTCGCTTTTACATTCAACGGAGAGAAAGCTCTGATAGGTAATTTTTCATTCAGAGTTTCGGAAGACACCATAGCTCAGTCCCTAGGGATCAGCCCAGAAGGGGAGAAGTACTTCAAGACAAAGCAATTTAAAGAGAAATCATGGACTCAATTTATGTCCAGATCCAGGGTTTCATCCGTTAATTGGAAGAAAGGTGTCCCAAGGAGTTGGCTGGTGCATCCCTGGGACGAGATGGTCTATATTATCCAAAAGTTTGTAACTTGTGAAGGCCGCTACAATATTGTTTACTTGTACCATATCAAGTTACTGTTACATTTGAAAGGGCAGTGTGTTATCAGTTTGCCATACTTCCTCTTGCAAAGCCTAACCAAAATGTCGAAGACCATCCAAAAGCAGAAAGGTAACGAAGACAAGAGCTTATATCACTTTGGGCTAATTAAAATTCTTATTGAGTATGAATTACAGAGAAGAGGGAGAACGTGGAAGGAGTTCTTGGCTGCTAACCAAATTAAAGACGAAGAGGACAAGGAAGAACCACAGGAAAACTCAAGATTTATGAATGATATCGATGAAGAGATTCCTATACACAAAGCAAGCAAGGTACCTCCACCTGTTAGCAATGTGAGGACAAGGAAAAAACAAGATGCTCAGGAAGCAGAGCAAGATAAAATTTTTACCACCTATACAAGAAGAACCAGGAGAGCATCAAAGGCCTAGATACAAGAAGACCAGCCTGAATCAAATGCACCTATGCCGATGGATATTGAAAGTATTGCCCACTCACAACCTGGACTAGGAGCTGAGATGGAGGTTGAAAGCAATAACAGGCAAGAAAAAGATTCACCACCTGCCATAAAGAAACAGAAGAAACTGGAGAAGCAAATTGAGAAGTTAAAGGAAGAACTAATGGAGGCCAATATGCTGGAAAAAGTTATCAAGAAAGAAAATGAAATGCTCAGGGCATAGAGTAAAGAGACTCAACAGAAAAATGAAAAGTTAAGGGAACAAATTAAGGAACTTGAGGCTGAACAAACAGATATTTGTAAGTGGGCCACTAAATGGTACAACCAAAAGAAGGTCCTCAAGGAAAAGTACAAGAGTCTAAAGCATGAGCTCCATGGTCAGAAAGATGCCTAGGTGAAGAAGAATGTGGATACATTGTTGAAGGCAGCAGAGGTACAGGCAGGGATAGAGTTCAGAGGAAGCACATCGGGGTTAGCATGAGGTCATGCTAATTCATTAAGTCGGGGAGAGATGTTGGTACCATTCCTTGACCTCCTTTCTCCTCTTGAAACACATCGTTTGCCTACCTTTTTCCTTCATACATCTCTTAGACCCCTTGAAATTGATTAGTTAACAGTATTATAGTTGTTAAATGCATTAGAATTGATTTATGAGTTTTATGTTAAAGAATTAGGGATTTTTGATAAAAAGACTACAGGAAGTTGCAACATCCTGTAATTGGTTTATTGTTTGACATATGGCATGACAGCTAAGCTAGAGCAAAGGGTAGGGATGAAAAATAGAATGTACAAGCATGGATGAACACCTATCCTCCAGCAGAACCAACACTCCTGAATGCGCGGTCAATGATGGTCAAAGCACAGCATGTTGGCGACAAAAGCAGCAACAGCATAGGGTTCTAAACCGATTTAGTTTTGTTCCTTTTTGGAATCGGATCAGAATGGAAACAACTTAAAAACTATGCCATAGCAAAAGCGGCAACAACCACATAACGAATGTACATTCATTCCGAAATGTAAACGTTGTAAAACATATGTAAACACAGTTATGTGTTGTTAGTTAAGGGTTATCATTGTATCGTTTTGAAAACAGAGTTTTTGAACTTAATACCAAAAACACGGTTGCAGTCACGATTTCATTGTTGCGTTGATTCTATAGTCGCTTGAGCATAGTCCAGTATACCTTTGAAACGCGGACGGGCCCTGCGTGGAACGGGTATACTGTCATTTCATTTCATTTGCAACTTCTGAATATTCAATAGTATGCACAGTGATTAGAGTTTGGTTTATGCTTTCATTGATTTAATTAGAAATTTGTATGAGTAATGTTTATGATGGTAGCTTGAAGGATTCATCGCTGAGATCGTTGAATTGTATCGTGTAAGGGATCTGATCTTTTCGTTATTTTTAAAAGCATCTTCATTAACCCTGTTTCTCATATATTTGAATTTTAAGTGTGCTTATGATTTTAGTATGTTTCAACCTTTCATGAATGATAAACATTGAATGCTGAGTGTTCACTGAACAGGGGTTTTATGCACAACATCCTCGTAAGGGGATTGAAATCTTGGTTTAAGTAATACACAGTGTTTTTAAAACAGGTAGATGAATTGAGTGACCTGAGTGTCCAGGCAATAGGGAGCATACCTCAACCTTCCGTAAGGAAGTTCTGTAACCTACCATCACTAACACTTAGTTAGGAATCCTTTATGTCTATAGATTGTAGACGCATGCCTCGAAGTTTACTGACCCTGGTCGATAATAAATATAGCCTAATCTAGCACCCTAGATAGGACACTACACCCATTGTGTCTGTTTATCAGATACAAAGCAACGAAGATATCCTTCCAAACATTTGTTTACTATCTCAGTTTGCCCATCAGATTGAGGATGATAAGATGAGCTATGAGCTAACTGAGTACCAAGACAAGAAAATAATTCTGTCCAAAAATTTCCAGTGAAAATGGGATCTCTGTCACTTACAATAATCTTTGGGTTTCCATGTAGCTTTTGAACTGTTTCCATAAATTCAGTAGAAACTGTACTGGCTTTAAATGGATGTGATAATGCACAAAAGTGTGCATACTTGGTAAGTCTGTCAACTACCACCATGATGACACTCTTTCCCTCAGACTTGGGTAAACCTGTGATAAAATCCATTGAAACCTCCTCCCAACGTTGGCTTGGAATGGATAAAGGTTGTAATAGACCCGGTGTCTTAATTGTTTCAACTTTATTTTTTGGCAAACCAAACACTCCGCCACAAACTTTTGAATATCTGATTTAAGGCCATCCCAAAAAAATTCCTTCTTAACCCTGTGGTAAGTTTTTAAAAATCCTGAGTGCCCTCCTAAGGGGGAAGTGTGCAATTCCATAAGAATCTTTTGTTTTAGCTGGGAATTCTTACAGAGGTATAAGCGATCTTTGTACCATAATGAATCATTTTGCCAGCTAAATGTATCAGAAGTACTGGAATCTTGTTGTAGCTTTCGAATAAGTGCCCACACTTCTTCGTCATTCTTCCATTCCTCCCTTGCTTCGTTTATCCAATCTGGTTGGATAATAGAAATGGCACACAACAATGCTTCCACATCCTCATCCTTTCTTGAGAGTGCATCTGCCACCACATTTTGCTTCCCTTTTTTGTAGATGATTTCAAAGTCATAACCCAACATCTTTGTGACCCACTTTTGTTGCTCTTCAGAGGATAATCTTTGTTCTAAAAAGTATTTAAGGCTATCATGATCCGTTTTTACCTTGAAGTGTCTTCCCATTAGGTAGGGTCGCCATTTCTTAAGTGCATGGAGTATTGCCAACATTTCCTTCTCATAAATAGCTTTTCTTAAAAACTTTCCCTTGATTGGACGACTTTCAAAAGCAATGGGTCTTTCATCTTGCATTAGAACAGCACCAATTCCATTTCCTGAAGCATCACATTCCACAATAAAGGTTTTTGTGAAGTCCGGTGTAGCTAAGACCGGTGCTTGGCACATTGCCTCTTTAAGATGTTCAAAGGCCTTTGTTGCTTCCGGAGTCCATGAAAATGAATCTTTCTTCAATAATGTTGTTAGAGGTGCTGCTATTCTCCCATAATTCTTAACAAACTTGCGATAATACCCTGTCAACCCAAGAAATCCTCGCAGATGCTTTATGGATGTGGGGATTTTCCATTCCTTAATGGCTTTAATTTTGCTAGGGTCTACCTTAACTCCTTCATGAGATACAATATGACCCAAATATTCCACCTCCTGGACTCCAAAGAAACATTTGGATCTTTTTGCATATAATTGTTTCTCCTCCAATAGTTGTAGCACCCTGTCAACATGTTCAACATGATCCTTCCAAGACTTGCTGTAGATTAGTATATCATCAAAAAATACTAACACAAATTTTCTAAGGAATGGTTTGAAAATTGAATTCATCAAACCTTGAAATGTTGAAGGTGCATTGGTAAGGCCAAAAGGCATGACCAAAAATTCATAATGACCCTCATGAGTTCTAAATGCCGTTTTGGAATGTCTTCAATCTTCATTCTGATTTGATGATATCCCGAACGAAGATCCAACTTGGTGAAGTAAATTGATCCATGCAATTCATCCAGTAATTCATCAATGACAGGAATGGGGAACTTATCTTTAATAGTGAGCTTGTTGAGCTCCCTATAATCCGGACACATGCGCCATGATCCATCCTTCTTGTGCACCAATACTACTGGAGCTGAGAAAGAACTTTGACTCGGTTGAATTATACCAGCCTCTAGCATTTCTGCAACCATACGTTCAATTTCACTTTTTTGGACATAGGGATATCTGTACGGCCTGATGTTTGGAGGAACACTTCCTGGAATCAGATGAATAGCATGATCATGATCACGCATAGGTGGGAGACCTTTGGGAGTCTCAAATACCTTGGAATGATTGTCCAGGACTTTTTGGAGATCTGGAGAAATAGATGATTCCAATGTGGAAACATCTAGCGAACATAATTGTGCAATTACACCTCTTTGCTCCTTTTTTAGAAGCTTTGTCATGCCATTAGAGCTGATTATCTTTCCTGGTTTCCCTGCAATACCCCTTAATTCAACTTCCTTTCCTTCCGTAGAAAATTTGATGAAAAGTTCTTGAAAATTAAAAGCTATTGTACCCAAGGATTGTAGCCATTGGACTCCTAGTACAACATCAGCACCTCCCATTGGAATGGAAAGCATTGGGCTAGTCAATACATATTCTCCCATGGATAGCTTGATATTATGGCACTTTCCAGAGAAATTTATTGTTCCTCCATTTGCAATCATCACTTGACACTCTGGTGCTGGATATAGGAAGCAATTCAATTCTTTTGCTACCCTACAATGAATAAAATTGTGGGTGCTTCCTGAATCAATCAACACTATTACCTTTTTCTTCTTGATTTGTCCTTCTATCTTGATGGTTTGAGGAGTGGTAATTCGCGCCAATGCATTACAAGATATGGTCGGATTTATTTGTTCTTCATCTAGGCTTTGTTCCTGGAGTATATCCTCTTCTTTTGACCTTTCTTGCTCCTTTTCTTCTTCCTCTTCACAATCTATGTAGAATAATTTCTTCTCAGCACACTTATGACCTTTAGTGTATTTGCTATCACAACTGTAACAAAGCCCTTTTGCTCTTTTTTCTTCCAATTGTTGTGGTGTCAACCTTGTAGGTTGTGGAAGACTAGGGGCAACAACACTTCCGTCTTTATAGTTGTGAGTGGTATGCTTCCTAGTTGCCATAATTTTGCTTTCCATTTTTCTTGCTAACCTGAATGCCTTCTCTAATGAATCAGGTTCCCAAAGGCGAACATCATGTTGGATATTATCCTTTAAAGACCCTATGAACACATCAATCCTATGCTCCTCTGGAATATCTTTTACCCTTATGTTCAATTTTTGGAACTCCTCAATGTGCTCCATTATTGAACCCTTTTGTTTGAGACTTATCAATTGGCTAAAAAAAGTGTTGCTTTTTGTATCCTCATAATGTGCTATCAATTCTTCCGTAAAAATTGCCCAAGTGATAAATTTTTTACGAGAACAAAGCCATTGATACCATACAAACTGATTTGGTTCCAAATATACAGTTGCCATACGTACCTTTTGTGCGTTTTGCACATTATTGAGATCGAAGAATTGCTCCATCTGTAATATCCATGTGGCGGGATCCTTGCCATCAAACTTCCTCATATCGATTTTTGGAATATGGTGATTCTTCGATCCAACATTAGCGTCTATGGAATCATGATTAACATTTCTTTTGTTCTCATCATGAGTTTCCTTTACTACCTTTTCACCATTAGTAAGTATTTCTTGTAGAAAATTTGTCAAATCTATCTTCAAATCTGCCATGCCTGTATTCAAATTTGTGTTCAAATCTATCTTCAAATTGTCCATCTTAGCTTCCATGCAATTCATCTTAGCTTCCACGCCATTTATCTTAGCTTCTGTTAACTTTTGTGAGCGTGACATTTGTTGCACTTGTTCTTGTAATTTTGATATATCATGTAGCATTTCTTCCTCTTCTTCATGAGTCATGCTAGAGATTTCAGGTTCCTTACTAGGTGTTTGCATTTTCTTTCCTCGGGGCATCAGTTACCGATAATAATGCTCTACTATGCCCTTTGAATTCCTTCAAAATAAATTTTCAAACCAAGCTTAAGAAAAAATTTAAAAAAATCTACACACCTTTTTTCACTTTGTAGGCGCTCGATATTGCCTCTGATGTATCTCTGAAATTTCCAATCATCTAGTTCTAAATTTGTGACCTGTAGTATCTCTCTGTGTCCTCTTTCCAATGCCACCAGTCTGATCCAAATTGGATTCTCCAAGAAAGAGTTATGCATAATCTCCCAAGATGACCTGATTATAGACCTTTCCAGAAGAATGAACTTGTATGAAGTGCCACGTGTACAATTTTCGATCTTTGGTTCTGAAAAATATATACAAGAAACTACAGTCTTTCCTCTTTCTGTACCTTCTTACGAAATTTCAATCTGATTCCTAGAGAGAAAGTTATGACGATTTTCGCCAGGTCACCTGTTTTGAATGTAATTCAGGAGTCTGCAAAAAGACCAACTTCCTCAGATCATATCTCCGCAAATATCACACAAAAAGCTCTGAAATTCAGAACCAAGGTTCAACACGATTTCTTCTCAAATGGGTTTTTTTTTGCGACTTCTGAAACATCACAGAACAAAAGTTATAGCGAAAATTCCACGATGACCTGTTTGGAGCAGCGAAACCCTAGAATCCAAAGCTCTGATACCAAATGTTATGAAACCAGCTCAAGAAAAGATAGAAAAGATAGATCAACGCCTTAGAATTCAGCCTCTTTGAGGGGGCAACCTCTTTTACATTACATAAATGAACAATTATTCGATGATTCAAATGACAAAACCTCCTTTCTATATATAGGAGCCTAAGGAGTCACAATATAATCCAGCCGACCTAACAATAATAATATAAAGCCACAAAAATAACAATAGAGGGATTCTATGGGGCACAGAAATAACAATATGGGGGTAATAGGGGCACAACAATATAAATAAGGGGTATAACTACAATAGTAATGGGGTAATCACTATTATTATAGGGACCCAACACTGGGAAATCTTGAAGTTCTTTGACATTTCTAGGGTGGGGTATTTGCAGAATAGCTTCTATTCTAGCAGGATCAATCCTGATGCCATCTTTGGAGATGATATTGCCTAACAGTTTTCCTTCTTCTAGACCAAACAAAGATTTTTTTGGATTTAATGAAATACCATACTCTCTGCATTTTAAAAACATTTGTCTCAAATGATCTAAATGTTGTTGATCTGCTCTAGAAAACACAATGAGGTCATCTAGATATACAACCAGAAAATCGTGAATCCCTTTTGCAAAAGCTATGTCCATTACTTGTTGAAAGGTTGCCCATGCGTTCTTAAGTCCGAATGGCATTTTAACATATTTTAATGTACCCCATGGTGTTGTAAATGTAGTTTTTTCTTGGTCATCAGGATGTACCAGAATTTGATTAAAACCTGAGAACCCATCCAAAAGTGAAATCCTAGAAGCACCTACTACTCTTTGTAAAATGTGATCCATATTGGGTAAAGGGTAGCTGTCCTTCAATGAAACCTTGTTTACATTTCTCAAGTCAACACATAATCTGATTTCTTCTGTTTTCTTCCTGGTAGGCACTAAATTAGACACCCACTCTGAAAATCTGATTGGTGCAATTACCCTGCATCATGCATTCGTTTGATTTCTTTTTCAATTAAAGGAAGCAATATAGGGTTGATTCTTCTGAGCTTTTGTTTGAATGGTTTTTAATTTTCCTTGAGGGGTTTTGTATGCTGAATTACAGAGGTGTCATAATATTTCAGGTCTTCATAGCTCCAGGCAAAAACATCCTGGAATTCTTTGATCAGTGTAACATACTTCAGCTTTTGATCAGGGGGCAAAGATTTGGACAATTTTATCATTTTTGGATTGTCTTCAGTTCCTATGTTGTAGTCTTCAATATCTGCTTTTGGAGGTTCCATCTGGGGTTTCTTTGGAATGTCATTGAAATCAAATAGATCTTCCAAAGGACTCAATCCTTTGGGCAAATGATTGTATTTTAAATTGACAATTTTAGATTCTCCTTCACTGATCTCATCAACGTCCGTTTCTTTAAGATCTTGTATTTCCTCTTTGGTAAATTTTGTTGGATAAAACATTTTAGTTGCATCTTCTGCTGAAATGTCTGTTTCTATCTGATTTGTTGGATGAAATTCACTGACTGCATCTCCATCAACGTTAATGGTGGAAAATTCATCTTTTAAGGTCAAAAAATTGTTGATCTGATTATCACTTTCAAACACTTGCCAGTTCCTTACATTATCTGGTATGGCTGGCCTGTGTCTAATTTCTGCTGTGAATTGGTGGTATGGTTCAAATGGTACTTTACACGTGCTAGCAAACATTGCTAGGCTATGAGCTTGCAAATTATGTTTTCTTGGGATCTTATTAAGCTGAGTTTCCAAAAATGTGTTGAGGATCTCTATGGATTTTCTTCTGTACTCTCTCAATCTGGGATCACTTGCCAAGAACTTCCCTTTTATCTATTGAATGATTAAATCAGAATCTCCCAGGACTGACACTCTAGTTTCTCCCAATTTTTTGACCAGTTTAAGACCTAGCAGCAAAACTTCGTATTCAGCCATATTATTAGTGCATCTAAAGTTTAATATGTAGGCATGGCCTTCAACATGATTGTTTTCAAAATTGTGCACCTAGACTCCCGCCCTTGCTCCTAATTTGTTCACAGAACCATCAAATTCTAAGTACCAAAGGATTTTATGCTCAAAATTAGTATCTGGAGCTTCAGGGATCTGTTTAAGAGGGGGAAACTCAAGATGGAGGATATGTTGGTGGATAAAGATCAGTGGATTGCGGTAGATCCAGGTACTAAACCAACGGGAGTGCCTGATGAAGAATGGAAGAAGTTGGATCGGAAGGCAAAAAGCACAATACGATTTTGTATCTCAGATTCAGTATTGCTGAATGTATCAGGAGAAGCTATGGCAAAGGCTTTGTGGGACAAGTTAGGGACTTTGTACCAATCTAAGTCTCTGGTGAATAAATTGTTCCTACAAAAAAGGCTGTATAAACTGAGGATGAAAGATTGAGACTCAGTGACAGAGCATCTGAATGCATTTAATACTGTGGTAAGTCAGTTATCGTCTGTTGATATCAAAATTTCAGGTGAAGATAAGTGCATTAGTTTGTTTTGTTCTCTACCAGATTCGTGGGATAGTCTGGTTATTGCAATAGGTAGCAATGCAAATGCCTTGCAGTTTGATGAAATAGTCTCATCCTTGCTGATGGAGGAGATGAAACGGAAAAATATGGAGAGCCAGAATGGTGATGCCTTGTCTGTACGAGGACGGTCCCAGAACAGAAACTAAAATAAGTCATCGAGTGGGAGATCTAAATCTAGAGGGAGATCTAAATCTCTAGGAAAACCTGTAAAGGTGGTGTGCTGGAAATGCAGAAAGGAAGGGCACTTCAAAAGGGACTGTAAATCTAAAGCTCCTGATAAAGGAAAGGGATCTGATGATTCTCCTTTTGTAGAGGCAAAAACCACCTCAGATGAAGGTGGGGATGTGTACTTGTCTTCTTCAAGTACACATGTAGATCATGAGGCATGGTTGATTGACTCAGGTGCATCCTTTCACTTCACTCCCCATAGAGAGTGGTTCTATGAGTATGAGAAATACGATGGTGGTGATGTCTTCTTGGGGGATGATAGGAAGGCTAGAATCATTGGTTGCGGAAAAGTAAAGTTGAAGTTCCAAGGTCGAAGGGTTAGAACACTTCCGGGTGTTCTGCATATTCCTGCATTGGCCAGAAATCTGATTTCTATAAGCAAGCTAGATGATGCAGGTGTTAAAACAGTGTTTGAGAAGGATACCTGCAAAATTTTTTGGGGGGCACTGGTATTGATGTGGGGAGTTCGGACTGGAACTCTGTATAAGCTACAAGGTAGCACTATTGTTGATGGGTGCAACAATTTTGTGGTTCCTGAAAGTGGAGAGAAAATCTAGTGGTCTCTGGAGAGAAGACCATGCTGTGGAATCAAAGGCTTGGACATATTGGAGAGAAGGGCCTTTGAATACTTCATGGTAAACGTATGGTAGAAGTATGAGTAATAGCTCTCTAGTTTTTGATTTCTATGAAAATTGTGTATATGGGAAGCAAAATCGGGTGAGTTTCGCCTCTGGTGGTAAGAGGGAAAAACAGGTATTAGAGCTTGTGCATAGTGATGTGTTTCGACCTATTAAGGTTCCATCACTAGGTAAGTTTGTGTACTATGTATCATTTATAGATGACTTCTCAAGGAATACATGGATATATTTCCTTAAGAAGAAATATGAAGTCTTTGAAAGGTTTAAAGAATTTAAGGCTCTGGTGGAAAACTAAATAGAGAAGAAGATAAAGGTGTTGAGGACAGATAACGACAGAGAGTTTTGCAGTAAGGAATTTGAAGAATGCTGTAAGAAGTGTGGTATAGCATGGCAGAAGACTACTCCATATACACCTCAGCAAAATGGAGTTACAAAAAGAATGAACAAGACGTTGATGGAAAGGGCAAGAAGTATGATCAGTGGTGTTGGGTTAGGACAGGAATTCTGAGCAAAGGCGATGGAGACAACATGTTACATGGTCAACAGATCACCTTCATCAGCGTTGGAGTATAAACTCCACAAGAGGTATGGACTAGTAAGAAATCGTCTCTTTCACATCTAAGGGTATTTAGATGTGATGCATATGTACATGTTCCAAAGAAGAAATGAACCAGGTTGGATAGTAAATTTGAAAAGTGCATCTTTATTGGATATAAGGATGGTTTAAAGGGTTATAAGCTTTGGAACCCAATAACAAGGAAGGTTGTGTATAGCTGAGATGTGGTGTTCAGAGAGGTGAAAGATGTTAGTAAACATGAAGTCCAACCAAAGGAACCTATAGAGTTTGAGCTAAAGGAAGAAGAATCAAACTCTACAGCAGAGGAAGAATCAGAAGATGAACAGCCACAAACTCTGGGTGTAAGAAGATCAATTCGAGAAAGAAGGTAGCCAGAAAGGTATAGTCCATCTGCTTTCTGTTCAAATTTTGCTTTATCTATTACTGATGATGATCCCAGAACTATGAAGGAAGCAGTAGATTCAGAGGATGGAAAACTCTGGAAAGAGGCCATGGTTGTTGAAATGGCATCTTTGCACAAAAATGAGGCTTGTGATCTGGTGGAGTTGCTGGCAACCCATTGGAAACAAATGGGTGTTCAAGAAGAAGACAAATGTAGAAGCAAAGGTGGAGAAATACCAAGATCGATTGGTAGCAAAAGGTTATTCCCAGTTGCCGGGAATTGATTTTGGTGATATTTTTTCTCCTGTTGCCAAGGTAACTTCTATTAGGTTACTTTTATTTGTTGCTACTGCTTTTGATTTTGAGGTAGAACAGATGGATGTGAAGACGACATTTCTTCACGGGGATCTGGAAGAGGAGATCTACATGAAGCAACTTGAAGGCTTTGTGGTGAAGGGTAAGAAAGAATTGGTATGCAAGTTAAAGAAGTCTCTGTATGGGTTAAAACAGTCACCAAGGCTATGGTATAAGAAATTTGATACATTTATACGGGGACTTGGCTTCACCAAAAGCAAAGCAGATTACTGTGTGTATTTTAAATTAATTGGTGACCATGTTATTTATCTGGTCTTGTATGTGGATGATATGTTGCTAGTTGGAAATGACAAAGAAATTATCCAGGATTTGAAGAACCAATTGTCCTCCAAATTCGACATGAAAGATCTTGGTGCTGCAAACTATATTTTGGGCATGGAAATTAAAAGAGATCAGGCAAACAGGAAGCTCTGGTTAAACCAGAGGAAGTATGTTGAGACAATACTGCAGAGGTTTAATATGCAGGATAGTAAACCGGTGAAGGTTACTATTCCTGTAGGTGTAAAGTTATTTGTTGAACAGTGTCCCAAGACACAATAAGAGGAAGAGGACATGTCCCGTGTTCCATATGCAAGTGCAGTCAGTAACCTGATGTATGCGATAGTTTGTACTAGACCAGACATTGCACATGTTGTGGGAGTATTGAGCAGATTTATGTCAAAACCAGGGAAGGAGCACTGGACGACAGTGAAGTGGGTTTTCAGGTATTTGCGTGGCACTAGTGATTATGGTTTGTGCTACTAAGGAAGACCAGGATTGGGCAAAGTGTTGAATATTCATGGCTTTTTTGTCGCAGACTGGGCTGGAGATCTGGATCAGAGAAGATCTACAAGTGGGTATGTTTTTAACCTATTTGGAAGTGTAGTCAGTTGGATGAGTAAGAAACAATCTGTAGTGGCACCATCAACTACAGAGGCAGAATACATGGCAGCCACTCATGCAAGCAAGGAAGTAGTTTCATTGTATAGATTGTGTTCAGGTATGGGGTTAGTACAGGGAGCTATAAGGATAGACCGTGACAACCAAAGTGCAATTTTCTTGGCAAAGAACCCTGCTTAACATTCAAAGACAAAGCACATTGATGTTTAGTATCACTTTGTGAGGGATATGATAGATGACAAAAAGGTGTTGTTGGTAAAGGTGGACACTTTGAAGAATACTGCAGATGCATTGACAAAATCTATGAGCTCTGAGAAGTTCTCCTGGTGTACAGAAACAATGGGCGTTTCAGGGCTGGAAAAATGACTAAACTCTCCTATGGCCCCCTGTGGAAAGAAAACACCAAGTGGGAGAATGTTGGGTTGTGTTATATTTTTAGTCCATGGTTTTGGACGCTATGGTTTTCGGTCCATGGTATTGGATGCTTTGGCATGTATAAATATGTATTGTAACATTGAAAGGAATATAATGAAAAATCAAGATGGTAGTCTCGGTTTTGGGATCCAGCGGAAAATGTCTGTGTATATGTGTTTTATGTGTTATGCTATCGCATTGTTATTTTTTGTGTTTTAGAATTCATATGCAGGTAATTTCTGTACAGGGTTAAAATCTACACCCCATGGACATACATGGTTCACCTTTTTCCAACTCAATCAAACACACTCAAAAGCTCAGCTTGATCATAATGTTTCGAATTCGGGAAGGGTAGTTTAGGTCGCGAGTTGAATATTTTAAGAGTATCAGTTTTCATCTTTGGTGTTGCTCCGCTACCAACAAGCTTGGACAGTACCTCGGTGGAGTCACGTAGGAACACACACATTGCTCCATTGCTAGCGAGCCTGGTCAGTACCCCGGTGGAGTTGCATGCTTAACCTCTCTGTGCATGAAGCCTTTCTCTTCTTTTGCCTTTGTATTTTTCAAGAGGACTGTGCATAGGCACTTATTTATTTTTGGGGCGGAAAAGGGATCCCAAATTATTGAGAGTAGAAGAGGTTGTTCCTTCAGAGAAGCATGTAATACTTTTGAGATAGGTTTGCTTGTTTAGATTTTCCCCTTCTCCATTTCTACTAGTTGGATGAGCTGGAACACACAGAACAGAAGGTTGAGTATAGGCATGGGGATTCCTAGTGTGGACACAGGTTCATGGTTGGACCAAAATTTCCCTTGTAGACGGTTCACATTTTTCATCAAGACTTCATCGGCCGAAGGTTATTTACAAGCACATAGAAGACAGACACAAGGCTGGCCAAGTGCTGCAGTGTCACAAGTCTCTTCAAATTTCAGCCACATACTCTATTCAAAATCTAGAACGTAGTAGTTGGAAGCACTTATTTCCAGAAACAAAAATAATAATATACCAAGAAAATAAAAAAAATGTAAACAAAAATAGTAAGCAGAGCTAACAAAGTGAAAACAAAGATAATAAGGAAAGAAAACAAGATGAAAACAACAAGTAATAAGTAGACTATGTACATGGCATGGGTGAGGCCCGACCTACTGAAAGTAATGTTTGAGATCTTGACTGTTGACAGGAAGGTTGTCAATCCTCCCGTCAAGTGATTGTAGACGATACGTGTGTGGGCCAAGCTTCTCGTGGACTATATATGGAACAATCCACATGGACTGGAACTTCGTATGTTTTCCTTTGTCTTCACAGGGTTTATCCCATTTCAGAACTAAGTCACCAACACTGAAGTTAGCTTTCCATGCAAACTTCTTATCGAACCATCTCTTCATACAATTCTGGTGGAGTGTGAATTTTTCTTTTGCTTTCATCCTTTCTTCCTAAAGCTTATGGAGAGCATCCATCCTATGTTGTACTAGCTGACAAGGCTTGCCTTGGGATTCTTGGGAAAGCTGAAGTGTAGGCAAGTAGATATTTGGCGAAAGGATGGATTATTTACCATAAACCAAGAAGTATGGTGAGGTATTCAGATAGGGATTGTGTGTTACATGGTCAGACCATAATTCATTGATCAGGGTGGTATGCCAGTTGCGTTGCTTAGAGAAAGCGATCTTCTTGATTATGCGAATGAGGTTTTTATTTGTGGATTCTATGAGACCATTTCATTATGGTAATAGTTAGATGAATGCTTTAGCACAATACCATTCTGTAATGCAAAATCATAGATTTTCGAGGATGAGAAGTACGTTGCATTATAAAAAACAATTGATACCGAAACATTGAAGCATGAGACGATGTTTTGCTGGAGGAAGTTGATGACCTCCTGGTCGTTCACTTGTTTGAGTGGAACTGCTTCTGTCCACCGCATGAAGTAGTCAGTTGCTGTTAGGATGTAGCGGTGTTGCTTTGACAAACATGGGAAGATTTCCCCAATGATGTCCAAGCCCCACTATTGGAATGGTTTGGTCACTGCAACAGGGTGCAGTGGGGCTACTGATCTTCATGTTATGCTGGCGCGTTGCCGACAAACTGGGCACTTGCAGGCATAAGCATGTGCATCCTTGAAAAATGTGGGCTAGTAAAAACTGGTTCACATAACTTTGTCCGCAGTGGTGTTTCCCACAAAGTGACCCCCGGTGGGTCCGTCATGCAAATCTTGAAGTACCTTCTCTAATTCATGTGCCTCCAAGCACCTGAGCAAAAATCCATTATTATGCTTTCTATAAAGCATTCAGTGCATCGACTAATATGCTAAGGCTTTAAGGCACAATTCCCTCTTCTGTCTAATGGAAAAGTGAGAGGGTACGGTGTTGTGATCAAGGTACTAGCGCACGTCTATGTACCAAGAGGTTTCGTCTTCAGTGGGTGTTTCTCGCCTTATATCATACCTCTCAATTTCCTTCTCCCAACCGACGAGCTCTTCTTCACCCTTCGGGGCATGTACTGCTTCAACTACAAGTCTGCAGAGCCCATTTCCTTTGATCGTGTGAACTGGCTTGATTTCAAGATCATACTTTTGTAATCTTGTCATCCAGTTCACATTTCATTCCCCCAGTTCTTGTTGTACAAGCAATGTGGGGACTGCTGGGTGAGGGACGAAGACTATGCAGTGGTTCTTCAATAAGTAGGGCCTGAAGTGTTTCATCGCCTTGTAAACTACATAATCTTACTTGTCAACAATGGGGTAGTTGAGTTCTGATCCCTGCATGATTACGCTCATGAAGGAGATTTGGCATTCATGGTTCATCTCATCCTTCTGAGTGAGTACTGTAGCTAGTGAATTATCGGAGGCGAAGGTGTATAACAGGATATCCTTCTTGAAGTATGGGCTGTAGAGTGCAGGCGCTTCAGCGATGGCCTGCTTGATTTGGGCGAATGCATACTTTTCCCTCTTGCCCCATCTATAGACTATGTCTTTCTTGTTCATGTCCCGCATGGGCTTGAGTATCTGCGCATAATCCGAGATGAACTTCCAGAGGAAGTTTAACTTGACCAAGAAGGACTACATGGCTTTCTTGTTGGCTGGGTAAGGGATCTATGTAATAGTCTGGAGCCGGTTCGGATCCAATTTGATCCCTCTTTTGGCAACAATGTGTCCAAGGAAGTTCCCCTCTGACACTGCGAATACGCTCTTTTTGGGATTCAAGGAAGTCCCATATCTCTGGCATCGCTCAAAATTTTTCTTCAGATGGCATATGCGGTCCTCTCGTCTTCTTGATAACACAGTCCCATCATCGAGTTATACCACTACGCTCTGTCCAACGAGTCTGCGAAAAGAGATGTCCATGGCGTGCTGAAATGTTGCGCTTGCGTTTACAGGCCCAAATGACATTCGTCAGTAAGTGAACGTAGCCCACTTGGTACAAAAAGTAGTTTTGAGTCTGTCACGTTATACCACCAGAATCTGATTGTATCTTGAGAAACTGTCAAGAAGAGAAAACATCTGTGCCCTAGATACTACTTGCAAAATTTGGTCCATAGATGGCATGGGGTATTTGTCTTTTTCCGAGTCATGGTTTACGTTCTGGAAATTGACGCAAAAGTGGATTTACCTGGACTTCTTACGTACAAGAAAAAGATTTGAAACCCATGTGGAATGACAGACTTTGTATATGATCCATGCATCCAACAATTTAGTAAGCTCTTTCTATATGAGGGGTTCAAATGATGGATGTAATTCCTCAGCTTCTGTTCATATGGCTTGACCCCTTCTTTGATCGGGATGATGTGTTGGATGATCCGCATGTCATAAGTTTTCAGATCATCATACATCCATGTGAAAACATCTTGGTATTGTTTGAAGAAGTGGATAAAGGCCCACCTCTCTTGCTATGTACAACATGTACCTAGATTGAAAAACTTTGGATCTTGCTCTGTTCCCAGGTTAATCAGTTCATGCCTCATGGTGGAACTTTGGGTCTTACTGTTCCTTGGCCCCTGAAAGCATTCTTGCAATTTATAAAGCTTTTCCAATGTTCCCACACTTTTTTGTGATAAGGTGGCCTTTCCTGTTACCATCTTCAACTTGCAGAGAGTGCTCATGCTCGTCATCATCTATCATCGCATCTTTGAAGACATTAGCATTGTCCATAAAATGCAGTATCTGTTGATCATCATTAAACACACGTAATTTAGTTATGTTGTCTGGGATAGGTGGTTTGTACAAAATCTTAATAGTAAATCTATCCCTAATCGATGACATTCTCGAAGCTGCATTTGCTAGTGCATTGGTAGTTGCATTATGTGTACGTGGTACAACAATGATATTAAAATCTTGGAAGTTTGAGATTAGTCACCATACCTCTTGCTCTTAACTTTTGAGATGTGGTGACAAAAAATGAATGGCGTTACATACCTACTGTACCATTATCTCTGAATCACCTACCACTTTGAGTGCGACCACGTTGGGGCTAATGGATTTCTGCAAGCCTAACATGAGTGTTGCATACTCAACAACATTTTTCATGCACTCAAACTCCAAGTGAATTGAAACTAGACGCTTCCTGTTGTAAGGGTCGATCAAGACACACTTGGCTCCTGAACCGTCCTATGTTTTTGATTCGTCGAAGTACATGGTCCAAAACTTGTCTGTACACGGACCGCTGGATGTGCTAGTACTACTGATACTACTATTGCTACTATTAGTACAATGTACTGTACAAATTTCATTACCATCAGTTGGGCAAGGAAGGAGTACAAACTACATGTCTGGTGGGGTTGGAGCTAGTCGTGCAGGATAACACCCCAATGTTGTTTCAAGGAGGCAGTTGCCAAACATGAGATCTGCGAAGGCCAATGGTTAATTATCACCATTAAGGGGAGTGACATTGTGCTTCATGTACCTCTTGGAAAACACCTAGATTTGGTTGCACTTGCCCTTGTACGGAAGCCACATGTTAGACTAGTCTGTAGCAAAATACCTGTCTAGCTTTCTGGGCCAGTCTCTGCTGAGTAGTAGACTGTATGCTTCTGGTATGTCCACAACCAATATGTTAATGCATTGGTGGACTTGACCATCATGAGATAGTCAGATGATCATGTCTCATAGTTTACCAATGGCTAGTATTGATGTTTGATCAAGTTGGATGATTCACGTGGATGTCTCGCTCCATTGTGCATTGATCTTTTCGCAATGGAGAGTGGCATGACATTGGATGCCACGCCAGATCAACCAAGTAGTTGTGAACATTTCAATTGGAAATTTCAAAAGATAGCAGGAATGGAGGGCAACCTGAATTCGCTTCTTCCATCCAGAGTGTATTGAGCACACTAGAAAGTGATCCGGGAGGTGTGCTTGCTCCCTTGCTGGTAGAGGTTGTGCTGTCCATTGTTGTATGTCCCAATGCGTGCAACATGATGTCTCACTGACTCTGGATCTTAGCCAACTCAAAAAAATTGATGTTTGTTCGAGTTTTCTTCATGTCATCAACAATGTTGTAGTCCAGAGGTGGCAGAATTACTAAGGTTTCCAGGGTAGGATGGATGTTCGTGTTGTCCGACGGAGTGTTTTGCAGCTTGCTACTCATGGATGTACTCTTGTCTGCTGCTATCTTCCTAGACTTGTTTTGTGTTTTCTGCACGTCCCCAAGTGTGGGGGGAGCCCCTTTACTCCTAAGATTATAACGATAAGTTTTCTTATGGGGTTGCTTCTTAGTATTCGTCTTTGACATCATTCACGAGCACTGATATGTGTTCACCACATGCCCAGAGCTCGATGCTTCATCAGGTGCAACCTCTTCATCATCATCAGTGTCTCCCGGCTGCTCCTGCATATTGATTTCTGCATTAAGTGTATGATTGTAGAAAGAGATTGCAACTCACTTCCAGTCTGAACAAGAGTTCTCGAGATGATGTTCTTCATGGAAAGAACGAAACTTAGGATTTTCACACTGTTCGACCTGGAACACATGATTCTGTGTAGTTTTACAAGAGAACTAGTTACTACTTGATGAGATGCTTTCATATCTCTATCTGGGCAGATGGCTGTTTGAAAATGTGTCCATTTTCCCTTGTTTAAGCTCGGACACTTCCGTAGTCAATTTTTTGACAAGGAAAGTGAGGGTCTCAATATCAGTTGCTTCCTTGTCTCTACCCTTGCTTGCCATTGCTTGGGACTTCCTGCTCACATCCTTGGATTCCTTTGTTGATTCGTCATCCTTGATGACTCCAATTACGTGTAGGTCTTTTTCAACAATAATAGCCTCTTCATCTTTGGTGTTGCTCCGCTACCAGCAAGCTTGGACAGTACCTCGGTGGAGTCACGTAGGAACACACACATTGCTCCATTGCTAGCGAGCCTGGTCAGTACCGCAGTGGAGTTGCATGCTTAACCTCTCTACGCATGAATCCTTTCTCTTCTTTTGCCTTTGTATTTTTCAAGAGGACTGTGCATATGCACTTATTTATTTTTGGGGCGGAAGAGGGATCCCAAATTATTGAGAGTAGAAGAGGTTGTTCCTTCAGAGAAGCATGTAATACTTTTGAGATAGGTTTGCTCGTTTAGATTTTCCCCTTCTCCATTTCTACTAGTTGGATGAGCTGGAACACATAGAACAGAAGGTTGAGTATAGGCATGGGGATTCCCAGTGTGGACACAGGTTCATGGTTGGACCAAAATTTCCCTTGTAGACGGTTCACATTTTTCATCAAGACTTCATCGGCCGAAGGTTATTTACAAGCACATAGAAGACATACACAAGATTGGCCAAGTGCTGCAGTGTCACAAGTCTCTTCAAATTTCAGCCACATACTCTATTCAAAATCTAGAACGTAGTAGTTGGAAGCACTTATTTCCAGAAACAAAAATAATAATATACCAAGAAAATAAAAAAAATGTAAACAAAAATAGTAAGCAGAGCTAACAAAGTGAAAACAAAGATAATAAGGAAAGAAAACAAGATGAAAACAACAAGTAATAAGTAGACTATGTACATGGCATGGGTGAGGCCCAACCTACTGAAAGTAATGTTTGAGATCTTGACTGTTGACAGGAAGGTTGTCAATCCTCCCGTCAAGTGATTGTAGACGATACATGTGTGGGCCAAGCTTCTCGTGGACTATATATGGAACAATCCACATGGACTGGAACTTCGTATGTTTTCCTTTGTCTTCACAGGGTTTATCCCATTTCAGAACTAAGTCACCAACACTGAAGTTAGCTTTCCCTGCAAACTTCTTATCAAACCATCTCTTCATACAATTCTGGTGGAGTGTGAATTTTTCTTTTGCTTTCATCCTTTCTTCCTAAAGCTTATGAAGAGCATCCATCCTACGTTGTACTAGCTGACAAGGCTTGCCTTGGGATTCTTGGGAAAGCTGAAGTGTAGGCAAGTAGATATTTGGCGGAAGGATGGATTATTTACCATAAACCAAGAAGTATGGTGAGGTATTCAGATAGGGATTGGGTGTTACATGGTCAGACCATAATTCATTGATCAGGGTGGTATGCCAGTTGCGTTGCTCAGAGAAAGCGATCTTCTTGATTATGCGAATGAGGTTTTTATTTGTGGATTCTATGAGACCATTTCATTATGGGTAATAGTTAGATGAATGTTTTAGCACAATACCATTCTGTAATGCAAAATCATAGATTTTCGAGGATGAGAAGTACGTTGCATTATAAAAAACAATTGATACCGAAACGTTGAAGCATGAGACGATGTTTTGCTGGAGGAAGTTGATGACCTCCTGGTCGTTCACTTGTTTGAGTGGAACTGCTTCTGTCCACCACATGAAGTAGTCAGTTGCTGTTAGGATGTAGCGGTGTTGCTTTGACAAACATGGGAATATTTCCCCAATGATGTCCAAGCCCCACTATTGGAATGGTTTGGTCACTGCAACAGGGTGCAGTGGGGCTACTGATCTTCATGTTATGCTGGCGCGTTGCCGACAGACTGGGCACTTGCAGGCATAAGCATGTGCATCCTTGAATAATGTGGGCTAGTAAAAACTGGTTCACATAACTTTGTCCGCAGTGGTGTTTCCCACAAAGTGACCCCCGGTGGGTCCGTCATGCAGATCTTGAAGTACCTTCTCTAATTCATGTGCCTCCAAGCACCTGAGAAAAAATCCATTATTATGCTTTCTATAAAGCATTCAATGCATCGACTAATATGCTAAGGCTTTAAGGCACAATTCCCTCTTCTGTCTAATGGAAAAGTGAGAGGGTACGGTGTTGTGATCAAGGTACTAGCGCACGTCTATGTACCAAGAGGTTTCGTCTTCAGTGGGTGTTTCTCGCCTTATATCATACCTCTCAATTTCCTTCTCCCAGCCGGCGAGCTCTTCTTCACCCTCCGGGGCATGTACTGCTTCGACTAAAAGTCTGCAGAGCCCATTTACTTTGATCGTGTGAACTAGCTTGATTTGAAGATCATACTTTTGTAATCTTGTCATCCAGTTCACATTTCATTCCCCCAGTTCTTGTTGTACAAGCAATGTGCGGACTGCTAGGTGAGGGACGAAGACTATGCAGTGGTTCTTCAATAAGTAGGGCCTGAAGTGTTTCACCACCTTGTAAACTACATAAGCTTGCTTGTCAACAACGAGGTAGTTGAGTTCTGATCCCTGCATGATTACGCTCATGAAGGATATTTGGCATTCATGGTTCATCTCATCCTTCTGAGTGAGTACTGTAGCTAGTGAATTATCGGAGGCGAAGGTGTATAACAGGTTATCCTTCTTGAAGTATGGGCTATAGAGTGCAGGCGCTTCAGCGATGGCCTGCTTGATTTGGGCGAATGCATACTTTTCCCTCTTGCCCCATCTATAGACTATGTCTTTCTTGTTCATGTCCCGCATGGGCTTGAGTATCTGCACATAATCCGAGATGAACTTCCAGAGGAAGTTTATCTTGCCCAAGAAGGACTGCATGGCTTTCTTGTTGGCTGGGTAAGGAATCTATGTAATAGTCTGGAGCCGGTTCGGATCCACCTTGATCCCTATTTTGGCAACAATGTGTCCAAGGAAGTTCCCCTCTGACACTGCGAATACGCTCTTTTTGGGATTCAAGGAAGTCCCATATCTCTAGCATCGCTCAAAATTTTTCTTCAAATGGCATATGTGGTCATCTCATCTTCTTGATAACACAGTCCCATCATCGAGTTATACCACTACGCTCTGTCCAACGAGTTTGCGAAAAGAGATGTCCATGGCGTGCTGAAATGTTGCGCTTGCGTTTACAGGCCCAAACGACATTCGTCTGTAAGTGAACGTAGCCCACTTGGTACAGAAAGTAGTTTTGAGTCTGTCACGTTATACCACCAGAATCTGATTGTATCTTGAGAAACTGTCAAGAAGAGAAAACATCTGTGCCCCAGATACTGCTTGCAAAATGTGGTCCATAGATGGCATGGGGTATTTGTATTTTTCCGAGTCATGGTTTATGTTCTGGAAATTGACGCAAAAGTGGATTTCCCTGGACTTCTTACGTACAAGAAAAAGATTGAAACCCATGTGGAATGACAGACTTTGTATATGATCCATGCATCCAACAATTTAGTAAGCTCTTTCTGTATGAGGGGTTCAAATGATGGATGTACTTTCCTCAACTTCTGTTCATATGGCTTGACCTCTTCTTTGATCGGGATGATGTGTTGGATGATCCACATGTCATAAGTTTTTAGATCATCATACATCCATGTGAAAACATCTTGGTATTGTTTGAAGAAGTGGATAAAGGCCCACCTCTCTTGCTATGTACAACATGTACCTAGATTGAAAAACTTTGGATCTTGCTCTATTCCCAGGTTAATCAGTGCATGCCTCATGGTGGAACTTTGGGTCTTATTGTTCCTTGGCCCCTGAAAGCATTCTTGCAATTTATAAAGCTTTTCCAATGTTCCCACACTTTTTTGTGATAAGGTGGCCTTTCCTGTTACCATCTTCAACTTGCAGAGAGTGCTCATGCTCGTCATCATCTATCATCGCATCTTTGAAGACATTAGCATTGTCCATAAAATGCAGTATCTGTTGATCATCATTAAACACACGTAATTTAGTTATGTTGTCTGGGATAGGTGGTTTGTACAAAATCTTAATAGTAAATCTATCCCTAATCGATGACATTCTCGAAGCTGCATTTGCCAGTGCATTGGTAGTTGCATTATGTGTACGTGGTACAACAATGATATTAAAATCTTGGAAGTTTGAGATTAGTCACCATACCTCTTGCTGGTAACTTTTGAGATGTGGTGACAAAAAATGAATGGTGTTACATACCTACTGTACCATTATCTTTGAATCACCTACCACTTTGAGTGCGACCACGTTGGGGCTAATGGATTTCTGCAAGCTTAACATGAGTGTTGCATACTCAACAACATTGTTCATGCACTCAAACTCCAAGTGAATTGAAACTAGACGCTTCCTGTTGTAAGGGTCGATCAAGACACACTTGGCTCCTGAACCGTCCTATGTTTTTGATTCGTCGAAGTACATGGTCCAAAACTTGTCTGTACACGGACCGCTGGATGTGCTAGTACTACTGATACTACTATTGCTATTACTATTGCTACTATTAGTACAATGTACTGTACAAATTTCATTACCATCAGTTGGGCAAGGAAGGAGTACAAACTACATGTTTGGTGGGGTTGGAGCTAGCTGTGCAGGATAACACCCCAATGTTGTTTCAAGGAGGCAGTTGCCAAACATGAGATCTGCGAAGGCCAATGGTTAATTATCACCATTAAGGGGAGTGACATTGTGCTTCATGTACCTCTTGGAAAACACCTAGATTTGGTTGCACTTGCCCTTGTACGGAAGCCACATGTTAGACTAGTTTGTAGCAAAATATCTGTCTAGCTTTCTGGGCTAGTCTCTGCTGAGTAGTAGACTGTATGCTTCTGGTATGTCCACAACCAATATGTTAATGCATTGGTGGACTTGACCATCATGAGATAGTCAGATGATCATGTCTCATAGTTTACCAATGGCTGGTATTGATGTTTGATCAAGTTGGATGATTCACATGGATGTCTCGCTCCATGTCTCGCTCCATTGTGCATTGATCTTTTCGCAATGGAGAGTGGCATGACATTGGATTCCACGCCAGATCAACCAAGTAGTTGTGAACATTTCAATTGGAAATTTCAAAAGATAGCAGGAATGGAGGGAAACCTGAATTCGCTTCTTCCATCCAGAGTGTATTGAGCACACTAGAAAGTGATCCGGGAGGTGTGCTTGCTCCCTTGCTGGTAGAGGTTGTGCTGTCCATTGTTGTATGTCCCAATGCATGCAACAGGATGTCTCACTGACTCTGGATCTTAGCCAACTCAAAAAAATTGATGTTCGTTCGAGTTTTCTTCATGTCATCAACAATGTTGTAGTCCAGAGGTGGCAGAATTACTGAGGTTTCCAGGGTAGGATGGATGTTCGTGTTGTCCGACGGAGTGTTTTGCAGCTTGCTACTCATGGATGTACTCTTGTCTGCTGCTATCTTCCTAGACTTGTTTTGTGTTTTTTGCATGTCCCCAAGTGTGGGGGGAGCCCCTTTACTCCTAAGATTATAACGATAAGTTTTCTTATGGGGTTGTTTCTTAGTATTCGTCTTTGACATCATTCACGAGCACTGATATGTGTTCACCACATGCCCAGAGCTCGATGCTTCATCAGGTGCAACCTCTTCATCATCATCAGTGTCTCCCGGCTACTCCTGCATATTGATTTCTGCATTAAGTGTATGATTGTAGAAAGAGATTGCAACTCACTTCCAGTCTGAACAAGAGTTCTCGGGATGATGTTCTTCATGGAAAGAATGAAACTTAGGATTTTCACACTATTCGACCTGGAACACATGATTATGTGTAGTTTTACAAGAGAACTAGTTACTACTTGATGAGATGCTTTCATATCTCTATCTGGGCAGATGGCTGTTTGAAAATGTGTCCATTTTCCCTTGTTTAAGCTCGGACACTTCCGTAGTCAATTTTTTGACAAGGAAAGTGAGGGTCTCAATATCAGTTGCTTCCTTGTCTCTACCCTTGCTCGCCATTGCTTGGGACTTCCTGCTCACATCCTTGGATTCCTTTGTTGATTCATCATCCTTGATGACTCCAATTACGTGTAGGTCTTTTTCAACAATAATAGCCTCTTCACAGTTTTCTAAGAGTGTTGGTTTCGCAACTTGCTTGACGAACTGCGCAATGCTAGTTGGCAGTGTGGACGTGTAGTAATCAACAATGATGGATTCATGAGGTTTAGTGTCTGCTGAAAACTTGTTCAATATGCGTGTAAACCTCTGATTGAAGTCTTTCACTTTCTCTTTTCCCTCCATCTTGAGGTTTCCCAATTCTTTGAGTAGCATGGCTGGGGTCTTGTCATCAACAAAATTTTCAAGGAACATGTGTTTGAATGCACCGTAGTTCTGTGTAGTGTTTTGTGGAAGGCTATGATACCATGCAATTGCGTGACTGTCCAATGTACATGGGAACAATCTACATGCTACGTTGTCATACTGTATCTCACAGGTCTGCAATTGTAGGTAGAATTTGTCAAAGTGGTCTTCTGCCTTTACCGTGCTGTCAGGGTTGAACTTGATGTTCATTCTCTCCACTCTCTTCAACATCTTGTGCATAATAATTGGGAGAGCTAATGGTCCCTGATTCATGCATTCCAAATTTGGGTCAGCCATCTCTTCTTCTTCGTCGTCCTCCTCCTATCTTTCATAATCGGATGGTTCTAGCTCTGAGTCCATTGGTTCATATTCACCTCCTCCTCCTCTGCTGCCTTCCCCTCCACCTCCTATACCGATTTCGATCCCAAGGTCACAAGAGTGTCTTGTTCGCTTTGCCAAAAGACCAGAGGTTCCTCTCCGTCTTCAATAGCTTCTGCTAGACCTTCGAGTGTGGCAAGGACTGCTTCTTTCACCGATGATACAATAACTACTGTAGGAGTGGCCTTTGGCTTTCTTGATGCATATGGAATATGATTTATGCCTGGAATCAGTCCAACTGCTTTCACGAACTGACGAGTGATGGGAAAATTGGATCAAAGTTGTTGATACAAAATCTCGTGTTCAATATTGGGTAGTGAGGAGTAACCAACTGTAGAGTCACATGTAGGCGAGAGGGAGTGCGAGTTACTGCCTTGACTAGATGGTTGATGAATGAGTGCGAGAGGATGTTCAACCATATACAACTTTCTTCCCTCCTTCTAGTGTCAGAAATGTTGATGGTGCTGGACCCGCCAACATTCAGGGGATCACCCCGGTATGAAGTCCCAACTAGACCTCACACTGTTTGGTGTGGGAGTCCCATCCGGTATGATGGCCCGGTTGCCATTGTCTTAAGGATTTGCCTCAACTCTTGCTTTTCATCACAGGAGAGTGGTCTGCTTTGTCTTTGAGAAATGATTTTCACATGCCTGGTGATTTCTAGTGTTATTTGTGTCAATGGTTCTTTCACTGCAGAGGGACATGGTGAGAGTGAGTCCAAAGTCAATTGGGAGGAAGCTCCAACTCTTCTGGGAATGCACAACAAAACAAGACGTGCACAACTTCCAAAGGAGCAATCCACATGGATGTAGCAGTCACAACACACAAGGGAAGATAACACGTACAACACTCAACGGATGAGTCTGCGCGAGTGCAACGGTTGTTACAACAAGTTTTATGTGAAAGGTTTGTCTGATGTTGGGGAGGTAGCCACCATAGGCGAGACAATTTTAACATCATATACAACACATTTTCATTAATAGATTATGTATTACAACAAGTGAAATAAGTTCAAGTGTTCAACACAGGTTAAAGCAACATTCATTACAAGTGTTCAAGATTAGTCTTACAACAATTACAATACATGTGTGAAAACATGCTGGCCTGTTAGCATGATTTGGAATTAAGAGAAAGTTCCAAGAAACAATGTTACACCATACATCACTAACCCCCTGCGTGGGGCATTGGAGCCACTACTTACTCCTCAAAGAAAATATTACATACTCTCTTGGCTATGTGGGAGGAGTTGAGGTGAAAAGTATTTTACATGTAAAAATGAGGGGGTATTTATAGCCAAGGGTGAAACTGACCCTTGTGGCTGTTCGACTACCCTCATGACTGTTTGACTTCCATGCATTTTTTACTTTACATGACTCTTTATACGACAAGTGGGTCTCTTGGACATCCAAGTTACATTACATTGATTAACAACATGGCCCAGAGTAGAGATGTGGACGACATGACTCATGACACAACTCGACATGACAGTGCTGGTACGTTCATGCTACTGCTCGAGTGCATGTCGAGATGCAATGTTGCTAGGTGTCTTCATGGTGTGTTACAACTTCACCTCTGCATGGAAAAGTGCACGAAGTCTTCGATGCTCGTTGGTTCACTTGACGTTGATTTGGCATGTTGTTTCTTTCTTGTATGGTGGAAGGCCTGACAGGCTCATTTATTTGCGAAAGGTGCATGTTCGTCCATTCATCCATCCATGAGCACATCTTGTTGCTCGTCTGTTCATCTACAAACACATCTCTTCACATGCATCATTCGTTCATTTGTTGGTGAACCTGTCCTTCTGTATGTGCTCCCTTCGTTCATCCCATTCGTCATCATGCCATGTTTGTTGGTGTACTTGTACTTGTAGTCACTCATGAAGAGATGACATCAAAACTAAAAACCTCCTAGTCTACCATGACACATGATCATTTCAAATGTAGGTGATTGGGAGAGGCAACAAGGTTGTGAGGCATGATGATGGCTCCAGGCACTACTGATGAAAACTGTGTAAGGGTCACTGGGTGATGAAGATGGACAATCAGAGTCGATAGTGACTTTCCCGAGGTCTGGCTTGGCTGGTAGGAAAAACTACGCAAATTTTGGGAGGGAAAATCCAAGCTGTGGGAAGGCAAGGTAGACAAAATTTGCGCGTTTTCCAGAATGAGAGGGCAGCGGGGGTTTGACAACAAAATTTTCACAATTTCTTGGAGGAATAGGTCGTGCTGCAGGGAGGACTGGTAGACAAGATTTTCTTAGTGTTTTGAAGGAACTGGCCAAGAGTATGGTAGCCAAAAATACACAATTCTTGGAGGGAACTGACAGCTGGCTATTGGGTCACTGGTAGTAGAAACTGTGCAATTCCCAAGGGGAACAGGCAGTCAGCTGTCGGGAGCTTAGCAATAGAAACTGCACAATTCCTGGAGGGAACTGTTAGTCTGCTGTTGGGAGTTGCTGGTAAAAGGAATCGCACAGATGCTGGGAAGCAGACCTGCTGATCATATTTGCGCAATTTCTAAGCTAAGCAGACTCTTGGGTAGTAGAAGGCCTGCTCATGAAAACTGCACAATTTTTTGGATGAGTTGTTGGTCGACTGTTAGGAGGACTGACTGGGAAAACTACGAAATTTTCTGAGGGAGGCAAGGACGGGCACTGGGTGATTATCTGGCTTGTTTGCACAATTTCCTCAGTCAACATAGTGGGCAAGGTCAGCAGCCTCTACGCACTTTTTGAGGGGAGCCAGTCCTAGGGTGGCTATCAGGTCCAACTCTCCAGGTGGCTAGCATGAAGATTGATTGAATTTCTTGCCAGTAGCGCAACTGGAAAATAATTTCTTTGTGCTTCCACGTTGTTCTGGGTGACAATCGATCGAGTCGATGGGAGGGTGATGGTCTGACCATCAAAGGGAAGTCTGGTTGTTAGAACTTCAACATAATGTCTAAGTGTGTGAACAAGTGAAAGTTGCAAATGTTATCCTACAAACACACACCCTCATGACTTGATGATGAGATGACTCAAACCAACCAGACACACATGTTCAACATGTCTGATCGACGGTGCAAGCGATAAGCGCAACACTTGTGATTGATCGTTGATCGACCGTGATGACACTTGTGCAACAGTGTATGGGACTCTGTGTGTGAGTGCGACAGATGATTTCATAGCGAACATAACATGTACACATGAAGTGAAGACCTGGAGCATGGCTAGAACATGGTCGCAAGAAAGACATTGACATGAGCATGCAAAATCTTTGGTGGAATGAACAAGCAAGGAGGGTGCGAGGGCTCACACGAGCTCACGGAGTGAACCCAAGTGTATGCAACTGTCAAGTGAAAATCTCAAGGGAGGCTCTGAATTTGGGTGCAGGTCAAAATTTTTGAGGATGGTTTTAGCCGCTACAATATATCCTTGGAGCATTTTCTCCCAAGACAGGTTCAAAATAATCTTCCTCTCCCTAAATTGTAGAGGGCTAGCTAGTCACCCCAAGAAATTGGTCCTTAAAGGTTAATTAACAATCAAAATATAGCTATTACTCTCAAAGAGACCATGATAGATGGAAAAAAATTGTCTAAGATATCTTTAAGATAATTAAACAATGAGAGCTCAATGACATGGATGCTTTAATTCATCCAAGAGGGCTTGTTATAGGATGAAAGGAAAATGATTTTTCCTTATCTAATTCAATGATTTTTTATTTAGGGCTTGTTGTCTTCCTTATTTTTGTCAGTCATGGAAAAATATTCCATTGTCTAGATAATTATTGTCCCTATATGGATACACAAGAATACTGGAAATATATTTATCCTAAGTCTTGGACTTGGCAAGGGATGGTAATTCTAGGGAGAGATTTGAATTTAATCTCATTGTATCTAAGATATGGGTGCCAATGACCCAACCAAATAATCACTTAGAATTTTACCTCAAAATATTAGAACAACTCAACATGCTCAACATTGATACTACCAAGATTACCCCCACCTAGACTTAGAAAAGGACCAAGGAGACACAATTAGCAATTTGACTCAATAGATTCATGGATTCTAAATATGTATTAGATGACCTACTTAGAATTAGGCCATGGGAATCAATAGGTGGGGACTCTAGCCAAAATCGACCCCTGTTAGAAGTGGCCCTTGATATAGGGAAGGCCCCTATTCCATCCAAATTAAACCCAATATTGCTTAAGGATGGGTCCCATTCAAAAAATTTCTTAAGTAATCCACATCCATTTATTGTACTTAATTCAATGGATTTGGACCCCAATCCTACCATGATAGTGATCAATGCCCTCCACCCTACCCCACTCCCTTCAAAGCATCCAATCCAAACCAATCATAGTGATCCTAATCAAAATATGTAAAATTTGACCTATTGGAAAATGCAATATGGCAGTTATTAATTTAGATTTTCCTTAACTTTAATAATTGCTTGTGAACTTTATTTATCTTTTTGTTTTTTTAATTAGATCTTCTTCATCAAACAATTATCAAGAGAAAAGTAGTAAAGGAAATGGAAACAAAAGTTAGGCTCCCAACTAGGGAAAAACCCTTATAAGGGGAAAACCCAAAAAAATCTACTCTTCTTATAAAATTTGTGTCAAATGAGACAACCAAGACCCAAACCCTAGACCAAGTCCTCCACCAAGTACCAAGTCAACCCTCCAAGAATCCCTTCTAGTTAGATCATATCAAATAAGACTTAATCTTGCTTCAACCAAATTCTAGCTTCAACTTCGACCCCCAGCTTTGACATTGCAACTTTGTCTTGAAACTTTGATCTTGTAGCTATTGTAGAAACCCTAATTCTGGCACAAAACATTTCTTTAAGAGATCCTCCTATGAGAAAGATAATGTCTCCCAAGGTCAATGAAGTGAAATCATAATACTCGCCCTTCCAGAAACTTGATCTCCTGCAATTCAAATATGTAATTTTGGCCTTCTTTGAAGTTGCATAAACCCTACTTTTCACGCGTATAATAAAGATAGATCCCAAAAATAAACATTCCTTCTTCTTCTTGGATTCTCCTTGCCTTATATACCTTCACTCTTCATTTCTTCTATATCCCAACTTCAGATCAAACTTCTTATAAGAGAGATCAAATTAGTGACCAATGAGGTTGAAGCTATCTATATTTATAGCCTTTCTAAGGGGTTGAGTTCCATCCTTTAGGATGACTTGTAGCTACCAAGGCTAACTTGTACTTTGGAGGTTTCCAGGACTTTCTAGACTCAAGATAAATTATTTTAGAAAATACATCTTTCCCAGAAGGGCCTTATAATAATGATGTTGACTCTCTTGAATCATGCCAATAAATCCTATAACCCAAAAAACCCTAGAAGCATGAAGAACACACTTTTACTCAGAAGATCATCAATAAGAAGTATGAAACCCATGCTTTAAAATAATAACTTTTCTTTCTTCTTTTGATTGTTGCATAAGATATACATATTGAAATGAGTACAATGACAAATACGAAGACCTAAAATATTCATATTTTCCAACACTAACTAGGGAGGTCTTCATAATTGTGCAACCAATACAACATCATTCTCAAACTAGAGAGTCCTCATAAGAAGAGTCAGATTGGTAAGCCATATGTAAGCATCAACATTATGACCGACACTGTCTTTGAGGCCTAACTAGACAAGCTCAACTTTACTCGAGAGCAATATGCTAGGAGGCTTTACATGAGATACCACACTACCTCTAAGGCACATACCCCATCCAAATGTTCACTAGGTATGTCCTTTTAGGACTATTATTATCTTGGATTTTTAACCCTTAATCCTCAAAGAATACCAGTCCTCTTCAACCACTCTTATCTTAGATACCTGTCCTATCCTCAAAGAGTGTCGGTACATTTCCTTTCTTGGATTATCTATCCTCAAGGAAACCACAAATGCTTATCCAATCCTCCAACATTCTCTCTCCATGGCCTTCACTTAGACTTACGATTTTTAGTCCTAGTTAAGTGCATGACACATGAAGAAGATAATGAACATGTGATTTACATCATCACTCGCTCTCAACCAAAGAGTGTTGAAAATTTAACTAGTTTTGGTCTTCATAATTGTTGTTGTACTCATTTCAGTATGTATCCTATGTAACAAAGAAGAGAATAAAATAAAATGTTATTATTATTAAAGCATGGGTTTTATTCTCTTTATTGATGGTCTTCTAGGTAAAATCATGTTCATTGTCCCTCTATGGTTTTTTAGGTCTTAGGATTTATTGTCATGAGTCAAACGAGTCAATATCATATTTATAAGACCCTTTCCGGAAAAAATTAATTATTAAAATAATTATTAATGATTCTAGAAAGTCCTGGAAACTCCAAAAGTACAAGTCATCCCTGGCAGTTACAAGCCAACCTAAAGGAGGGAATGTGACCCCTTGAGAAGGCTATATAAAGTAGTTCAACCTCATTTAGAACTCACTCACTTACAATTTTTATCTATAAAGAAAGAGTTTGATCTCAAGCCGAGAAGTAGGAAGATGATGAGTGAAGTCATAGGAGAAGAAATTAGGATGAAATATCTTGTTAGTGGGCTCTATCTCTCTCACACATGCGAAGTTGTAGGGTTTTTGGTGTTGTAGAAGGAGGCCAAAGGTACATAATAGGGAAAAGTTATAGAATAGGTCAAAGGTACAAAACTAAGACGAAGGTGCATAACTAAGCTGAAGGTGCAGAACATGTTGAAGGTACAGAACTGAGCCGAAGGTACATAATAGGCTAAAGGTACAAACCAGGTTGAAGGTATATAACTAAGTTGAAGGTGCATAATAGGTCGAAGGTATAGAACTAAGGTAACAGGCCGAATGTGCAGAACTAAAATGGTTGGTATAGGTTCAAAGAAGGACTTGTTAGAAGGGTTGACTTGGTACTTAGAGGAGGAATTGGTCTAGGGTTTGGAAATTTGTGTCTCAATTGAAGCAGATTCTAAGAAGAGAAGAGTTCTTTGGTTTTCCCCTTGGAGGAGGTTTTCCCTGGTTTGGGGCCTAATTTTTTTGTCCTTTGTTGTTGTTTCATTCTTGATATTGTTTGATGAAAATATATAACTAAAGAAAAAAATAAGAATAACTAAGTTCACAAGAAAATATTAATGTTAAGGAAAATAATATTTAAATAAGTTGCCACTTTCCATTTTACAACATGGTATCAGAGCTAAGGTGAACAAGGAAGGAAGCTATAAGAAAACCAGAAGGACATGCTTATCAAGGAAGGAAAAAATGAGGCTCTCAAAGCCTAAAGGAGAAGAATACGAGGAAGATTATTTCTTGAAGGGATCTAGTTGAAGACTCATTAGCAAACCTCTTTAAAGAAAGCATCAAGGGATCTTGTTATCAGTCATCACTCTTGGAAGTCGTTGGAAGAATCATATGGAACATCTTTCAAGAAAGTATATTCAAATATCTTGAAAGAATCAAGAAGATTGAAAACATCTACAAGGAGAATCTTGGTCTCAAGTAAGTATCATATTCTTACATCATGTCTGAATCAACAAGTCATATGGGTTCTTTATGCAAGGAGAGAAATAAGCTCTTTGGGGCATTATAGCATGGAAGAAAATAATTGAATTGATACTCACAAAACAAGAAGTAATGGAATATGTTACTGGGGAAATTACTGAACCGAGCAAAGACAAGCCACAAGAACTAGAAAAGTACAAGAAAGGGAAATTAAGGGCTCAAAGGATCATAGTTGAATCTATTAAAGAATCTCTCGTTCCATTTGTGGAAAACTTGAAAACTTCGAACGCTATGTAAAATAAGCTAGTGAATTTGTACTTTGTAAGTACATCATGGAAAAATATGTCTTTGCAGAATAAGTTATATATAATGAAGAAGTCAACGGATGAGGATATGGCATCCTTTCTCATGAAAGTCTCTCAACTAAGAGACCATCTACAAGGACTTGGGGAAACAATTTTTGATTTGGAAGTAACCATAATTTTACTAAATGCATTACCACCAGAATGGAGCAGCTTTACAACACGCATATACTCTAAGAAATATTCAACTCCACTTGATGAGTTGTGGGCCCAATTCATATTGGAAGAATCAAGTATCAAGGTGGAATATGGCCTTGGATCATATGAGCAGTCTCAAGCCCTTCCAGCTTGAGTGAAGAAGATGAAGAAGGGAAGGTTTGGAAAGACCAAGAAGAAATACACGTCCAAGGTTCAATGCTTTAAGTGTAATGAGTTTGGACACTTTAAGAGGGTCTGTCCAAGCCAACAGAGTAACAAGAGAAATGAAAGAAATGAATCTCATGTAGCCGAGGCAATGGGAGAACCTGAGAAGAAGTGAAGGATATCTACTATTAAAGAAGACACTTTCTTTGGCAGGTTATTTATATAGAATGTTATTTCCTTTAGATAGTATATGGAATCATAGAGAGAAGCATATGATAGTAGCATGTACATGATTAAGTTGCTTTGTAAAGATCATCTAGATAGATGGATAGATAGACCATTCTTGCATAATTTTTATCCACATATTATCTAATTGATCCAGGTGGATATTGGTGGCCACTAGCCTATTCCACTTGGACCCCCACCATTGTTTCTTTCAGTTTTTTAGTTTCCTTAAATGTAGCACAATTTACTATTTTTGGCAGTTTTTAAGGTCCTAAACATCCGGAGCCATTTTGAGGCCGTAAATGACGTTTTTTTGGGAAAAATGGGGCCAAAAAAGTTTTGATATTAGTTTTGGCTAGTTGGAAGTTGTATTCCTTGGATAGATCTATCTAACGAGGTATTGTGAGTGTCAAACGAAGATCATATGCCAAAGTTACAACCTCGGGAATTTGATGTACCAATTTACCCAAATGAGGCCCATAGTTTTGGTGCTTCATCTCCTAGGTTTAGGGTTTTGGATGTTTAGGGTTTTCCATTGTTTCTCAATAATAAATAGGCCTTAGAGCCTCATTGTAACATAGTTTAGAGGCATTTAGCCACCACATCTCTTCTCAGAGATAAGCTACCATCGCTTGAACTAGTCTTATTTCCATTCTATTGTAAGCATATTTCAGTATATGATATTAATGAAATGAAGTGTTATTTCTACTGCATCTCTATGTTTATGGTTATATCTGTAATTTGTTGCATTCCTATTTAAATTTAGATCAGTGGTATTAGAGCGGTCTTCTCTTTCTCGATCCTTATTTTCATGTCCCCAACGAGGTCGAGGTATAAGGAGTTAGGGCTCGATCTGGTTGAACCTTTGCAAGATCATCCTCGCAAACCCCGACGACTGCCCATGGGGGAAGAAAAGAAAGACAAGGGAGCATGAGATCCTATCAAAATATTGCTTGATGAGGCCTTGGAGAAACAAAGGAATGCGATGATGGATAACTTTTCCCAGATCCTTGAATAGTTGCCCACCGACAGCGCGTCCACATCCATCAACCACTCTAGAGGCGCCACTCCTTTTAAGGTACAAGTAAACTTTGACATTCCCATATTTGAGGGCCAAATAGATGTAGATGTCATAGATAAATGGTTAAATCTACTAGAAGGATATTTTTCTGTTCATGATTTTTCCAGTCGGGAAAAGATTACTTTTGCTCTTCTCAAAGCTGCCCCCCACGTCAAGGACTGGTGGGAAACCTACTATGAGTAGAAGGATGAAAGTATGCCTTCACTGTTTTCAACTGAACCTACTTGGAATTCGTTCTAGGATGCCATCAAGGAGCAATACTACCCTATCGAGAGCTATGAGGATATATACATGTTAAATTGGCAACTAGGGCCAAACTCCATGTGGGTTGGCTTATTTCTGGTAGCTGATATTTTTATTGGATCCCTCTCGTCGAGAGGTGTAGGATTGATCCAAAGATCATCCGATTCCGATAAGTTTTTATGGAGATATGAATTTATTTTGTTTATGTAATTATTATCAAGCCAACCAGCACATATGTAGGCTCTAGAAGCCCAACCGACGTGTCTATTCATCATCCTCACTTTAGTATAAATATAAGAGGATTTGATGTCATTTAAACACACTCTTTAGGTGATCTCCTCTACATGTCTAGGTTTTTGGAGAAGGAGAAAACGCTAAGAGTTCTTGCTATGATGCCCTAACCGTTGTAGCATTAATCTGGGTGACCGTAGCATGTGACTAATATCCCATCGGGTGTTTGTCCTCTATCCTCTACGACATCCCCCTTCTATGCTTATATTTCGTTCTCTGTCAAGGCCAAAATTCTTTTAATGCAGGGCAAAGCCCTCGACAATCTTCCTTAGGGTTTGCGCAAAATTTCTTTTTAGTATTGGAGTAATTCAGTTCACCGTTGCAGCGACAATTTCCTTCATCTACATCAAGCGTTCGAATCTCCTAAAAGCCTCCTCCTCCTCAATGATGATGCAGCAACAACAGCCGCAGTTCAGGTAAAGGAAGCAGTTTTGGTTTAGAAGCACCGACAGATTTAAACACCGTGCAGTATTATCATGGCTCTGCTTTCGGTGGAGTGCAAGTATGTTACGGAGGATTGCATTCGGGAATGGAAAACAGCCGGGAGTAATTTCAAGTTGCAGGCGCCCGTGCCTGCTGCCAGATTCATTTACGAGCTCTGCTGGACCATGGTGATACGCAGTCATGGTGAACGCAAGGCATTGGCAGTGGCATTATACGCTGTTATGAACACACAACACACACACACACACACACACACACACACACACACACACACACACACACACACACACACACACATATATATATATATATAGATATACGCACAGCTTGGTGCACTTATACTCTATCCAACATAAATGTAGCCGGTGTAAAATAAAAAGGCCGCAGTCAGAACGTTGATCATGAATGCAATAGCCATATTTATGCAGGACAGTCAGATATATACATATATGCAGGACAGTCGGATATACATATAATCAGGACAATCAGATATATATATACGCAGGACACACACACACACACACACACACACACACACACACACACACACACACACACACACACACATATATATATATATATGACACACACACACACACACACACACACACACACATATATATATACGCAGGCAATAATCCAACGCTGTTATGAATCCGTGCAATGGAGATGTATGAAGCCACTGGGATAGAAGAACCGCTATATATGGAAAGGAAACCTATACATTGTTCATGTCATGGCACACTTGTAAGGATCTCGATTGGAGGAAGAGCTGTCTATATAATTATGGAAGACCATACGCAGTCATGAAGACTTCTCAACGCTGTTCATGGAAACCTTATATGATGTAACACCTTACCATTGATGAAGTAGATCTAGGTGGTATTCCTGTAGCAATCTCAGCATAATGGTCAACGATGGTTAGGGTTTGAATCAGAAGGGATACGTTCTCTGCAGAACTATTATAGTATATCTTGGCATTCTCCCAATCAGATCTGTAAGGGTATGACTTATAATTGGTGATCAATAAATATATATGTATATGAGTATGATTAGTAATGGGACTATGAAGATAAACATGATCATGATAATGTAAAGGGGCAGCATAATTGGCAATGAGATTGCATGCTAATGTATGAGGCAGCGTGTTGATTTATGAGACAACATGATGATGGATGAGGTTGCATGATGATGAAAACAGTTGAGATGGTGCTCCACGGTAAGATGTAGCAAATGGACGAAATGGATAGGTGAAGCCGTCACCTTGGAGAATCAGTTGAAGCAGAATGTCTTCAACTGATCTCATTGTTATAGAAGATGATCTATGCTTAGATCTAGACAAGTCAAAGTGTTGACTTTTGTTGTAATTGTACTCTCTCTCTCTTTCTCTGCTGAACTTTGAAGATAAAAGAAGATTTGATCAAAGGGTTTCCCCACACATTGTGGGGTTTGTCCCTGGCTTGTGCCATATCTTGTGTCCTCTTACCTTGGCTTGTCTTCTGTGTTTTATATTTATGTTCTATCTGCAGTTTATCGTAATGATGATGTGATTGCTAACTATGAAAATTTAAATAAATTTCTCTAGCATAGAACATACCTAAAGTTAACATGGTATCGGAGCTGAGGTGAAGACAATGCCCAAGCAAGAGTGAAAGAGCAATCACCGAAGACAATTGGGACAAGACAGAAGGATCAATGGGTTCCTCATAATTCACCTAGGGTGAAGTCAAACCAGAGAATGCTATCAGAATGGCGCAGTGGAAGTTTATGATGGCCCATCTAATGATCACTTCATTGGGAAGTTCGGATCTTAGGGAAAGGCAGATGCCTTATTGAAATAAGTTCAGCCGTTATGCGAAGGAGTGTCCGAATGGTAGAGACACATCTCTTGATGATGATAACAATCATTCCTGGGACATATTCAATAATCAAAGGAATGACTGGTAATGCAGGTCATCAAGAAAGTGGTTGACTCCTCCACGAGAGCAAGAAACCCAAATCTCTTTTATGTACTTGATCGCAAGAAGAACTTGATGTCCATCTCGGAAATGGAAGTCAAAGTTTACAGGGTGGCACTTATCGTGGAAAGGTACATGCCTGAAAATATATCCTTTCAAAGATGTTTTTGAGTTCAGGGTTGTATCAAATTGCAGGAAGTCCACTGGGGACCATGTCCTTTGACTCAACACCAGAGGTCTGTGAGTCAGATGGTGACTAGGATGCCTGAATTCAAAAAGAAGCATGAAGGTACATGTCTGAAATGTACCGAAGGAAAATATTATAAGGGGACCTTTCCCCTCATGCAGTAGGTTCACAGGTTTGGAACAACCCGCGGAGTTTGAGAATCATGATCAAGGAATCTCATATATACAGGTGGAAGAAAGCCCTCTATGGCTTGAAGAAAAACACCTCAGGCATAGTATCAGAGGATTGATAGCTGTCTAATGCAGCTGAGATTCACTAGGAGTGAAACCGATCCAAACTATTACTCGAAGGTTGTGGATGATAAACCTCTCATACCAGCACCTATGTCTGTCAGGTGCAGACCCTCTCATTTGAAGGAGACAAAGGGAGTTGGATTTTGAATGTGGGAAGATAAGCTGCAAGCTTGTGACTGCCTCGAGGATCTTAACTTTCAGAAGATATATGGTAATGATTTCGAACCTGATTTGGGAAATGCGTCTGAGTTTCATAAACTCATTCGCATTGATGTTCTTGGAGAACCTCCGTCCGGACATCTATGTTGTAGTTAGCATGGTGAGCTCATATTTGGTTGAGCCTCACTAGATTGGTGCCAAGAATCCTCTAAGATATCTCCAGGGCACAATCTCTCATGAATTGAGATACACTGCCGGAAATATGAAACCTCATGATTATTCGAATGATGAGTGGGCAGGAAGTATGGAGGATCACTAGAGCACTTCTTAGTGCTGTTTGGAATCTGTCTTGATATCCTGGATGAGCAGGAAGCAGAAGTCGGTGACTCTGAGCACCACCAAGGCAGAATACATTGCTGATAGTATGGCCTTCTGTGAGGCAGTCTGGTTGCTGAAGCTCTTCAGTGAGCTGTTTGTACACATGATTAATACCACTGTGAATCTCTGTGACAACCAGAGATGGGATTCGATTATTGAGGAATCCCGTATTTGACAATTGCTCTAGCAGTTAGACATCAATTACTGCCTTATCTGGGATATGGTAAGTCGATGATCAAGGAGGCCCCATCACTCTGAGATGATGTACAGGACAAAGCCCTGAGGAAAGATCAAATTTGTGATTTTCCCGAACGACTTGGAGTCGTCGAGAGACCTTTGTAAAAGGGTCCTGCATGCTGCATACATTGAGCTCTAGGAGCTTTGGGGGGCTTGCAGTTCTATTGGAGCAACATACGACCACAGGATGACTTACCCTCCCCTTGCGCAATGAAACAAGATGATTCGCTCTCTTGTGGGACAAGATGATTCACTCTCTTGTGGGACAAGATGATTCGCTCTCTTGTGTAGCAGGATGATTAGTTCTCCTGTGAGGCTTGGATTGATGTGTTCTCCATGGCGATTGTAGCAGGATTGATGTGTTCTCCTGTGAGGCCTGGATTGATGTGTTCTCCATGGCGATTGTAGCAAGATTGATGTGTTCTCCTGTGAGGCCTGGATTGATGTGTTCTCCATGGCGATTGTAGCAGGATTGATGTGTTCTCCTGTGAGGCCTGGATTGATGTGTTCTCCATGGCGATTGTAGCAGGATTGATGTGTTCTCCATGGCGATTGTAGCAGGATTGATGTGTTCTCCTGTGAGGCCTGGATTGATGTGTTCTCTATGGCAGCCTGGATTGATGTGTTCTCCATGGCGATTGTAGCAGGATTGATGTGTTCTCCTGTGAGGACAAGATTGATTAAGTCTCCTGTCGAGGCATCCTACCCATGTAGTCCGGGACTCATGGGAAGTACCTCTCATCTGATCAATGAGCAGGGAAATGAAGTTAGGGACCATAGTAGTACCGATGGACGCATCGTTGTATCTACCGTACTCCCTACGCTAGGATGTCCTCCATTGATCTGGGATCAATGATACTGGTCTGGGACCAGTGGTAGGAGTTGTACATGCTATGACGCTGACTTTGGGTCGGCTGAGGCTGGTCTGGGACCAGTGGTACATACTCCGAGACTAACTTCGTGTCAGTGCAGTACTGGTTTGGGACCAGTGAGAGTGGTACATACTATGACGCTGACTTCGGGTCAGTTGAGACTGGTCTGGGACCAGTGGTACACTCTCTGAGACTGCGATACTGGTCTGGGACCAGTGGTAGGAGTTGTACTTACTATGAAGCTGACTTCGGGTCAGTTGAGACTAGTCTGGGACTAGTGGTATGCACTCTGAGACTGACTTCAGGTCAGTGGAGAATGATATGACTCATTCTTGATCAATTCTTCTTCTTCATAGTTCAGCGGAGATGAGCAGAGCAGAGCAAAGCCAGCAGAGCAAAGCTAGCAGAGCTGAGCTGAGCAGAGCAGAGCCAGCAGAGTTGAGCAGAGCAGAGCGAGTAGAGTTGAGCAGAGCAGAGCTAGCAGAGCCAGCAGCGCTGAGCAGAGCAGAGCCGAGCCAGTAGAGCTGAGCAGAGCAGAGAAAAGCCAGCAGAGCTGAGTAGAGCCAGCAAAGATAGGCAGAGCAGTGCAGGGCACTGATGGCAGAGATAGTACAGTCGGACATATGGATCAGCAGATGGAGTTCCCCCTAGTTGAGAGGGAGTGTTAAATTGGCAACTAGGGCCAAACTCCATGTGGGTTGGCTTATTTCTGGCAGCTGATATTTTTATTGGATCCCTCTCGTCGAGAGGTGTAGGATTGATCCAAAGATCATCCGATTCCGATAAGTATTTATGGAGATATGAATTTATTTTGTTTATGTAATTATTATCAAGCCGACCAGCACATATGTAGGCTCTAGAAGCCCAACCGACGTGTCTATTCATCATCCTCACTTTAGTATAAATATAAGAGGATTTGATGTCATTTAAACACACTCTTTAGGTGATCTCCTCTCCACGTCTGGGTTTTTGGAGAAGGAGAAAACGCTAAGAGTTCTTGCTATGATGCCCTAACTGCTGTAGCATTAATCTGGGTGACCGTAGCATGTGACTAATATCCCATCGGGCGTTTGTCCTCTATCCTCTATGGCATCCCCCTTCTATGCTTATATTTATTTCTCTGTCAAGGCCAAAATTCTTTTAATGCAGGGCAAAGCCCTCGACAATCTTCCTTAGGGTTTGCGCAAAATTTCTTTTTAGTATTGGAGTAATTCAGTTCACCGTTGCAGTGACAATTTCCTTCATCTACATCAAGCGTTTGAATCTCCTAAAAGCCTCCTCCTCCTCAATGATGATGCAACAACAACAACCGCAGTTCAGGTAAAGGAAGCAGTTTTGGTTTAGAAGCACCGGCAGATTTAAACACCGTGCAGTATTATCATGGCTCTGCTTTCGGTGGAGTGCAAGTATGTTACGGAGGATTGCATTCGGGAATGGAAAATAGCCGGGAGTAATTTCAAGTTGCAGGCACCCGTGCCTGCTGCCAGATTCATTTACGACCTCTGCTAGACCATGGTGATACGCAGTCATGGTGAACGCAAGGCATTGGCAGCAGCATTATACGCTGTTATGAACACACAACATATATATATACGCACAGCTTGGAGCACTTATACTCTGTCCAACATAAATGTAGCCGCTGTAAAATAAAAAGGCCGCAGTCAGAACGCTAATTATGAATGCAATAGCCATATATACGCAGGACAATCAGATATATACATATACGCAGGACAGTCAGATATACATATACGCAGGACAATCATATATATATATATATATATATATATATATATATATATATATATATATATATATATATATATATATATATATATATATATATATATATATATATATATATATATATATAGATATAGATATACGCAGGACAATCATATATATATATATATATATATATATATATATATATAGATATACGCAGGACAATCAGATATATATATACGCAGGACACACACACACACACACACACACACACACACACACACACACACACACACATATATATATATATATATATGCAGGCAATAATCCAATGTTGTTATGAATCCATGCAATGGAGATGTATAAAGCCACTGGGATAGAAGAACCACTATATATGGAAAGGAAACCTATACATTGTTCATGTCATGGCACACTTGTAAAGATCTCGATTGGAGGAAGAGCTGTCTATATAATTATGGAAGACCATATGCAGTCATGAAGACTTCTCAACGCTGTTCATGGAAACCTTATATGATGTAACACCTTACCATTGATGAAGTAGATCCAGGTGGTATTCCTGTAGCAATCTTAGCATAATGGTCAACGATGGTTAGGGTTTGAATCAAAAGGGATACGTTCTTTGCAGAACTATTATAGTATATCTTGGCATTCTCCCAATCAGATCTGTAAGGGTATGACTTATAATTGGTAAATATATATGTATATGAGTATGATTAGTAATGGGACTATGAAGATAAACATGATCATGATAATGTAAAGGGGCAGCATAATTGGAAATGAGATTGCATGATAATGTATGAGGCAGTGTGTTGATTTATGAGACAACATGATGATGGATGAGGTTGCATGATGATGAAAACAGTTGATATGGTGCTCCATGGTAAGATGTAGCAAATGGACGAAATGGATAGGTGAAGCTGTTACCTTGGAGAATTAGTTGAAGCAGAATGTCTTCAACTGATCTCATTGTTATAGAAGATGATCTATGCTTAGATCTAGACAAGTCAAAGTGTTGACTTCTGTTGTAATTGTACTCTCTCTCTCTCTCTCTCTCTCTTTCTCTGCTGAACTTTGAAGATAAAATAAGATTTGATCAAAGGGTTTCCCCACACATTGTGGGGTTTGTCCCTGGCTTGCGCCATATCTTGTGTACTCTTGCCTTGGCTTGTCTTCTGTGTTTTATATTTATGTTCTATCTGCAGTTTATCGTAATGCTGATGTGATTGCTAACTGTGAAAATTTAAATAAATTGCTCTAACATAGAACATACCTAAAGTTAACAATACATAAAGTGGACCACGCTGTGACAAGGAAGGTACCAAGACGTGCCAGAGTTTACCAATGTTTTTCATACCCTTCGCATGAAGTTGGGTATCAAGGATTCTAAGAAACATTTAGTACTCAAGTACCGCAGTTGCCTACGTAGGTACATCCAGGATGAGATGGAGTTCCTAGACATCTCCTTGAGCAACATGACGTACCGATACACTGTCAAGATCGAGCATAAGATTAAAGAGAAAAAGTGAGACTTTGGATCTGCAAATTCTAAGCAAGGGAAAGGTGCCCCCAAACCGCAGAACAAAGGACCAAGCCAAGGCGTGGTGGCGCAGGATAACCCACCAAATCTGCAAACAAAGAACAACACCCCGAAGCTGAAGAAGGACACGGGAAAGTGGTGTGAGTTCCATAAGAGCTCCACTCACAACACAACATGCATCTGATTCAGTATAATTTGGCTCATATTTTTCCACTTCAAATTTTAAACAATAAATCATTGACATTACTATTTTTAATTTACATATGTGTAACTCATTTAGTAATTTTTCCCATTAATTTTAAAAATAACTTTTATAAATTTTAAAATTAACATTATAATTGCTTATCTCATTAATATAATATTTAGTATATTTAATATTTCCTTATTGTTCATGTCAAGGCTATAGCAATCGATATATTTTTCACTTTTTATTACATTAGAAAACCATAAATTTGTTTTTAATTATTAAATTTGATTTATCTACTATTCTATTGGTGGATAAATTTTAAGTATTCTTGCACAAGACTCTAGTTTTTTTTACTTTTTTCTAATATTTTTTTGAGTATTTCTAACTATATGACTCTATAAAGATTGAATAACTAATTTTTAAAGTAAAAGAGACTCTTATTTTTGTTGATTAACTAATTTTTAAAGTTAAAAATACATTAAAAAATATATATATAGTCTGTCACAATGATATTTAATATACTTAGACCTAGTTAGCATAGATTAATACCCATGAGGTGTCGACCAAGTGGTTTGAGTTGAGTTTAGTCCTCACTAAGTCTCAAGTTCAAACCTCATGGGGAGGAGTTGATGATGGAAGCTACTTTTGGGGGAATCAAACTATCATAAGGTGTGCTCAACCTAGTCACAAAAAAAAGTATATATATATATATATATATATATATATATATATATATATATATATATATATATATAAACAATTTCTAATTGCACCATCAGTGGTGGAAAAATAATTTTTTTGTTGAAAAAGAAATTTTGTAGAAACTATATTTGAACCATGCCTATACAAATATGACTCAGTTTTGAATTAGATGCATGTTCTAACTCTGAGTCAGAACTCGACAAGGGGAATGACAAAGGGAATTAGATTATCGATGTGGAGCCCAACACCACCATTACCACCACGAAGCTCCAGAAGGAGGAACCCGAAGATCCAGAGGAGGAGTGCCTCTTCCACTCCCAAGTGTGGGTAAAGGGTTCCCTGCTACAGTTCATTGTCGATAGCAGGAGCCAAAAAATCCTCATTTCAGCAGAGGCCATGAAGGAGCTGGGCTTACCAACCACAACATATCCACAACTGTATGCCATCAGGTGGCTTCACCAAGGACGAGATCTTTGTGTCAGCTGAGAGTGTCGCCTCCCATACAACATCAAGCCCTTCACAGATGAGGTATTATATGGCGTTTCTCCTCTTTATGTTTGTGATGTATTATTAGGCCAACCATACTTGTGGAAGTGACATGCTGTGTATGAGTCAAGGCCTCGTGTTGTTATTGTTACCTTGAGAAATAAGTTGTACAAGATGTCAAAGGTAGCACTGCCTACCACCATTTCTTTGGTTACTGCAAAATAATGCAGCAAGCTCATTTCCAAAATCGGGAAATTTGTTTTCCTAATGATACACCCAGAGGGAAAGAAAGAGACGGTGGCCATGGCCTCCAAACAAGACCCCTCCACATGACAAAAATAGATGGACAAGGTCGTGGAGGAGTATGAGGACATCTTCACCTCCCCCACAGGGGTGCCTTTGCACTGTCAGGTCAAGCACTCTGTCGATCTGACCCTAGGTGCGTTGTTGCCTAATGAACCAATCTATCAGCGCTCTATTTTGGAGAATGACAAAATCAAGAGGCAGATTCAAGAGCTGCTGCAGAGAGGTCACATCTAGTTGAGTTCATTGCCTTGTGGGAGCCTGATCGTATTGGTAAAGAAGAAGGATGGGACTTGGAGACTCTGTATTGGCTATCCGGCACTGAATAAGATCACTGTCCATAATAGGTACCCGATCCCACAGACTGTTGACCTTCTAGACCAACTCAAGGGGGAAAAATATTTCAACAAGATCGACTTGAAGTCCAAATATCACCAGGTACTGATTGAATCCTCCGATGTGTGGAAGACTGCCTTCAAAGCTAAGTGTTACACAATATTTTGTCACCGACCCCATATCCCCTGATCCTGGATAGAGTCGGTCCGTGAATGAGATATTCTATTTGTCATATACCAAAAAATGTGTCCAAATCTTCCATATTACTCAAGAATATTGCCTAAGCTCATTAATCTTGAAGTTGACCCCCTTTTACCCATGTTTCAAGATCGTTGCAGGTCATCAATATCCTGCCTATGACGATAGCCCAGAATGAACTAACGCCTCGTGACGTCGTCTCTAAGTCTCAGTGTTTGACCCACGATGACCCAGATGTGGCGAATTAGTTCAAAAAGAATGCTTCTGGGTGGTTCTGGAGCTGGTTGTTGGGTCAAAGAAGTTTGCCTCTCCTCATTTGAGATGGTGGTTCCGCCTTTTGAGTAACCTCCCATGAAGATAATCTTCCTCTCCCCTCATTTTTGGAGGCTCCTCCTCTTATAAAAGCATCCTCCATGACTATGATCAGTTAGTTATTAGTTAGCTAGTTCTTGGTTTGTTGGATTGATAGCTTACAGTTTGGATTATTGATAACCTAAAAATAACTTGTGTGGTATGAGAATAGCCTTTCATGTTGTGGATTGATAGTGTGAAATGGTTTTTTAAGAAGGAAGCCTTATTGTGATTGTGAGAGAGAGTCATCAGTATTTCTGGGAGACCTTTGAGAGTGAATGCTTATAAAGACATACTGATCGGACCCTTCAAGGAAGCTTGCAACGTCAAGGCATGTTTGTAAGCTTTACTGTTGTTTATATTAATACAATCAATGGTTATTTCCTATATCATGTATGAAATGTATGTTGATAGCTTATGGTTCCTTGACTCTATACATATATAGTTCGTTGTTGTGCTCTATTATGTGTTTTTCCATTTTCGTATGTTGTTTCAGGTGAACCATTCATTAAGGAGAAGAAAGCGATAACTGAAGCGACATGACAAAGACTTCATCAAACACTGGTATAAGGTAGGCCTCTTCAATGAGAACTATTTAAGGAATTAGCTATTGTCTTTGTCTTGCTATGACTAGAGCCACTCTAGGGCTAGAGGGGTTGCCTCTATCCGCAGATGGAACAATACATGTATCACAAGTTGGCGACTCCGCTAGGCAATTGATTTGTGTGTTGTCTCTTGATTTTGATCTTGTTGTTGTTGATTGATTACATAGTGTCTCCTTGTTTTGGGATTGAACCATCAGTGATTTGGGTTACTTGAGTAGATTTGGTAGTCTACCTCACTGTCTGAGTGATAAGCCTAGTGTCTTTCTGCTGTTTAAGTCTTGTTTTCCCTCTTTATTGAGATTGTCATTGTTTAATTCCTAACAGCTGTGACAAATTTCCCCTGTTCTTTCTACCTTCGCTGTATGTCACAGATATCCCATCATACAGCTACGACGATTCCTGAAATTGGACCATCACTGAGAATAGGTGTACTCTTGCAACGACGTCGCTCAGTTTCCCATGTTGTGCTTACGACGATTAGCGATCGTCTCATGTTGTCAGTGTTGAGCCTGCGACGATTCCTATAGGGTTAATTTTTATAGCTCTGCCTCTGAATAGACCAGTGTAGCTTGTACTTTGATGTTTCTTTCACCTTGTTAATATTGTTTTGATTGTGTTTATTGAGGCATGCCCTTCTTGGTTCCATTTGTAGGAAATTTGGTTTTTTGGATTGTGTGACCTAGTTCTTTTAGGGTTCTGTCAAGAATTTGTTGGTTTTGGGTTGCTTGTCCTTTCAAGTTTCTGAACTACATCCACAACAGTCTTGTTGACTTGTTTGAAGTTGTTCTCTTTGCTACTTGCCCATCTTCCTGGTTGATCCATAGTGATTTGTCATCAAACTAGCTTGTTGTGTTGTTTTGATTTCCATTCTCTATTGAAGCATAGATTACATTTGCCTTTTGATCAGTCAGACTGTGCATTAGCTTATTTTTTATTTATCCCAAAAATAAAAAACAATTGCACTTATATAGTATACGAAAATGAAAGCATGTTTGCATTAGTAGATTCTTTATGATTAGGAATTGAAAAGTGAAATTCAAATCTTTCATTTTTCGTCATAGTAGTTGTGAGATAAGTAGAAATCAATGCATTGTGTTTCCTATTGATTAGATTACTTGCTTGCACTGTTGTTCTTGCATTTGCTTGTTATTGTCTTCGTTCGCTTGGAAATGAACTCATTACCCTCATTTAGGTAGTTGTTCATCGAAAGGAGTGGTTTTTTACTCATTGTAGTTGCATTCTAGGAGTGTTCCAAAATGGATTTGACTTAGATTTCTAAGTCTAAAATGTTCCTCATAGAGGAAAATGAAAGTCAAGGGCTGCTCTTGGAAATAGTCCCATTGCATATATCTTTTCATTCTGAATCTACTGCAATTTGAATGGGCTAAACGGACTTCGATTGAAGAAGTTATCATAGAAAGAAGATTGCCTTTGTCCTTTGAAAAAGGAGGCATTTCTTCTAAAAATGGAATAAAATGATTCTTTAAGGAAATCGCATCGCAAAAGGCCAAAGGGATCGACTTAATGCAAGGGCAGAAGAATCCCCGATCAACGATCTCCGACATATCGGGTTGGAGGTAGGCTGCACCCAATATCGGGACCCCAGGCATAGCGATATGTGATATGCGATCAATGCGATGAAGCGATTGCGATATTGCAATGGATTCTCAGCCATCCAATCGAGGAGCAAATCAACGGTCAGGATTTAATCGGTGGATCGGCAATCGAAGATCCCCAATACAAGGGCCGATGCGACTTGCGATAGCGATATGCCAATAAGGGGTGGACCTAATGGGAATTATAAGTGCGAATGCATAAAATTTGAAATCTAATGTATTCATATTTTCTTTGTATTTCCGTTATATTGAGGATTTGACCTCCCACCAAAGCGATTGTGATATGCGATGAAAAGGTGGACCCGATGGATTTATAGACCCAATTTCATAAGTTTTGAAATCTAGGAATGTGAGATTTCCTTGTATTTCCTGTGTATTGGTTTTTTTTACCATTTCGCTATGCGATTGCGATAAGTGATATTTGGATGGACCCGATGGGTTTTTAGGGGTGATTCAATAATATTTGAAGTCCGATTAAATGCTCCATGAGGCGTTTTCCTGTGTATTTTCGTTATTTGGTTGTTACGACGAGAGGAAATCAAAACGATCAGGTTTCCCTACGCCGATGATTCCTTTCCATTGTAAACGGATTCTTGTAGTGAATAGTCAAGTTTTCCATGATAGAGGACTGTAACTGACGTGTTTCAAATACACAGAGAGCACAGTTGATGGGGGGGCTGAAAATTATTGAGAGTCACTTGGAGGTCAAGTGATCCACTGTTAGCAGAGAGAGTGAAAAGCCAGAGAGCACAATTGACAGTCAGAGATCAGAGAGCTGGAGGATTGAAAAAGGTCGCTTGGAGGTCAAGTGAACCATAGAGGCACACAGAGGTTGAGATAAGGTCATAGAGCCGAAGATCCAGAGCTAAAGCGAGAGCCAAGAGCTAGATCTAGAGCCGAGAGACAGAGCTAGAGCCAGAGCCAAGAGCTAGAGACAGAGCCAGAGCCGAGAGCCAGAGCCAGAGCCAGAGGGCCGAGAGCTTCAGAGCCAAGGATAAGATGGTGTTCTAAGCCCATTGTTTATGTGTAATCCAATGGAGTTGAGCATGGAGCTTGTAAAATAACTTATGCCATAATCCCAGAGAGCCTAGTCGAGTTGACTAGAGCTCAAGGAGACGTAGCCCAAGAGTTTTGGGTGAACTCCATATTAATATTGTTGTTATGTGTGTTTGTTTACTCGCTGCATTATTTACTATCACATGTATTTAAATATTAGCATAAGCAACAAAAATTAAAGAACTTAACAGTTAAAGGCAAACAAAAGCATACACCTATTTCAAGCATTATTAATTCCGCAATTGGTTAATCATAAGATCTTGGAAATATATAAGCTTTGGAGTGGGAGAGGTTCTTGTAAGCATGACAAGAAGCCTTTAGTGCCCCATTTCAGATCAGGTGGTATCAGAGCACCAGATTGATTAACCCTACCTTCGAAGAAGGTGATATCAAAGCTTAAGTTATACTAGAGAAGGTGGTAGCTTGATGCTTGATGCTTGATTGATAGAGCAAAGGATTGCTTGTCTGAAAGGTGATTGGACAGTCAAGGGTTGATTGTCTAATTGATTGTATTCTTGTTTGTAAATGACTATTGTTTGAGTTTACAAGGGTGAAAGGAAAGCTACTGTTAGCTGAGTCTAGGAGAGGACAAGAAGGAAGAAGGGTTGAAGGCATTCTTCTTATCCTAAAGGACCTCAAGGCAATCCTTGAAGCACAAGAGGTTTGTTTCAAAAGGTTGCTTGAATAAGCTCTTTATTAATCTTGTTTGAAGTTCTTTTGTTCATTTGAATAATGACAACTTCTACAAGTGAGTCCTAAAATTCTTCTTTCTTCACAAGCTTCTTTAATGGAGATATGAATCAAGACTGGTTCATCATGATGGATATGGTGAGAGAAATGTATGAGGATGGAAGAAAGAGCATCACCCTTAGAGATCAATCGAATTCCATGAAGGAAGAGAAGTAGTTGCTTTCTGACAAATTGCAGGAAGTGGAAGGACAACTTCATATTGCAAATATGAACCTGGAAAGGATGCATGAGTTGGAGACACAACTCTTTGTTGCAAAGGAAGCCTTAGTCAAGTATCAGCTTGAAGAAGAGGTAAACAATTCCAGTTTGTTTTCTATTTCTTCTAAGAATGCTTATATTGGTTCTTTTGAAAAACATACCAGAGGCATAGGTTCCAAGCTAATGTCCAAGATGGGATATGAAGGAAAAGGCTTGGGTAAACATGCACAAGGTATTGTTGAGCCAATAATGGTTGAGGAAAGGCCTAAGTATTTGGGTCTTGGCTATGGACAATCTTATGGAGAAAGTTCCAAAGCTGCCATGAAGGCCATTGAAATAGTTCCAAGAAGGAGTTTCATTTCAAGTCTTCTACCTCAAGAGTGTAAAGATTGTATTCATGGAGAATGCAATAGCTTGAAACATCATTTCCAGGATGCAGGTGTTCATAAGCATACACTTGAACCAGAGAGTTGTGGAAACTCTGAAAGCCTTGAAGAGATTGATGGTGTTCCAAAGGGAGCCACTTCTTCATTCAATTCACCTCCTCATGAAGGCAGTAAAGGTGAAAAAGAAAGGTATAAATCTGGTTCTAAACACATTCCTTTTGATTGTGTTAAGCATGATAAATTTTCATGTAAGCATTGGAAAATAATTGCTTGTTCCTTTTGTGGTTTGGATAATCATCATGTTTCTAGATGTTGGAAGAGAATAGCCACATATAAGAAACTTTTGAAGGAAAAGAAGCAAGAAGCCAAAGGTCCATTGGACAAGGAAAATGACGTTGTCAAGAAGATGCACATGTGTTGCACTTACTGTCATAAGCAAGGACATATTGTTGCAAAGTGTTGGACTTTTAATCCAACAATGCTTCCACAAAACTTGAATAAGGTGGAAAGAGAAGATGGCAGGAATGGAAAGGAAGTTTCCATGAATGATGTGTTTCAGGATGATTCACATGTTGGTGTTGATGTGCAGACAAAGGTGGCACCTTTGAAATGGATTGGTAAGAAATGGTTAGAGTTCTTATCCAATTAAGGTTGCATGTCTTTTTGCATCTATTTGCATTTCTTTGTCAATGGAATGCAAGTTTCATGATTTTACCAAGAAGGTGAATGGAAAAGCTGAGTAGGAGACTCACTTTATTGCTACAACATTATATTTCATTTAAACTTCAAAAGTACAATTTGCTTAAGTGAAAGTTGAAGAATGAAATGCATGCATAAGCTTGGTGTGCATGAACACAGGGATGTTGATGATTTCCTTGTATTTGAACATGTATGTGTAATTAACTTGCAGGGTTGATTGCTTTGGCATGCATGTGATGTTACATTGACTTGGAAAAAGTTGATTTGGTCTCCAAGATGGAGAAACACAGGGATGTTGATGATTTCCTTGTATTTTAACATGTATGTGTAATTAACTTGCAGGGTTGATTGCTTTGGCATGCATGTGATGCTATATTGACTTGGAAAAAGTTGATTTGGTCTCCAAGATGGAGAAACACAGGGATGATGATGATTTCCTTGTATTTGAACATGTATGCGTAATTAACTTGTAGGGTTGATTGCTTTGGCATGCATGTGATTGTATATTGACTTAGAAAAAATTGATTTGGTCTCCAAGATGGAGAAACACAGGTATGATGATGATTTCCTTGTATTTGAACATGTATGTGTAATTAACTTGCAGGGTTGATTGCGTTGGTATGCATGTGATGCTATATTGACTTGGGAAAGTTGATTTGGTCTCCAAGATGGAGAAACACAGGGATGTTGATGATTTCCTTGTATTTGAACATGTATGTGTAATTAACTTGCAGGTTTGATTGCTTTGGCATGCATGTGATGCTTTATTGACTTGGGAAAAGTTGATTTGGTCTCCAAGATGGAGATAATGATGAAGTGTTTCATCTTTTGAAAAAGAGTCCTAAAGGTCTTTTTCAACATGCTTGACATGAAGGGTCAATTGTTTAAAGGCATGTTTTGTCGGCTTGTTATCTAGTCAATCATTTGTATGCAAATATAAAGACATGGAGGTGTTCACAAGATGTGAAATCTGTTTCTTTTGTTGAAGCAGGAGTTTAGGCCATCCAGTTGTTGTCTGTAATCCTATTGTTGTTAACAGTTGTTGTTGATAGTGTGTCAAGCAGGGACAAATGAAAATTTTGTGAAGTAGATGTAACTTCACATTGGTTTGAGCCACCTTGGATCAATGATCAAGGCAAAGAAGTTCAAACTACCTTTTATTACCTTCTCGACAGGAGTTATGCATGGAGTCAAGGAGTAAACAATTCTTCCCAGGAGGACCAGCACATCCAAAAAGGAAGTGGTCAAAGGCTTTGGTTCAGAGGCACTATGCAAGGCAAGCGTATGGAAGCTAAAAGAAGAGGGTTTTGTTACTCTCATTTACTGTTCATATTAGTATATCAGTCTTTTGGAGGCCAAAATTTCTTTTTAGTGGGAAGGGGTGATCCAAAATGGATCTGACTTAGATTTCTAAGTCTAAAATGTTCCTCACAGAGGAAAATTAAAGTCAAGGGCTTCTCTTGGAAATAGTCCCATTGCATAGATCTTTTCATTCTGAGTCTACTGCAATTTGAATGGGCTAAAATGGACTTCGGATGAAGAAGTTATCGCAGAAAGAAGATTGCCTTTGTCCTTTAAAAAAGGAGGCATTTCTTCTAAAAGTGGCATAAAAGGCTCCTTTAAGGAAATTGCATCGCAAAAGGCCAAAGGGAAGGACTTAACGCAATGGTGGAAGAATCCCCGATCAACAATCTCCTACATATCGGGTCAGAGGTAGGCTGCACCCGATATCGGGACCCCAGGCATAGCGATATGCGATATGCGATCAATGCGATGAAGCGATTGCAATATTGCGATGGATTCTCAGTTGTCCGATCGAGGAGCAGATCAACGGTCAGGATTTAATCGGTAGATCGGCAATCAACGATCAGCGATATCGGCGATCGACGATCCTCGATACAAGGGCTGATGCGACTTGCGATAGCGATATGTTGATAAGGGGCGGACCCGATGGGAATTATAAGCGCGGATGCATAAAATTTGAAATCGGTGTATTCATATTTTTTTGTATTTTCGTTATATTGAGGTTTTGACCTCCTGCCAAAGAGATTGCGATATGCAATGAAAAGGCAGACCTAATGGATTTATAGACCCAATTTCATAAGTTTTGAGATTCGGGAATGCAGGATTTCTTTATATTTCCTGTGTATTGGGTTTATTTTACCATTTCGATATGCGATTGCGATAAGCGTTATTTGGACGAACCTGATGGGTTTTTAGGGGCGATTCAATAATATTTGAAGTCCGATTAAATGCTCCATGAGGCGTTTTCCTATGTATTTCCATTATTTGGCTGTTACAACCAGAGGAAGGAAAAACGATTGGGTTTCCCCACGCTGATGATTCCTTTCCATTGTAAACGAATTCTTGTAGTGAATAGTCAGGTTTTCCATGATGGAGGACTGTAACTGACGTGTTTCCAATACACAGAGAGCACAATTGACAGGAGGGGCTGAAAATTATTAAGAGTCTCTTGGAGGTCGAGTGATCCACTGTTAGCAGAGAGAGCGAAAAGCCAGAGCGCACAATTGATAGTCAGAGCTCAGAGAGTTGGAGGACTGAGAAAGGTCGCTTGGAGGTCAAGCGAACCACAGAGGCATGCAGAGGTCGAGAGAAGCTCATAGAGCCGAAGAGCCAGAGCCAGAATCGAGAGCCAGAGCCAAAGCCAGAGCCAGAGCTAGAGCCAGAGCTGAGAGCCAGAGCCAGAGCTAGAGCCAGAGCCGAGAGCCAGAGCCAGAGCCATAGTGAGAGCCAGAGTGAGAGCCAGAGCTAGAAAGTCGAGAGCTTCAGAGCCAGGGATAAGATGGTGTTCTAAGCCCATTGTTTCTATGTAATCCAATGGATTTTGAGCATGGAGCTTGTAAAAGAACTTATGCCATAATCCCAGAGAGCCTAGTCGAGTTGACTAGAGCTCAAGGAGACGTAGCCCAAGAGTTTTGAACCCCATATTAATATTGTTGTTATGTGTGTTTGTTTACTTGCTGCATTATTTACTGTCACATGTATTTAAATATCAACATAAGTAACAAACTTAAAGCACTTAAAAGTTAAAGGAAAACAAAAGCATACACCTATTTCAAGCATTATTAATTCCTCAACTGGTTAAACATAAGATCTTGGAAATATATAAGCTTTGGAGTGGGAAAGGTTCTTGTAAGCATGACAAGAAGCCTTTAGTGACCCATTTCAGATCAACCTTGAAATCGAGACTTAATTCAATATTAACTGTTAAAATCTATTGAATGAACTTAAAAACGCATTGGAACCTAACACTCACATATCTAGAGGTCTAGGCTAGAAACGTGTTCTGGGGTCGTTAAATCTAGCTACTATTGTTTTCATTAAGGTTAGGTGATTCCTCCTTTTGTGATTCAATAGGTACTAGTACGGATTTGTGCTCCCCGTACCATCGAGTATATATTGGGAGACCCCATTAGGTTATCATCCTATTATCCATAGGAAGCCGAGTCTGTCGCCTTATGAATCGTAACACAACGAACATAACATTTGGGAAGATTGGCTGTCGTACGAAAAGTCCTTGGTCGTTTCTCTTTCATTTTACTACCAAGGTGTATATGTAGTTTTATGATTTTTTTGGTAAACCACTTGCCTAGAATTCCAAAGCAGTCATTTTCATTCCTTTTTGACTCTTTAAAAGTAAAAGGATCATTTGAGCACTTGTCCTTCAGGCTCATTAAAATTCAAGGTGACTAGAGTCATCTTTTGCCCTTTTTCTCGACTCTTTAAATATGAAAAGGTCAAGTTTCGTTCTTATGTCATAAAATTTATTTGTCCATGCTCACATTTTACCTGTTAATCTTGGTCGTATTGTGTTCTTAGTTTTTGAAGTGTTGCAACCCTATTCGATTATCTCTTTTTCTCGAATTTTGAGTTTAGGTCATCCTGGTGGACTCACCGATCCCGTCATCTTCACCAAGCGACGGAGACCCTACATCTCCTGTCTCTTCTGAGGTATCGAATGTTGGTGATACCCTTCCTATTGTTCCAAGTGTTCAGCCTCTTGACTCTCGAGCTCCAGGAGAGGAGCCTTTTGATATCAACTGGAATCCTTTGGGAGCCTTTAGACGAAGACCTCACGTCTACTCCTCCTGGTGTTTCGATTGCAATGTCTTCTTCCGACATGGATGAGATGAGTCCCGTTAGTGGCAAAGAGAACCTTCTGTCAAGCGGAGCACTTCCTTTTCCAACGGAAATTTTCCCTTTTCACACTACTCTTGGTGTGTCATTGTCGTTGCGCTATCGTGCCTTGGCTGACGTCATTGGTTCCACATCTCTCAATCGGAGCTCTGTGTGGTCTCGTACTACAACTTCGACTTTAGGGCCTTTCATGGCTTTGAATTCCACACCTCAGACATAGGTCACATCAGTCACATTTTTTCCGTCCATGCCCACTGTGTATGGCCTCTACAGCTCATTCCATTAGTGAAGTTACTGCGTCCTTGATGGTTACTACTGTTACCGAGCCTCCTTTTGAAGCCGCTGGTGGTGGTCCTTCATCTTTGGCATCTGAAGTCATTCACACTACAGGTAATGTCCCACTTCCTTCCAGTTCCATTCCGACAGGATGGTCATATGAGCAATACATGTTTGCTCTTCAAAACATGAATCATCACCCTCTGGGCTCCCAACTGCCTTCTTATCTGCATAACCCGTTGCACTATTATGATCCCCGAGGGGCTCATATTTATCACACTGGGTCCCTCCCTCTAGAGCACACAGTTGAAACTTCCATTCCGTTGTTGGTTGCCTAGAATCGCACTACTTATCATGGCCCACAAAGGCCACCTTTACAAGGGCAACCTTTGCCAGGTCAACACTTGCAAGGGTAGCGTTTGCAAGGGTAACCCTTGCAAGGGCCACCTTTGCAAGGGCAACATTTTCATAGTCAACCCTTCCACGAACAACCTTCAGGCTTGCAAGGACAACCCTTATAAGGAAAACCTTTGGCCCCTACAAGTTCCTCTTTTGTCCATTCAGGATAGCCTTCTGGTCAAGTGGGTCAACCTCAGTTTCTAGTAGGCCAACCTTTTGTTCCGCAAGGCTAGACTTCTGGTCAAGTAGGTCAACCTCAGCTTCCCATAGGCCAACCTGCTATCCTGCAAGGTCAACCCTTTGGTTAGGTTGGTCAACCTCTGTTTCCAGTAGGCCAACTGATTGCCTAGCAAGGTCAAACTTCTGGTCTGTTGACTCAACCTCAGTTTCAACAAGGACCACAACCTGGTCAAGTCAAACCAGCTCAACCCGGACTCTAGACTCAAACTGGTTTCCTAGCTCAACCTATTCATCAAGCGCAGCCTGGACCCCAAGCACAGTTTGGCCCTCAACAACAATTCAGCTTCCTAATACCTTAGCAACCCCAGGGACCTCCTCAAGGTACTCTGCATCTGAATTATCAACAGCCTCAGGTTAATCCTTACCAGAATTTTTAGCAACCTTATGCTGCCCCTGTCGGCCAAGTTGGTAACCAATGGTTTACTAGTGGTCAACATCCGGGGCCACAACCAGGTTATGGCATTCCTCCTCCCAACTATAACCCTTATGGGAAAAATCCTTATGGAAAATCCATGGGGGCAACAAGGCTCTGGGTGGAACCCTAACGCTAGCCCTTATCATAGGCCTATGATGTCCTTTAACCCTCAATTACCTTTTCTAGCAACCTTGGAACTACCTGATGTGTCCAAGCTGACGAATGATCCTATCCTTCATAATCCGTATTGGCCACCAGTTCTGACCAAAATTCCTAGTGATTGTCCTAAATTTGACGGTAAATCTAGAGAGGACCCCCAAAGTGCATGTCATGACTTATCACCTTTGGTGCTCATCTAACTCATGGCTTGATGATTCTATCCGCCTTCGTCTTTTTCAAAAGACTCTCATTGGTTCTGCTGCAAAAAGCTATATTGAACTCACTCGTGGAACTTTCCAAGACTTTAATTCGCTTGCGATGGCATTTCTTAACCATTTTCAGTTACCGATTTGTTATGAAATGGGAACACACCTCCTTACTTCTCTGAAACAAGACACAACTATGCACATCTCCGATCATATTCATGAATAGAGAAGGCGCCACTGTTTGATTAAGTTATGGATCCCTGATCACCTTCTGACTGATTGGTTTACTACCTCTTTTTTCGGTCTGATAGCCTGAGATATTGCTATGGGGGCCTGTGTTACTGAGGAGCAAGCTATTGCGCGTGTTCAGTATCTCAATTTGGTTTATTCCCAATCTAGTACTCTTTACGATCTCTTGCCTGATGCTCTGTGACCTATAACTTCTAAAGCCCCGTCGACACCTTTCATCGACTGTGTTATTAGTTTCGTTGCTCAATCTTCCCGAAAGTCTTCCACGAATCCTGCGAAGCAAAAATCCATTGCTTCTAGTGAAAATGCTTCTCAGTCCATTCCTAATACTGTGGAAACCTCTGAAGTCAATGTCGTTTAGTCCACCGCGGCAGAAAAGGCTTCGAAAGGTAAAAATAAGGGGAATGGTAAAAATAAGGCCGATGCACCGAAGCAAGATCCTCTGAAGCCTCCTGCCGATGATGGTTCAAAACGCAAACCCAAGTATCCTTGTCTTATCTGTGACGAGGACCACTATACTAAACACTGTCCTCGATAATATGAAGTTAGTTGTTTGCTTAAGGAGACTCCAGGAACTCCTGTTGTACGTAAAGAGCCTTTTCCCTCCTAGCAAACTCAAATGGTGGTCGATCAACCTCAGTCCTCTTTCACTTTTGGCTCCAAAGTTTTTATGCCTGGGGACCATCCCTATTCATGTGAGTACTCGAGCAAAAGAATATCCTCTGTCTACCAGCAAGGAACCTGAAGTCCCTTCAAACATTCCTTCATCCAGTTCTAGCCCTCTTCATATTGAACGACCCAACACTGAGTCCATCATTTGACCTCCTACTAAGGGAGTTCTCCGGAAATCTTCCTACAACCCTAATGCTCGTGTCGCGTAGCACTATAATATTGTTGAAGACTTAGCCCAAGCTCCTTCAGCTATGTCTACTTTGGAAGTTCTCCAGAGTTGTCCCCCCCAATGGAAGTCTCTGCTATCAGCCATTGGTGGCATTGACCTGACCAATTCAGAATTAATTACATTCGATATTTAAAACCATGTGTCGAGATTGCGTCATCAAATCACCTTTCTCATTAAAGTCATCATTAACTCGAAGAATATTAATCGTACTATTATTGATGAGGGCAATTCAACTTGCATCATGTCCGTTGCTTGTTGGAAGGCCATCAGGTCCCCCTCTTTGAGTCAATCTCCTAATACTTTGGAAGCCTTTTATGGCAGAGATTCTCATCCATTTGGTTTTCTCCCGCGCTTTCCTATCACCCTAAAAGGGAAGACAGTTGAGGTCGAAATTGTTGACGTGAATTTGACTTACAACCTCTTGTTGGACCGAAGTTGGACGTATGCTATGCGTGTCATGGACTCGTCATTATTTCATGTACTTTGTTTTCCTCATCAGGGAAAAATCATCACGGTTGATCAATTATCTTTCTTCGCTTCCTCTTCCTTGGACGGCAACATTCCGTTTGTGGAGCATACCAGTATTCCCTATGAGAGTGTGGGTGCTAGACTCTTTAAAGATCACGCCCTTATGGGTATTTTTTCACTCCCACCTCCCAATGTCACCTCGATTAATATGATTTCTATCAATCCTGATCCTTGGGTGATTTCCCCTGTTGATTAGGTAAATTCATGGGGTGAAGTTATGTCGTTGAGCCCTGCTGAGCTCAACTATGTTGAAATTGTTTCAGCTTCGGCTTCATCTTCTGACTCTGCTCCTTTGAGCAGCTCTCTCGACACGTATGTGCAATCCAATTGACTTGGAGAAATTGCTTCTTTGGATCCATTACAAGAGACATTCCCTTCCGATGATGCGATCCTTGAAACTATGTCTTTTGAAGATCCTCCTTGGTTCGATAATCATCATCGTTCCTCTTTTCTCCCAAGCTTTGGGGCCATGACTGCCTGTCTAGATAAGTTTGCTCCCTATGTTCCTTCTCAGCCACTTCAAACACCTATCTTGCTTCATGAGGTTTTTTCTGAAGGAAATATGGGGAATATTACGCAAACCATGCCCATCGACATCTTTGTTAAACCAGGGATTGTTGAAAATATTCACATTGGAGTTACTTGTTCTCCTAAGGAGATCCAGCTTTACACTGACCTTTTCAGAGAATTTCGCGACATGTTCGCCTGGTCATATGAAGAGTTGCCCAGTATTGATCCAAGTATTATGATACACGAGATACCTATGTACCCTAGTGCTAAGCCAATTCGACAACATTTACGCCCCGTGCATTCGAGAAAAGATGCGGCCATTAAATGAGAAGTTGAAAAACTTCTCAAAGCAGGGTTTATCTACCCTATCCTACTGATAGACTGGGTATCTAATATTATCCCTGTGACCAAAAAGCAAGGCACTATTAGAGTTTGTGTTGATTATCATGACATCAATCACACATGTTCGAAAGATAACTATCCTACTCCCTTTATTGACTAGCTTATCGATGATTGTGTTAGGAGTGAGATATTCTCTTTTATGGATGGCTTTTCTGGTTACAACCAAATCAATATTTCGCCTGCCGATCAACACAAAACCGCCTTCATCTTCTCGTGGGGTACTTTTGATTACAAAAAGCTTCCTTTCAGCCTAAAAAATGCTAGTTCCACTTTCCAACGAGCAATGTCCTACGCTTTTCATGACATCCATCACATTGTTCAGCTGTATCTGGATGATCTTCCGGCTCATTCAGCTAAATGCTCTAACCATCTGAACCACCTCCGCCATATTTTTCTTCGCTGTAGACATTACCGTATTCATCTCAATCCACATAAGTGTGTCTTTTGCATCGAATCTGGCAGACTCCTTGGGTTTGTCATTTCTAAAGAGGGCATTCGTCTCGATCCCCTCAAGGTCAAAGCTATACTGAATCTCCCGCCTCCTGCTTCTTTGCATCAGTTGTAGAGTTTGCAGGGAAAGGCCAATTTCCTACGTCATTTTATCCCTAACTACGCTGAGATTGCTAAAGGTTACACGTGTCTCCTTAAGCGTGACACTCCATTTATTTGGGATGACATCGCTCAAAGGTCATTCTAGCAACTGAAGACCCTTCTTGTTTCTACTCCTTTGTTGTGTCCACCTTACTATCATCAAAATTATTCACTTTATCTAGCTACCACTGATAGTACTATTGGTATGGTTTTGGTTCAAGATGACGATGATGGTTCCAAGCACGTTATCTATTATCTTAGCTACAACCTTCTTGACACTGAGACTCATTATGCTTATGTCGAGAAGCTCACCTTGGCAAGTTTTCCAAGCTATCCAATTCGTCATTATATTTTGTTGCGTACGATGACTATGATTTCAGATTGCAACCCGATGACATACATTTTGTCACGTCAATTGCTGGGGGGCAAGTACTCGAAATGGATTATTATCCTTCAAGAGTTTGATTTGGAGTTTACTACTGCCAAGTCTAAAAAGCACTGGTCTTCGCTGAGTTGATTTTCTCGTTACCGTCCACTTACGCTCCCTCTCGGATAGAGGACCGCATTCCGGACGACACAATTTTCTTGATCAACACCCTCGATCCCTAGTATGGTGACATTATTGTCTACCTCCAGATGTCTTCTTTCCATCCTGATTTGTCTAAGGATGCTCGACAACCCATTCGTCAACATTCTTAGCCATATCGTATTGTTGGAGACACTTTATACCTTCTCGGCATTGATTCAGTTCTCCATCGTTGTTTGACTTTCAAGGAAGCTGAATGAGTCTTAAATGACTGCCACTTTGGCGCGTGTGGCAGTCATCTATCTGGTTATTCTACTGCCCAAAAAATACTTCGTGCTGGTTACTTTTGGCCCTCTATTTTTAAGGATTGCATTCTCGTTGTCCGTTCCTGTCACGCGTGTCAAATTTACCAGCAGAAGATGCGTGTGCCACCTTCCCTTTTGCATCCTGTCATTACCGTTGGCCCTTTTGCTAAATGGGGCATTGATTTTATGACCTGTAACCCTCACTCGGCTGGGGGGCATGGGTATATCATCGTTGCCGTCGATTATTTTACGAAATGGGCCGAAGCAATGCCTACATTGTCTAACGACGGTAAGGCAGCTGCATAATTCCTATTCAATCATGTGATTACTCTGTTCAACGTCCCTCAGGCTATAGTCATTGAACATGGTTCCCATTTCCGTGGTTATATGATGACTGAGTTGACAACCCAGTTAGGCTTGCGTCATGATAGTTCAACACCTTATTACCCTCAGGCCAATGGCCAAGTCGAAGCCGTAAACAAAGTATTGGTTACCATGATTCAGCATACCATTGGAATGAACAAGTCCAACTGGAATTTGATGTTGTTTTCTGCCTTATGGGCCTACCATACCTCGGTAAAGGATGCAATTAGATTCACACCATTTCAACTGGTTTATGGTCTGGAAGCTACCCTCCCGATTGAATGCGAAATCCCTTCTCTCAAATTAGTTGTCAAATTGCTCCCAAACACTACTCCGATGGAAGAACGCCTTCTTTATCTAGAGTGGCTAGATGAGACCCGTCAAATTGCTTCTTTAGTTATTGAAGCACAAAAGAAGAGAGCGAAAACTCACTTTGATCAGACTGTTAACCCTCATTCTTTCGCTAAGGGAGATTTAGTCCTGCTATACGATCAAGAAAATGATAAGCTGGGGGTAAGAAAATTTGAATCCATGTGGCATGGGCCCTATATCGCGAAACACATTTTGCAAAAAGGGGCCTATGAGTAATTTAATATGAAGGAAACCCTTTGAATAAGCCCCAGAATGGGCTTTATCTTAAAAAATACTATGCATGAGTCTTTCTTGCATTATTGTGTACATAAGTGTGTTTTTTAATTTTGTACATGTTTGGTTTGGTGTGTAAGAATTTGCCACTTATTGGTCCTTTTTACTTCTTATACAGATGTCTGTTTCCCCTTATATTGGTTTCGCTGATGGTGCCTATTGCAATACCCAGAATCTTTCCTCCGCGGCATGGGTGATCTACGATCCTCACAGTGAGTTAGTGGATCTTCAAGGTGTTTGTCTAAGGTGTACCACAAACAATTTCATTGAATATAGAGCCATCATTGAATTACTGGTTGAGGATGTTGCCCTCAATATTCACACATTGATTGTAAATCTAGACTCCCAGCTTGTTGTTCTCCAACTTAACGAGCATTATTCCGTCAGAAATCCTCAAATTTTAAGGTTGTATTTACGTGTTCGCTTACTAGAAAGGAATTTTGATTATATCTCATATCGACACATTCCTAGAAGGTTAAATACATTAATTGATGCATTAGCGAACCATGTATTAGATATAAATTTGTGCAATTTATAAAAATCATAAGAAAGCATTCAGACACAATAAGTAGATATAGTAAAGCATAGATAGGTATGTATCACGTGTTGTGAACCATGGCACCCAAAAAATAAATATAGATGTCCAAAAAATATATGTGTGTTCAGTTACATCACGAGACACATGTCTCCCAAAATCTGCAGAAAAAGAAACCTAGAAGTCTACTATGCATTATGCTCTCTGTAGTAGACTACTGCCTAGACCACATGTCTAAGCAACTGGTGTATCCTGTTTGATGCCCTTGTGGTATGTCATTGATACTGCCTAGGAATCTCCTCAAATCCTGCATGGTCTAGGATTCCCTCAGTTAAGCCCTCTAGGTTACGGGCTATCTCGTCCTCAGCCTCTCCATCTGGAGGCGGTAAGTCAATCGCTCTATCAATCCTTCGAGTGATAGAAAATAGACCTATGGGTCTCTCAGGTCCAACATCTGCAAAAGATTGAACATAATAATTAGGACATATATATTTAAAAAACCCAAAAAATTACAAAATCTTTGTCAGTCAAACTGAGTATCTTACCTCTCTCGTCCCACTGTTCACCAGGAGGAAGCAACATGTCTGGATCGTCCCTGAAGTCCATCCTATCATCCGGCCAATCCTCAACTATAATTTGTTGATGGTTAATCCACTCAAAAAATTCTGGACCTCATGATACAGGCTGGCCACCACCTCCTCACGGCATCATGAGAGCCCATTGAGTAATCCGTGTCTCTCGTGGTTCTGGCCATCCCACCATTACATCCTGTCTCTGGAGGATTGGTACTCATTCAAGCATGAACGATATTAATATTGAACCGTAGCCGAACTGTTTCATCTCCCCCCGATGGAACTTGGTCAATTGTCTCTTCATATTGAGAGACATGTCCTCCGCCCAGTTAAACATGGTAGGAGTCAAATAGTCTTGGGCTAACCCTAGTTGAGTGTTGGTTGTCCCATGCTGGGCTTGGGAGCCAACTTCTCTGGTAATGGTAAATAACAATATCCGTAGTGCCAAATAATTTAACCGTGGCAATATGTAACTTTCCACTTGTTGATGATTTTTGTGCTCTTGGGGGGCACAATCTTGCCATAAGTGTGTCCAAAGAGTCTCCAGTAATCGGAGTGGGGGTCTCTCCCCTCTCTGTGACAGCCCAGTGAAAAAGTAGATATCCCTGCGGATTACGAATTTGCCTTCTATCGGATTCCATGCTCGAATCAAATACTCTAAGAGATCCAATTGTGCTCTCAGAAGTGGTGTCAGGAAGAATTTTAATAACCCACAGTTCCGCAGGATGTTCAGACACTGAGGATCTGTCGCTCCCATCACATCATCATTGTCATGAGCACGTTCTTGCCATGTGAAAGCCATTTTCTATCCCTGCATGCACAAACATACCTTTGTCAAATGCCATCCATCCTTTTTCATCTGTTGAAAATGATTATAAATGAAAAAAATTTGGTTCCGGCACTCATCGTAGTTGTTCTTAAAACAGTTGCGACGAGCCGATTCTCACAGTCTCAAAACTTTCGGGTCGTCGTAGGTGTACATCAATTTCTTGCCTGTTTTTGCACAGTGTAAATTTCTTGGTCGTTGCAATCCCGAGAGGGAAACTTGTGACGACCAAGGCGATTTTTAATCCAAAAAATCCTCTCTAAACTATGGTTCAAAACATGAAATTGAATTTTATTTTGGCATAAAAATAGAGGTAAGGCTATGGCATTTACCTGGAAGTAGCGTGAGGAGCAATGGATCCCTGAGCCTCCTAGAATCGGTCGCCAAAATTTATGAGGTATGCAATGGTAGAAGTTTTTTTACCATAGTAAAAACACAAGTAAATCCATTTTTTACCATAGTGTTCCTTTTATAACCTTTTTTTCAAAACTTAGGGTTTTCATTAGGGTTTTGATCTATATTCGCGTATTTTTGTGAGATAGATCTTATGCTTGAGTTTTCTTGTGCAGCGATAGGTGTTTTGAACATTGGCGATGATCAATCCATGAATTATATATTCAGTAAATACCGAAAAGTCCTTTCTGATTCAACTTTAAGCTCTTTTCTAACTCTTCAAACATGAAAATATTGTTGAGCCCTTGTCATTTCGACCTCGTTAATGGTTACGAAACGTCATGTATCCAATAAGTTTTTTACTTTTTCAGACTGAAGATACTATTTACGAAAAGTACTCCTTGATTGAAATGGTCAAGCGGTTCTCTCAAGTATTGTTTTCTACCTTTTCGGGCTTGAGAGACACAAACGTACGAAAGGGCCCATTTGGAGTTTTCTTTTCCATATATTTTTCAAACTCTCTAAATATGAAAAGGACTCCTAGTTTTACCTATGTCGGACTCATTAATCCCTAATGACATTGGACTCGTCGCCATGATGAGACCGAAGCTTCTCCTCCCTAGGGCTCGTTTAAATTTCAATAGGTCGGATTTTTCTAAAGGAAAATCTTATATTGCAAGCATATGCTATCACCTTCAAGCTTTTGTTTCAAAAATAATTGGGGTACTCACCAGTAATGGTGGGGGAAAATTTGAAAATATCCTGTTGGTTACCTACGACAGCTTGTCACTCTTGAACATTGACACTTTTGTTGCTTCTCGCCGGGTTTGGGATATCCTCACTTCGTCATTGGCCTTTCGGGATTTGGGTTCTTCATTTTTCCTCATTCCATTCGATCCCTGCTGTCTTCACATGACCTTCGATCCATTGGTACCAAAATGTTGTCGTATTCTAGAGTCGTGTCACTCATATGTTCAAGAGCTTAATCCTTCTGCAGTTCGCACCCTTACATCCTCCTCTGGTTCTCTGTTTCATCCATCTTTTTCCTTTGTCTGACGTTGTTGATGTGGGAAACATTATGGCCCTCCTGCGACGGATCGCTTCCAGTTGACATCAACTCATTATCCAGGTAGTTGATCTAGAGACTCCTTTCGGGTACCTTGGAGCTTGCATGTCTCAATGATCCGATATGGATACTAAATCAAGAAGAAAAGGTATTACAATCTCATGTGCAGGAATGCCTATATTATTTAGTGCAATGGATTGAAAAGATTGTGAATAATAAATACATTTAACAATTGGAAAACATAACAATTAAACACATCAACATAGTAAATAATCAAGGAGTTCACCAGACTTCCTCGCTACATCTCCTGGTCCAGCTTTCAGTGTCGACCTCTATATTATGTCTTCAAGAACAGATTATACAAGTGTGAGCTCAAACCGAGTCTCAACACAACAATGACAAAAACAACAGGAATTTACTCAAAATCCTCAAGTCTACAAGAGTACACAACCGCTTTCTCTTGCTCTTTGTCTTCTTCTTTCTCTTCTGCTCCCTTCTTCCCCTCTTTGTCTGCCATAGAGTGGTTTTTAAGCCTCTCGGCCCTGTCTATTCACCTTCCCTCTTCAGGCTCTCTGTCTTCCTCTTCTGTCTGTTCACCTCCCTTTCGGCGTTGGACACGTCTTGTTAAGACAAAATGCTTAAGGAACAAGAACTCCTTTCAGAAACGGAAGGATTGGCAGGCGTGGTGAAACCAATTGTTTGGTCTTCCTCCACACAAATCCCCGATATAACACATATTTGGTCTATATACGATATTATTGAAATACAAAGAAATACATAGAAATACATAGAAATCCCAACAACAGAACTAATTATTGGAACTCAAAATATATAAAGTTTCATCTATAAACCCTTTCAAATCCGGCTTTATCGCATGTCGCCTTGGCCCTTTGTATTTTTATTTTATAACGGAAATACACCAAAACATAGAAAAACCCGACAAAATGCCGCATATCGGATTTCAAATTTTATAGTGCCACATCTATAACCCTGTCGGGTCCACTTGTATCGCTATCGCAAGTCGCACATGCTATGGGTTTTCGCCCCTTTGTACGTGGTCCTGATCCCACTTCACTGATTGCATTCACCAATCGCCGATCGGCGCTATCGACATATCGCACTCCGCACGACCCGTGGTTCATTTGGCATCACCCCTTTGATATATTGCGATGCGATAGTGGCAGTCGCATATCGTTGTGTCTCCGAGCCTGCAGTGAGTCCTTCCCTTTTAAACCTACGACGCGATATACATGGTCTCTATCGTTGATTTGCACTTTGATTTGACGGTCCACGTTATATCGTTGGATCGCAGTCGCAACTCACTCAGGGTTAGCGCCAATATGCCCTGCTGACCTCCGCTGATACGATACCGCTGACCTCCTCCGATGCAATCTACCGATTTGATTTGGACCATTGATCGGCCCAATCCGACGGCTCCTGTGCAGTGGCATTTGAACCTCTGATAAGCTCTACTTTTGCCATTCCTTAGTGTTTTTCTCTGCGAGAATGTTTTCCGATAGTTTGAAGACTAAAATTTTTTAGAGGGTTTAAGATCCATTTTGGATCATGCCTTCCCACTGAAAAGCTTTTGGACCACCAAAAGTTGGTTTTTAGCATTCGAGCAAGTGAGGATACTGCTCCTTCACTTGTCCAATTTCTATCCATCGTGCTTTGCTTGGATTTGAACCTTTGAGTCCCACTCTCAGGTACTCAACATCCCCTTGACGCATAGTTCTTACCTTCCTGTCCAGAACTGTGTCCTCCTATAACTCATTGAGATACTCAGGCAACAAATCCCCAATAGAAGGCAACTGACTTTGCTCTTCAAGATCTTCAATCAAAGAAGGTTCATACAGTCTCAAGTTTTTTGCATTAACGACTAAATAGATCTGCATATAAGCTGGCAAATCAAGGAGAAAAGCATTTTCACCAATTTTATCAAGTATCTTGAAAGCTCCATACCTTATTGGTTTTAGCTTCATACCTTCCCCTTGCATTCTATCTTTGCTTATGTACAACCAAACTTGATCACCAACTTGAAAACTATGTTCAGCGTGATGCTTGTCATGTCTTGCCTTGTACTTGGCTTGACTTCTTTCTAGATGTTCTTGTACTGCCTGGTGAATTTCCTGGATTTGTTCAATGAACTTGGTTGCTTTTTCCACATCACTATGTCCATAAACTGCTATGTCTTTACCAAAGACAAAATCCAAGGGAGACTTTGGTATAAAACCAAAACAAGTCTCAAAAGGAGATCTCTGAGTAGAAGAGTGCTTGGCATGGTTGTAAGCATGCTACACATAACACAAATGCTCATCCCAAAGCTTGGGATGCTTGCTGCAATAACCTCTGAGCAACTAGATCACTGTCCTATTGACCACTTCTGTCTGACCATCTATTTGTGGATGAAATGTTGTGCTCTTCTTCAACCTAGTGTCCATCAACTCCCATAAACTTGACCAAAACTTCCCAACAAATCGAGAATCTCGATCAGATACAATAGAAGTGGGTAACCCAAAATGAACCCATACATTCTGAAAGAACAACTTTGTTGTTTGTTCAGTTGTAACCTGCTTGTTACATGGTATCAAAATACACATTTTATTGAACCTATCCACAACAACATACAAATAATCATGACCTTTCCTAGATTTTGGCAATCCCCCAACAAAATCCATTGAAACACTTTCCCAAGGACGAGAAGGAATTGGAAGTGGAGTGTACAAGCCTAATTTCCGATTATTGGGCTTGCTTGTAGCACACATAGTACACCCTTTGATATATCTAGAAATAGTCTCATGCATTCTTGGCCAATAACAGAACCTTTGAAATTGTGCAACTGTTTTACTTACACCAAAATGACCTAATATGAGAGAAGTATGTGCTTCTCGGATTATGTTAACTCTTTCAGTTTGTGGAATGCATAACTTTCCCAAATGATATAAGAGTTGGTCCTTTACATAATAATCCAATTCTTCTACTTTCTTGCCATGAACTAAAGTTTCATATACATCTTTAAAATCTACATCTTGATCATATCGTTCAATGTAACTTTCATGCATTACTGAGTTATGCTTAAGTATAGTAGATGCATTTATGATTGGTCTTGATAACATGTCTGCAACCTTATTGTGTATGCCCTTCTTATATCTGATGACAAGATGAAATTCTTGTAGAAAACCCATCCACCTATAATGTCTTGATTGCTGCAATTTAGTTTGTGAGTGCAATTATTGAAGTGGTTGATGATCTGTATGTATGATTGCTTCTTTACCCATTAGGTAATGTTTCCACTTTTTCACACTTTGTACTAATGCATACAATTTTTTATCATATGTAAGATAATTAACTACTACAGAAGAAAATGTCTTAGAATGATAACATATAGGTTTTTCATGTTGCATCAACACTGCTCCCATGGAATAGTCACTGGCATCTGTCTCAATCTCAAATGGATGTTGAAGATCTGGCAGTACTGGTGTTGTACTGATTTTTTTCTTTAAGGTGTCAAAGGCTTTCTGTTGTTTGCCTCCCCACTTAAACACTTGTTTCAATCCTGTTAAAGCATGTAATGGAGCTACAATCAAAGAAAAGTTAGCAATAAACTTTATCCACCCTAGGAAACTCCTAACCTCTGTAGCAGATTTGTGTTTAGGCCAATTCACAATGACTTCAAGCTTAGAGGGATCTATCTTCAGTTCACCACCCCCTACAATATAACCCAAATAATTTAAAGATGTTCTGCCAAATTCACTTTTTGACAGTTTTACATAGAGATTTTCTCTTTTTAAAACATCTAAAGTCTACTTTACATGCTTTACATGGTCTTCCCTGTATTACTAAAAACAAGAATGTCACCTAAATAAACAATTACAAAGTCATCAATAAATGGTCTAAGTACATCATTCATGACTCTCATAAATGTAGCAGGAGAATTAGTTAAGCCAAAAGGCATAACCAACCATTCATACAGTCCTTGCTTTGTCTTGAAAGCAGTCTTCTATGCATCATGTTTTGCAACTCTGACATGATGATAACCACTTCGCAAGTCTAACTTAGAAAATTAAACTGCTTCTTTCAGTTGATCTAATAAATCATCAATATGAGGAAGAGGATAACGACTCTTGATCGTTATTTTATTTAGTGCTCTATAATCAATGCACATTCTCCATGAACCATCTTTCTTTCTCACCAACACAATTGGATATCCACATGGCTATTACTTCTTAAGGCTTTCACTCTACGGCCTTAGGAGCTCGATATTGCCTCTGATGTATCTCTGTAATTCGGATCATCCAGTTATGAAATTGCAACCTGTAGTAGCCCTCTGTGTCCTCTTTCAATTCCACCAGTCTGATCCAAATTGGATTCTCCAAGGAAGAGTTTGCCAAATCTCCCACAGTGACTTGATTATAGACTAGTTCAGTAGAGCGAACTTGTATGAAATTCCACGTGTCCCTGTTTCGACCTTTGGCTTTGAAAAATATATACAAGAAACTACAGTCCGTCCTCTTTCTGTACCTTCATACGAAACTTCAATCCGATGCTCAAAGATAAAGTTATGACGATTTTCCCCAGATCACCTATTTGGAATGTAATTCAGGAGTTTGCAAAAAGACCAACTTCCTTAGATCATATCTCCACAAATATAGAACAAAAAGGTCTGAAATTGACTATTAAATCTCCCTATAAAAAACGGATCTCCCATCCTCGATTTCGTGGATGAATACACTTCGGATTCTTTCAAAGTATTGCTTGTGGAGTATGCATTTATGCCTGATTAATCCACCCGTTGTTGATTGGAAAAACGAACGATTGGTAATTTATAGTATTTATTCTGGAATTTGCATCTTTCGTGAAAATTGTGTTGAGTATTGTTCATCAAATTTTCTTTTTATGATTGAAGAATATGAACTCCCGACCTATGTATGATCGTCATGAATGAGATTATGATTATATTGCTCCGGGACGTTTACCAATATCGGTGATCGAAGATTCGAGAATTAAAAAAATTCAAAGTTTAACTTGTCTGTTCGAAGGAACTATGGACAAACATTCTGACCGATTAAAGAATTTCTACCAATTCTTCAGATTCAGTTTGGATTCGATCAGAGAGGACTGATGGGTCGATACCATACCTTTTTTCCAGATGGATCATAAATCAAATTTACTTGTGATCCACTATCAAACAAAGTATCAATCTTATTGTGCTTGGAAATTACTCTAATACAAAAAAGCTCATTTCTTTCTCTCTCATTATTTTCATTATCAACAGATTGTGTAGAATTACTTGTGGATGCTTTAGAATCTTTACCTTTAATACCTGTGGGAGTAACGGTTGTTTCATCGCCTGAATCCGATCCCAAGTCCTGCTGAATAGTAGCAACATTCTTCTCTCCTTACCACCGAACTTCTTAGGTTTTCGTTCTGGATGCAAAGACCAGTAGTGTGACTCATCGTGTCCTTCTTTCTTGCAATGAATGCATGAAGGTTTATCCTTCTTTACAGTGTTTTCTTTCCTCTTCTTCCATTTTAGTTTCTTCTTTTCCTTGCTCTTGCTTACAGAATATTTAGATGATCCCCCAACCTCTGGGTTTACATTCTTACCTCTAGCTTCTAGATGTGTGGCTTGAATTGATACATCATCTAAGCTAGTTGGATTAAACATGAGAATAGTATGCTTTAAATAGCTATGAAGACCACCTATATACTTCAATAAAGTCTCAGGTGAGTCTAATGATATACCTAGAGTTAAAGCTCTCTTTCTGAATTCCTGAGTATAATTTTGTACACTTTGACCCTTCAACTGACGAAGAGTTTTCCAACTCATCATTTCCTGTTGCATGTAAGCTAAAGGATAGAATTGCTTTTTGATACCAAAAACAAATTCATTCCAGGTAGAAATTATTTTACCATGGTTTTGCAGATCAGTGTGTGTCTTGCCTTCCCACCATACTAGTGCAGTTCCTCCAAGTCGAAGGCTAGCCAACTGAATCTTCTTCCTTTCTGAATCAACATTCTGTACCCTACAATATACATCAATTTGTCTTATCCAATTATCTAGCTTTTCTGCATTGAGTTCTCCATCATAAATTTGCAAATCAAACTTCACATATCATTTGATTAAAGAAGTTTTTTTCTTCTTCTTAGAAGAGCTAGGAGATGATGATGATGAGGATGATGATGGAGGAGATGGTGGAAGAGATGATGGAGCAGTCATTTCTCCTTTTCCTTTGCGTTCTGTAGGGGAAACTAGAAAAGGTTTCTCTGCTCCTTTGTCTAGTTTGGGTGTTGTAGTGCTTTCACCTTGACCCTTCTTAAACTCCAGATACATCTCTTCCACCATGGCTTGGAGTGCCTTAAAACTTTCTATAAATTGAGATTCTGATCCCAATGGAGATTCTTCTGCCATCCTCCTCTAAGAATAGACTCTTCGAATCTCTGGATTAGCCTCAACAAGTTCTCCTTCTCCTAGTCTAAGATTTAATCTAGTTAGCATTCAAAATCCAGCACAAGCTTGTCTAACCTTAATAAAACCAAAACAAATGCTCCGATACCTCTTGATCTGATATAGATACTAAATCAAGAAGAAAAGGTATTACAAACTCATGTGCAGGAATGCCTATATTATTTAGTGCAATGGATCGAAAAGATTCCGAATAATATAGACGTTTAACAATTGGAAAACATAACAATTCAACATATCAACACAATAAATAATCAAGGAGTTCACTAGACTTCCTGGCTACATCTCCTAGTTCGGCTTTCAGTGTTGACCTCTATATTATGTCTTCAAGAGCAGATTATTACAAGTGTGAGCTCAAACAGAGTCTCAACACAACAGTGACAAAAACAATAGGAATGTACTCGAAATATTCATGTCTACAAGAGTACAAAACTGCTTCCTCTTGCTTTCTGTCTTCTGCTTTCTCTTTCTCTCCCTTCTTCCCCTCTTTGTCTGCCATAGAGTGGTTTTTAAGCCTCTCGACCCTGTCTGTTCGCCTTCCCTCTTCAGGCTCTCTGTCTTCCTCTACTATCCATTCACCTCCCTTTTGGCATTGGACACATCTTGTTAAGACAAAATGCTTAAGGCACAAGAACTCCTTTCAGAAATGGAAGGATCAGCGGGCACGGTGAAACTGACTGTTCGGTCTTCCTCCGCACAAATCCCCAATATAATGCATATTTGGTCTATATACGATATTATCGGAAAAGAAAGAAATACATAGAAATATCGACAACAAAACTAATTATTGGAACTCAAAATATATAAAGTTGCATCTATAAATCCTTTCGGGTCATACTTTATCGCATGTCGCATTGGCCCCTTGTATTTTGATTTTATAATAGAAATACACCAAAACATAGAAAAACTTGACAAAACGCCGCATATCGAATTTCAAATTTTATAGTGCCGCATCTATAACCCTGCTAGGTTCGCTTGTATCGCTATCGCAAGTCACACAGGCTATGGGTCTTCGCCCCTTTTTATGTGATCCCGATCCCACTTCGCCGATTGCATTCGCTGATCGCCGATTGGCGCCATCAGCATATTACACTTCGCACGACCTGCAGTCCATTTGGCATCACCTCTTTGATATATTGCGACGCGATAGTCGCAGTTGCATATCGTTGTGTCTTCGAGCCCAGAGTAAGTCCTTCCCTTTTAAACCTGCGATGCGATATACGTGGTCTCCACCGTTGACCTGCGCATCGATCTGACGGTCCACGTTATATCGCTGGATCGTAGTCGCAACTCACTCAGGGTTAGCACTGATATGCCCCGCTGACCTCCGCCGATGCAATATCGCCGACCTCCTCTAATGCGATCTGCCGATTTGAACTGGACCGTTGATTGGCCCAATCCGACGGCTCCTGTGCAGCGGCATTTGAACCTCCGATAAGCTCTACTTTTGCCATTCCTTAGTGTTTTTCTTTATGAGAATGTTTTTCGATAGCTTGAAGACTAAATTTTTTTAGAGGGTTTAAGATCCATTTTGGATCACTCAATGGCAAGTTGTTCACACTCGACGAAAGGCTTGCATCATTGGCTTTCGATCGAGTGATTTCACAAGTGTTTGACTCCAACTCATTATTCACACTTTGTGGATTGTACTAGCAGTACCTTGAGAACCATTGACATTACTAGTGGTCTCTCTCACGCTTGTTAACAGTTCACATCATTGACCAGTAATCAAGTGATTTTCTAGTATGCTCAACTTCAACACATTTTCGCATATAAGAAATTGTACAATGGACAGGTTGGGATTCAAAACCCTAGACTTAGATTACACAAGTCCAGGTTGCGTGGATTATTTGTACATGACTATTTTGATTGGATGGTTCTACCCATACCTGAGTCTTTCTGGATAATTGCGACCATACCTGTGTTTTCATATGGTTTTTTTTCAACTGGATGGATGCATCCATACCACAGACCAATTCTATGTGTCTTTTGGATGGTTGTGCCCATACCTCGAATATGTGTACTTCTTTCACTATCAGAGATATCAGTTGTACTTGCATCCGTAGGTTCTCCGCAATGGTGTTCCGGTTCAGTTATGATTTCGTAAAGCATTTCACCCCTCTCACTCTCTCAGCCTTCATGCTTTAGGGGGCATCTGTTACACAGTATTTTGTCACCGACCCCGTATCCCCTAATCCTGGATGGAGTCGGTCCCTGAATGACATCTGCTCTTTGTCATATACCAAAAGATGTGTCCAAATCTTCCATATTACTCAAGAAGATTGCCTAAGCTCATTAATCTTGAAGTTGACCCCTTTTTACCCGTGTTTCCAGATCGTTGCAAGTCATCAGTATCCTGTCTGCGATGATAGCCCAGAATGAACTAATGCCTCGTGACGTCATCTCTAAGTCACAATGTTTGACCTGCGACGACCCAGATATGGCGAATTAGTTCAAACAAAATGTTTTTGGGTGGTTCTGGAGCTGGTTGTTGGGTCAAATAAGTTCACCTCTCCTCATTTGAGATGGTGGTTCTGACTTTTGAGTAACCTCCCATGAAGATAAGCTTCCTCTCCCTTCATTTTTGGAGGCTCCTCCTCTTATAAAAGCATCCTCCATGACTATGATCAGCTAGTTGTTAGTTAGCTAGTTCCTGGTTTGCTGGATTGATAGCTTACAGTTTGGATTGCTGATAACCTAGAAATAGCTTGTGAGGTATGAGAATAGCCTTTCATGTTGTGGACTGATAGTGTGAAATGGTTTTGTAAGAAGGAAGCCTTGTTGTGATCGTGAGAGAGAGTCATCAAACTTTCTGGGAGACCTTTGATAGTGAATGCTTATGAAGACATACTGATCGGACCCTTCAAGGAAGCTTGCGACGTTAAGGCGTGGTTGTAATCTTTACTGTTGTTTATATTAATACAATCAATGGTTATTTCCTATATCATGTATGAAATGTATGTTAATAGCTTATGGTTCCTTGAATCTATACGTAGATAGTTCGTTGTTGTGCTCTGTTATGGGTTTTGTTGTTTTTGTATGTTGTTTCAGGTGAACCATTCATTAAGGAGAAGAAAGCGATAGTTGAAGCGACGTGATGAAGACTTCATCAAACACCGATATAAGGTAGGCCTCTTCAACGAGAACTATTTAAGGAATTAGCTATTGTCTTTACCTTGTTATGACTAGACCCACTCTAGGGCTAGAGGGGTTGCCTCTGTCCCCAGCGGAATCGCCAAATTGTGATACAGGTATTGTTCCCTCTACGGACAAAGGAAACCCCTCTAGCCCTAGAGTGGGTCTAGTCACAACGAGACAAAGACAATAGTTAATTCCTTAAATATTTCTCATTAAAGAGGCCTACCTTATACCAGTGTTTGATGAAGTCTTCGTCACATCGCTTCAGCTATCACTTTCTTCTCCTTAATGAATATTTCACTTGAAACAACATATGAAAATGACAAAACACATAATAGAGTACAACAACGAACTATCCACATATATATTCAAGAAACCATAAGCTATCAACATACATTTCATACATCATATAGGAAATAACCATTGATTGTATTAATATAAACAACAGTAAAGCTTACAACCACGCCTTCACATCGCAAGCTTCCTTGAAGGGTCTGATCAGTATGTCTTCATAAGCATTCACTCTCAAAGGTCTCCCAAAAAGATTGATGACTCTCTCTCACAATCACAACAAGGCTTCCTTCTTACAAACCATTTCACACTATCAATCCATAACATGAAAGGCTATTCTCATACCTCACAAGCTATTGCTAGGTTATCAGCAATCCAAAATGTAAGCTATCAATCCAACAAACCAAGAACTAGCTAACTAACAACTAGCTAATCATAGTCATGGAGGATGCTTTTATAAGAGGAGGAGCCTCCAAAAATGAGGGGAGAGAAAGATTATCTTCATGGAAGGTTACTCAAAAGGTAGAACCAGCATCTCAAATGAGGAGAGGTGAACTTCTTTGACCCAACAACCAGCTCCAGAACCACCCAGAAGCATTCTGTTTGAACTAATTTGCCATATCTAGGTTGCCATGGGTCAAACACTGAGACTCAGAGACGACATCGCGAGGCGTTAGTTCATTCTGGGCTACTGTTGCATGCAGGATAATGATGACTTGTGACGATCTTGAAACATGGGAAAAAGGGGTCAACTTCAGGATTAATGATCTTAAGCAATCTTCTTGAGTTATGTGGAAGATTTGGACACATATTTTGGTATATGACAAAGAGCATATGTCATTCAGGGACCGACTCTATCCAGGATTAGGGGATACAGGGTCAGTGACAAAATACTGTGTAACATTAAGGAGGGAATTTTCGAATGGTTGGTTATGCCTTTCGGGTTGACGAATGTTCCCACAACCTTCATGAGGCTGATGGATGACATCTTGCTACCATTCACCAACTCATTTGTAGTGCTATACTTGGATGATATCTTGATCTTCAACCAGAGTTGGGAAGAAAACCTCCACCACATCCGACAGGATCTCCAAACACATCAACAACATAGGTTGTGTGCCAATTTGGAGAAATTCACTTTTGGCATGACCCAGGTTCAATATCTAGGATACATTATTGATCAAAGGGGGGTGCATGTGGATCCAACCAAGATCTAAGTCATTCGGGATTGGCCAACCCCAACCACTTTGATAGAGCTCTAAAGCTTTCTGGGTCTTTCTAATTTCTACCGCGGGCTCATGTTGGGGTTCTCTCATATCACTTGGCCCTTGAGTCAAGTCACCAAGGGAGGAAAGAAAGAAAAATTATTTTGGTATGAATGTCAACAGAAGGTGTTCACATAGTTGAAACATCGCCTCTGCTCTGCACCGGTGCTCACATTACCAGACTTGCAACACCCATTTGAGATCAAGACAAATGCCTTTGACTATGCTATTGGATTAGTCCTTACTCAACAGAGGAATCTAGTGGCATATCACAGCAAGACACTTTCAGACACAATCCAAAAGTATCCCACTTATGACAAAGAGATGTATTCCATTGTGCAGTGTTGCTGACAATGGAAGCATTACATTTTGGGGAAGGAAACGGTCATCCACATAGACCACCGACCCCTGTAGTTCATAAATACGCAAGGGAAGTTGTAAAATGATCACCATCAAAAGTGGTCCACATACCTACAAGAATTTCATTTGAATCAAGTACAAGAAGGGAAGCACCAATAATGTTGCAGACAGCCTTAGCCGACCACCGATCGTGGCGTTAACCACCATGCTCAGCACTTGTGGGCACAAAACTTTTGATTGGCCAATTCTCTACAAAAGCGACCTAGAATTCAGCCACACATATCGGACGCTCTTGGAGGGTTAGCAAGTTCCATATTTTCACCTATAGGATGCACTGTTATGCCACCTGGGACACCTTTGTGTTCCTTCAAGTGAGCGTACCAAGATGATTTGGGAAGCACACTATAGTGGGGTTGCTACGCGTTTCGGGGTCGAGAAAACAGTGGCAACATTGTAGAAGTATTTCTATTGGTTGAATCTTCGACAAGATGTTGGGAAGTACATAAGATCCTGCACTGCCAGCACCATTTCCAAACCAACCATCAAGAAGAAATGCCACTATACTCTTCTTCCTACACCTAGTTGACCTTGGGAATCCATCTCCATGGATTAAATGTCGGGCCTTCCTTCTACTAACCATGGAAATGAATTTTTTAGTGGTCGTCGACAAATTCTCGAAGATGGCCATTATGGAAGTCTACAAGAAGAATATCACAGCAAAATCCACTGCTAAACTCTTCTTTGAATGAGTGTGGGTACACTTTGGGATCCCACAGTCTATCATCTCATATCGGGATAGCAGGTTCCTCAGTACATTTTGGTCTAGTATATGGTCGATGTTGGACACTAAGCTCACTAAGCCCACAACTTTCCATCCCTAAACTGATGGCTAGAAAAAGGTAGTCAACAGGATGATCGTACACATTCTATGCATGTACAACTCAAAGCATCCACACACATGGGATGAGAGCCTCCCCCATGTCTAGAACAACTATAACCAGGCTCTCTGCAGCTCAACTGACCACAACCCTTTTTAGGTGGGCTTAGGATTCCAGTCGCTATGTCCCAACGATGTGGTCATACCATTGCAGCTACTCAAGCAGATTCAGCTAATGTCCAGTCGGAAGCCGACAAGGAAAAAACATTCATTGAGAAAATTCATCACATCTGCCAATAGGTCCATGACATATTGGATAGAACCAATGCTAAGTGAACTAAACAACATGATCAACATCGGGTGCCACACAAGTTCCAGGTGGGCGACAAATTTTGGCTACATTTGCAGAAGGGGTGCCTCATTAGGCCCCACCACAAGCTTCACCCACTCCAGTATGGTCCATACACCATCACCAAGGAAGTAGGGGACAATGCCTTCGAGCTCAGTATTCCACCATTCCTTTGTCTACACCTAGTGTTCAAGGTGGACCACCTTCGACCCTACTTTCCACCATTGTTGGACACATCCGACATTGCAGAACAATTCACACCAACAGAGTTAAACCCAGACTGCATGGAAAAAGCCAGAACTATCAGATCATGGACACACAGATCAAGAACACCTGACAACAAATGATCCAACTATATCAACTTGCCAAAGCAAGCCAACTCCTTCACCAGGGACCAAGTTCAGTAGAAGTTTCCTCATCTCATGGAGGAACTCAGTGCAATGGGGACCATTGATTCCTAAGGGGGAAGGAATGATCCAGGTGGATATTGGTGGCCACCCACCTATTCCACTTGGACCCCCACCATTGTTTCTTTCAATTTTTCAGTTTCCTTAATTGTAGCAAAGTGTACTATTTTCGGCAGTTTTTCAAGTCCTGAACTTCCAAAGCCATTTTGAGGCCCTAAACGAAGTTCTTTTGGGAAAACTGGGGCTAACGGGGGTCCTTGACTTGTGTTAGTTGGTCAGAATTTGTATTCCTCAGATATATATTTCTAGTAAGGTATTGCATGCATCAAACAGAGATTGTATGCCAAAGTTACGACCTCGGGAAGTTGATGTACCAATTTACCCAAACGGAGCCCATAGTTTTGGTGCTTCATTTCCTAGGGTTAAGGTTTTGGATGTTTAGAGTTTTCCATTGTTTCTCAATAATAAATAGGCCTTCGAGCCTCATTGTAACATAGCTCAAAGGCATGTAGCCACCACGTTTTTTCTCAGAGATAAACTACCATTACCTGAGCTAGCCTTATTTCCATTATGTTGTAAGCATATTTCAGTATCTGATATTAATGAAATGAAGTGTTATATCTACTACATCTCTATGTTTATGGTTATATCTATAATTTTTTGCGTTCCTGTTTAAATTCATATCAATAACATTATGTTAGAAGTTTTCATCTTGCTTAGTTGAATCATCATAAATCATGAAGGACCATCATTTTGGAAGTTCCTTGGAAAAGCATCATGACAAGGTTAGTAGACGTTCCATGTAATGTGGAATCAATACTGTTAAAAGGATGAAAGAATGCAATGGGTCAGGTTGCTGGATCACTTTAGGACATATAGATAGATGATCAGGTGAAAGCATAGGGATGCATGTTGGATATAAAATTTTGGATAAGATTCATATGTATAGAATCTAGTGAAAATAAAGATCATCATAAAGTATGCTCAAGTATATGGATATATGATGCTTGAAAAGAATAGGATTTGACTTAATTTAGGGTGAATAAATAATTAAGAATTTCTCTAGAATATGAAAATAATGATCAACATCCATTATAATCTCCAAAAGAAAAGTTGGAACCTGATAATCAAGTTTGATCCTTTAGCACTTTGATGCATGAAGGAAATTTCAACTGGAGATGGTCAACGAGGATGTTGATGGAATGAGAAGGTCATAATGATGAGGTGATTCTACTTAATTATTTTTTAGTTATCTAGTTAATATATTGTCTTGCTACCTAGAAGGATGTTGCAGGAATTCATGATGACAATTGAGGCAAGTGCAATTATATGTATCGAAATTGATGAAGAATGTTGAGGAAAGCTCAACATCTGGTACCTGGAAACTGTAAAGTCAAGTTGTAAAGGTAAACGAGAAGGTCAAGGAATATCACTCTTATAAGGAAGCCATGATCAACCTAAATTGTGGGAAGGCTCAATGCAATTCCTTCATATCAAAAATGAAAGTGATAAGCAAGAGAGATGACCTGGATCCTGTCGCAAGAATAAAGAGTGGAGATGGCTCAATGAAACTGTTAACGCTTGAAATTTCACCTCAGGCTGAGAAAGGTAAACTTCAAGGCAACATCAAACCACTTAGCCTCGTAGCTAGACCTACGGGGCAGGAGAGGGCTCTCTCCGGTCTATCTCAGTAAAGATATTCAATGTGCGAGATGACCAATAGGGAAACACTGATTTTAGGCTAGTAAACTGAACAAGAGGTTTAAATTTGGGATTTTTAAAGTTTTGGTGGAAAATTGGGGAATGGCAATTTCGGGTGCGGGGATTGGACACAGTTTTCGTAGGGGGTTCTTTGGGGCGAGGTAGGAAATAGTATTGATGCCTTTGATAGAGATGGATGGATGAGAATGACTGGTGAGGAGTTAAGGAGAGCAAGCAATAACCTTGAATTCCCCTTAAATAGTTGAAAGCATTGATATTAAGCAAACTTAAAAGCAGAGCATGACAGTCATGAATTCTACTTTAACACTTCATTTACCTAATTTGCAGAAGGAAAAGTAAGGAAATGATTCAAATAACACACTTACAAGTACAAAGAGAAACACACCATCAATACATGTGACCACAAGAATCCCAAAAAGGACTGCAAAGCCCTGGTTTTCCTTTGCCAAAAATTGCAGAGATACAGTGAATAATACAATAAGAGCTTCTCCCTCAAGAGTCCAACCATGAAAATGAGCAAGAGAGTACATAATATAGATCATCTAACATCTTTCCCTGCCTCTAAGGGTCGAGCTCACTATCCTAGGAGCTGTTTCAACCAATTCTAAACTAAGCACTGAAAACTAGGCAGTCAAAACAACTTGCCTCTATAAGCTAGGAAACCAGTTCATTCATTTAATTTTCACCTATCTCATGAATGAATCTTCTAGAAGAGATACATAAGTGTAAAAGTGTCATAAAATTACATCATTTACAACAAGGAGGATAAAAATCAACTCCAAAAAGTCAAACATAGTCAAAACTGCGTTTTGCTGAGCTGTAGGCTGAAATCCTGAGCAATTTGCCTGATGGGTCGCGCGCCATTCCTGAACGGGTCGCGCGCCTTTGAGAGCACTTTTGGGGCACTTCTAGGTGTCCAAATGGGGCAAGAGTAGGCTTGTTGGAAAGGTCTGGATGTCTACTTTCCAACCCAAGTGGAATTTCTGAATTTGGTGGTCATTTACCCCTCCAAAATTGCAATCTCCCAAGACTGCTTTCTGTGTGTCAAAAATGTGGCAGAAAGTCATTTTTTGCTTGTTTTTTGACTTTCTGGAGGCCCAAAACTTCATAAAATCTCTTGGCAATGGATGAGCATGTGTAACTTTTCATGAAAAATCCAGAAATGCTGAGTTTTCTCGGAACGGAGTAGCCAAATGAAAGGGTCGCGCGGGGGGTGAGACCCGTTGAGGGGACAAAACTTGTTTTTTGCCTGAAAAAACCAAAAATGACCCAAAATACTTAAAGTTTCTTGGAATTTGTGCTGGGGCTGAGCTATTTAGTGCCATGCTCCTTCAAGGAAGCCTCGACCAAGATGTGGAGGGGGTTGGACCTGTTTCTTCGTTTTTGTGCTTTGGCCAACCGCCTTTGGAGCACCTTCATTTTTGCCTTGCATACGTGCATTCGGGCCCAATAGTGGTTTTTCATGTTCCGAAGCAGGCTCAACTTCTAGTGTTAACTCACGGTCATCACTTTGCTCATAGTCGGTTTCGGTTTCTGACATGGTTTCAGGGGCAAAGTGGCTGAAATGTACTGCTGCTTCTGCTTTGAAATCTGTTGTTTTAACTGTTTTGAAATGCTGTTTCAAGGGGACAAGTAGCACAAGGGAAATGTTAGGGAAGGGAGACTTGGAAGGGAAATTGGGAAAAATATATGAAACAGGGAGTTTAGGGGAAGAATTATGACATATACATCATCATACAATTTCATTTGCAAGGATGTTATGAGAGGTAGGGTTTAGGGTTTGATTTTTGATTTCTTAATATTTTTGGTAGGGAAATTAAATAACAGTGATAAGGGAGTAAGAAATGGGAGGTGGGAAAATGTAGGAACAATAGGAATGAAAAGGAATATCTTAAAACAGCAAAACAAACCCTAGCAACTTTGATATTTTCAAGCAAAATCACATGGAGTCTTTACTTGCAAATGAAGGCTTTTAAAATATTATCATGATCTTCTCAAGCTTTAGCAAACCATAATTTATATGATTGAAGGCCTACCGGAAAAGCTTGAACAATTTGTGGTCGCTTGGCAGCTTGCTGGTAATTTTCTGTGGAGGAAACCCTGATGGGTCGCGCGCCCTCAACGGGTCGCGCCTGTGTAATTTTTACACTGCTGGAGGTGCCCTGACGGGTCGCGCGCCTTCAACGGGTCGCGCGCCAGTCTCGACGGGTCGCGCGCCTCCCAAACTCACCGAATTCACTCAAACGCTCTTGCAACTGATTTCTCTATCACTTGGATGCACAATGGAGCTTGATGGAGGGAAATAGAGCCTTTATAGCCTGGCTTTGAATAAATTTCATGTCACAACCCACTTTCTAATGTTTTTCCATGACACTTTTTAAACTTTGAATGTTGTTGTCTTTTTGGTTTCCTTTTGTCCTGAAATTGATTGATTTGATGTTTTTCCTTGATAATTTTTGCAGGGATAGCTTCTGAGGGGTCTTGGCAAGGGAGCCAGGGTTACGTGTTTCCTTTCAAAGAATTTTTGAAGTTTTACAATTTTTACAAAATTTTGAGAAATGACCTTGGCTTTAAAAACAGGGTTCTTAAATCCAAGGTAAAAATTAATTGTACAAGATGAAATCTTTTAAAGAAACACTTTGACAATCATCCCTCTGGCCTGCTGGGCATTTATTGACTTTTAGAGACATGACCTTGAAGACAAACTGGACCTAAACCCTAGACCTAGAAATTTTGACCTCAAGACAAGACAAATAACCTTGAAAAAGTTTAATGACTGAAACAACTTGATCCAGCAGTGCCAAGAGGGGAATAAAGACACCAGCTCCTCCATCAGGGTTATGGCATGCCTAATGGAATGCAATAAGATGACACTGATGAGACACCTACTTATGCAAATGCAAAGAGCTTTGATCGCTGATGGAGGGCTACTAGACCGACTCTAACATTGGCTCCAATGGGGATGGTAGCTCCTTGGAGGTACCAAGAACCTTAGACCTCTGGGAGAGCAGACCAGTGCTTTATAATCATTGGGCAATGGAGTCAAAAACTCAAGCTGAAAGGCATGACTGAAAACTGATGACTTGACAACACAAATTGACTCTCACTCAACTAAAAACTGACTCAATACTTAGACAAAACCGAAAAACTGGAAAAGATGCTCAAAGGGGAGCTTATTCATCACAACCTACTCTAACAGTTTCATTCATCACCTGATCAAGTGAAATGAAACAACCAATGCAACCAAGTAAGTATTCCGTCTGCTGTTTGAAATCTCCGCAAGTGCTCACTTATGAACAACAAGAGAGAACTACTGAACGGCAACTCCCATGATAACTTAGAAACAGATCCGTTGAATGATATGAATTCTCTATCCGCCTCCAAAAACACTGCATAAGGATCTTGAAATTCAAGCACACTGGAACTTAGCTCATCTAATGGATTACTTCTCGTTTCCTCATACCATGAATGCAACCTTTGATCTGAGCCTTGTGACGAGACCTCTGCTGAAAATGACAAAGAAATCGGCTGCCGGATCAAATTTGTATCAATACACGTTTCAAGCTCACCTGTAATCAATGGAAATAGACTTTGACTGCAAACCTCATCCAAAACATCAGCTATTGGATCATGAAAAACTTGAAAAGACTGCTGTAATGTATCCTTTGAAAATGTATGACATCCTTCTAGCTGTTCATCTTTTTCTTGAGAGATTTTACGAAGATTCTGCCTTATAAACTGAAATGCTTCGAAACAAAAGGGCATAGAATCTTCCTGCATCATCAAATCATGTATTTCGGCTGCCATACCTTCATCTGTAATCTGCCCTTCAAGTTCATTTGGTGGCTGCAAATCTGATGCTACAGGCTGCTCAAGAATTTTGTTATCCGTCTCATCCTCAACATTAACACTGAGAGATTGTTGATTTGTGATAGGCTGTTCATTTGAAGATTTACTATGCAATCTACCCTTCAAAAATTGAAATGATTCAAAACAGAATGGTACGGAGTCACCTTGAATCATTAAATCTTGTGTTTCCACTTCCAAGTCTTCAGCTGCAACTTGACAATCAATGGCTTTCGGGGGTTGCAAATCTGAATATGAGAAGTCTTGAACAAAATTTTCATTGCTCTCAAGATGTTTCAAATCAAGACTTGTTGACATTTGATTTCTGATTGCATGGTAGTTATCTCTGATGAACTGAAACGAATCAAAACAAAAAGGCAAAGATCCTCCACTTACTTCAAACTTTGCTGCACTTTCCTCGTCAATGTCATAGCTGATATGTGATGGCTGAACATTGTATTCAAGCTGCTGAAAATGAACTTTTTCCTCCCACAAACTAGCTGCTGATTTGTCTGCAAGATTAGCTTCTGTTTGGAGAACATAATCATCATCATACTGATCAAACTGAGGCAAATCATCAGTATAAAAGACATCATCAAGCATGCAGGTCATATCAACAGTGCTTTCTTCGCCAAGGTGATCTACAAAACAATCATTATCAGATCTATGACAACTAGGATAAGAAACAAAATGTTTTGGATCAACAACTTGTTCTTCTTCAATCAGCGAGCCATGGACTTGAACATCATAATCATTTCTCACGTTGATCTTGTCAATCATCTTTTCCACTGCACTTACCAAAATGTCAAGCTTCACCTCTAGAGATGTTGATTCTTCTGGATCTATGTTTTTCATCTCTTCTTCTTTCAACCTTGCCCGTCGGATCAGCAGATGAGCTTCTACATTTACTGCACTGTTTTGCATCTCGTGAAGTGTTGCAATATCCCTTTCTCTCAGCTGAAACTCCATCTCTGGATCAAAGGCACCCGGATAGTGCAAGAGAGCAGATCTAGGAGAAGGTCTAATATCAACTGGCATCGAATAATAAACTTGGTTAAATCTGGCTGAAAACTGTTGTACTGTCTCCCCTGGTAGTCTTTTCAGCTGGTTATACTCTTCTACAATCAAGAAAAGGTTCTGCCCGATCATCCACCTGTCGAGAAAAACTTTGACGAACTGCTGGAAATCTGAGATGCTCGCATCAGGCAGGGTTTTGAACCAACTCTTCACTTTAGCTTGCAAAGAAAGAGAAAAAAGCCTAATACTAACATCCTCTTCATCAACTTCAAAAAGATCTAGAAAATTCTCAAAATTCTGCACATGTTGCTCAGCATTGACATTCTTACATTCACCGTCAAACCTCGGCAAGTATAGATCATAGTTTTTGGGGAAAGGATGAAGAAGAGAAGGTAAAACAAGAGGTTTATACCGATCTGGGATTTTACAAGGTGTAGGGGTATGTACGGCAGGTATATAATCAGTCTTGGTCTCTTGAGATTCATCAATTTGCAGATGGTCATCACAAAATTCGGAAAAAGGATCTTGATCAAGCTCAAAGGTATGCAAATATTTGGTATTCACAATCTTCAAAGGGAAAGAATCAACTGCAAGCCGAGGATCTCTTCTCAAATACAATATACTTTGCAAAGACTTCTTGACATTCTTGGGAAAAGAGAAGAAATAATTTATGATAAAGAACAAAATTTCTTGGATGAAATTCCAACTTGAATACCTGGTCTGTCCATGTTGTCCTTTCATGTTTTTGCTGGTCGGGATCATCCTCCAGTGGAGTCTTTGGATCTGATCTCGAAAATGATTTAGAGTCGCTAGGTGAATGATTTCAGCCTTTCAAGTGTCTGATCGTTGTCCACCATCAACAATCAGATCTGAACTTGATACATGTACTGGGGTGAAATGCAAATGAAGTGTTGTATTCACAAGCTCACGGAGATTGACTGAAGCAGTGTTTATCTACTTCCGCTAATGCAAAGCAAAAGCGTTTCGAAGGCTACTTGGCATAACTTCAGGCTCCGTCTAAGACTTATGAGACAAACACATCAACCCACAAACAAGTTTGTTCTCCCCAGTATGGTCGCCAATATGTTAACGCTTGAAATTTCACCTCAGGCTGAGAAAGGTAAACTTCAAGGCAACATCAAACCACTTAGCCTCGTAGCTAGCCCTACGAGGCAGGAGAGGGCTCTCTCTGGTCTATCTCAGTAAAGATCTTCAATGGGCGAGATGACCAATAGGGAAACACTGATTTTAGGCTAGTAAACTGATCAAGAGGTTTAAATTTGGGATTTTTAAAGTTTTGGTGGAAAATTGGGGAATGGCAATTTCGGGTGCGGGGATTGGACACAGTTTTCGCAGGGGGTTCTTTGGGGCGAGGTAGGAAACAGTATTGATGCCTTTGATAGAGATGGATGGATGAGAATGACTGGTGAGGAGTTAAGGAGAGCAAGCAATAACCTTGAATTCCCCTTAAACAGTTGAAAACATTGATATTAAGCAAACTTAAAAGCAGAGCATGACAGTCATGAATTCTACTTTAACACTTCATTTGCCTAATTTGCAGAAGGAAAAGTAAGGAAATGATTCACATAACACACTTACAAGTACAAAGGGAAACACACCATCAATACATGTGACCACAAGAATCCCAAAAAGGACTGCAAAACCCTGGTCTTCCTTTGCCAAAAATTGCAGAGATACAGTGAATAATACAATAAGAGCTTCTCCCTCAAGAGTCCAACCATGAAAATGAGCAAGAGAGTACATAATATAGATCATCTAACATCTTTCCCTGCCTCTAGGGGTCGAGCTCACTATCCTAGGAGATGTTTCAACCAATTCTAAACTAAGCACTGAAAACTAGGCAGTCAAAACAACTTGCCTCTATAAGCTAGGAAACCAGTTCATTCATTTAATTTTCACCTATCTCATGAATGAATCTTCTAGAAGAGATACATAAGTGTAAAAGTGTCATAAAATTACATCATTTACAACAAGAAGGATAAAAATCAACTCCAAAAAGTCAAACATAGTCAAAACTGCGTTTTGCTGAGCTGTAAGCTGAAATCCTGAGCAATTTGCCTGATGGGTCACGCGCCATTCCTGAACGGGTCGCGCGCCTTTGAGAGCAATTTTGGGGCACTTCCAGGTGTCCAAATGGGGCACGAGTAGGCTTGTTGGAAAGTTCTGGATTTCTAATTTCCAACCCAAGTGGAATTTATGAATTTGGTGGTCATTTACCCCTCCAAATTTGCAATCTCCCAAGACTGCTTTCTGTGTGTCAAAAATGTGGTAGAAAGTCATTTTTTGCTTGTTTTTTGACTTTCTGGAGGCCCAAAACTTCATAAAATCTCTTGGCAATGGGTGAGCATGTGTAACTTTTCATGAAAAATCTAGAAATGCTGAGTTTTCCCGGAACTGAGTAGCCAAATGAAAGGGTCGCGCGGGGGGTGAGACCCGTTGAGGGGACAAAACCTGCTTTTTGCCTGTAAAAACCAAAAATGACCCAAAATACTTAAAGTTTCTTGGAATTTGTGCTGGGGCTGAGCTATTTAGTGCCATGCTCCTTCAAGGAAGCCTCGGCCAAGATGTGGAGGGGGTCGGACCTTTTTCTTCGTTTTTGTGCTTTGGCCAACCGCCTTTGGAGCACCTTCATTTTTGCCTTGCATACGTGCATTCGGGCCCAATAGTGGTTTTTCATGTTCCGAAGCAGGCTCAACTTGTGGTGTTAACTCACGGTCATCACTTTGCTCATAGTCGGTTTCGGTTTCTGACATGGTTTCAGGGGCAAAGTGGCTGAAATGTACTGCTGCTTCTGCTTTGAAATCTGTTGTTTTAACTGTTTTGAAATGTTGTTTCAAGGGGACAAGTAGCACAAGGGAAATGTTAGGGAAGGGAGACTTGGAAGGGAAATTGGGAAAAATATATGAAACAGGGAGTTTAGGGGAAGAATTATGACATATACATCATCATACAATTTCATTTGCAAGGATGTTATGAGAGGTAGGGTTTAGGGTTTGATTTTTTATTTCTTAATATTTTTGGTAGGGAAATTAAATAACAGTGATAAGGGAGTAAGAAATGGGAGGTGGGAAAATGTAGGAACAATAGGAATGAAAAGGAATATCTTAAAACAACAAAACAAACCCTAGCAACTTTGATATTTTCAAGCAAAAGCACATGGAGTCTTTACTTGCAAATGAAGGCTTTTAAAATATTATCATGATCTTCTCAAGCTTTAGCAAACCATAATTTATATGATTGAAGGCCTACCGGACAAGCTTGAACAATTTGTGGTCGCTTGGCAGCTTGCTGGTAATTTTCTGTGGAGGAAACCCTAATGGGTCGCGCGCACTGCCCAACGGGTCGCGCGCACTGCCCAACGGGTCGCGCGCCCTCAACGGGTCGCGCCTGTGTAATTTTTACACTGCCGGAGGTGCCCTGACGGGTCGCGCGCCTTCAACGGGTCGTGCGCCAGTCTCGATGGGTCGCGCGCCTCCCAAACTCACCGAATTCACTCAAACGCTCTTGCAACTGATTTCTCTATCACTTGGATGCACAATGGAGCTTGATGGAGGGAAATAGAGCCTTTATAGCCTGGCTTTGAATAAATTTCATGTCACAACCCACTTTCTAATGTTTTTCCATGACACTTTTAAAACTTTGAATGCTGTTGTCTTTTTGGTTTCCTTTTGTCCTGAAATTGATTGATTTGATGTTTTTCCTTGATAATTTTTGCAGGGATAGCTTCTGAGGGGTCTTGGCAAGGGAGCCAGGGTTGCGTGTTGCCTTTCAAAGAATTTTTGAAGTTTTACAATTTTTACAAAATTTTGAGAAATGACCTTGGCTTTAAAAACAGGGTTCTTAAATCCAAGGTAAAAATTAACTGTACAAGATGAAATCTTTTAAAGAAACACTTTGACAATCATCCCTCTGGCCTGCTGGCCATTTATTGACTTTTAGAGACATGACCTTGAAGACAAACTAGACCTAAACCCTAGACCTAGAAATTTTGACCTCAAGACAAGACAAATAACCTTGAAAAAGTTTAATGACTGAAACAACTTGATCTAGCAGTGCCAAGAGGGGAATAAAGACACCAGCTCCTCCATCAGGGTTATGGCATGCCTAATGGAATGCAATAAGATGAAACTGATGAGACACCTACTTATGCAAATGCAAAGAGCTTTGATCGCTAATGGAGGGCTACTAGACCGACTCTAACAGAAACCTCGAAAGAAAGAAAGATTGATACAAGATATGCAAAGGAAAGAAGGAGCCAAGCAGCTATGGAGAATAGGTAGTTGACACTCTTATGAAGACAAACTATACTGCTTTTGGTGTTGACTTCCCAAATAGAAAGGAATTCAGGAATATTCTATAGATTTGAGAGGGAGTAAGGAAGTCTCCTTGAATAGGAGAAATGATCCATTCTCTGATTACAAAAATAATAGGGATGTCCTATCTAGTTTAGAGGGAGTGATGTTGGATATCGCACGTGCATTCTCTGCTTCATGTGTCAAGCACTTAACCAGGACTAACATTTGTAAGTCTAAGTGAAGGCCTTGAAGAGAGAATGGTGGAGGATTGGATAAGAATTTGTGTTTTCCTTGAGGATATAACATCCAAGAAAGGAAAGGTACCAACACTCTTCGAGGATGTGACATGAATCCAAGAGAAGAGTGGTCGAAGAGGACCGATATTTGTATGGACTCAAGTATGGAGATCCAAGATACAAATATTCCTAATATGGAATACCTTGTGGACATCTATATGGGGTATGTACTTTGTAGAGGTAGTGTGGTATCACACATAAATCCTCCTAGCATAATGCTCTTGAATAAAGAAGAGCTTGTCTAGTTAGGCCTCAGAGATAATGTTGGTCAAAATGTTGATGCTTACAATATGGCTTATCAATCTGACTCTTCTTATGAGAACCCTTCAATGTGAGAATGATGTTTTACAATTATGAATACATCCCTAGTTAAGAGGGAGTGTTGAAAATGTAACTAGTTTCAGTCTTCATAATTGTTGTTGTACTCATTTCAATTTGTATCCTATGTAACAAACAACAAAAGAAAAGGAAAAAGTTATTATTATTAAGGCATGGGTTTCATGCTCTGTATTGATGGTATTCTAGGTAAAATCATGTTCTTTGTGCTTCTAGGACTTGTTAGGTCTTAGGATGTATTTTCATGAGTCAAAGGAGTTGACATCATGTTTATAAGACCGTTCCAAGAAAAATGTAATTGTAAAAAGAATTATTTTTAGTTTAGAAAGTCTTGGAAAATCCAAAAGTACAAGTAAAGGAGGGAATTCGACCCCTTTAGAAGGTTATATAAAGAAGCAGTTCGACCTCGTTTAGAACTCACTCAGTCATAAGTTTGATCTATCAAGAAAGATTTCAATTTGAAGCTGGGAAGAAGGAAGAAGAAGAGAGAAGGCCTAGGAGAAGAAATGACAAAATATCTTGTTTTTAGACTCTATATCTCTCACACATGCAAAGTTCTAGGCTTTCTAGTGCTGCAGAAGGAGGCCGAAGGTACAAAATAGGCCAAAGGTACAGAAGAGGCCGAAGGTACATCACTGATATGAAGGTGCAGAACTAAGCCAAAGGTGCAGAACTAGTCGAAGGTACATAACAGGCTGAAGGTATAGAACAACCTGAAGGTATAGAACATGCCGAAGGTGCAAAACATACCGAAGGTACAAAACTGAGTCGAAGGTGTAAAACATACCGAAGGTAAAAAATTGAGTCGACGGTGCAAAACATACCGAAGGTACAAAATTGAGTCGAAGGTGCAAAACATACCGAAGGTACAAAACTGAGTCGAAGGTGCAGAACATGATGAAGGTACAAACTGAGGTAACAGGAAAAATGTGCATAACTACGCTGGTTGGTGCAGGTTCAACGAAGGACTTGCTAAAAAGAATGACTTGATACTTGGAGGAAGTCTTGGTCTAGGGTTTAGGTCTTTGTGTCTCAATTGAAGGAGATTCCAAGAAGAGAAGAATTTCTAGGTTTTCCCCTTGGAGGGGTTTTTCCCTGGTTTAGAGCCTAATTCTTGTGTTCTTTGTTGTTGTTTCGTTCTTGATATTAATTTGATGAAAATATATAACTAAAGAACACACAAAGAATAACAGAATTCACAAGAAAATATTAAGGCTAAGGAAAATAAGATTAAAATAATTTTCCACTTTCCATTTTCCAACAGAGAAGATATGTTATGAAACCAACTCACAAAAAGATAGAAAATATAGATCAACGCCTTAGAATTCAACCTCTTCTAGGGGGAAACCTCCTTTACATTACACAAGTGAATGATTCTTTGATGATTCAAATGACAAAACCTCCTTTCTATATATAGGAGTCTAAGGAGTCACAATATAACCCAGCCGACCTAGAAATAATAATATAAAGGCACAAAAATAACAATAGAGGGATTCTATGGGGCACAGTAATAACAATATGGGGATAATAGGGGCACAACAATATTAATAAGGGATACAACTACAATAGTAATGGGGTAATCACTAGTATTATAGGGACCTAACATGCCCCTCTCCTTCAAAAAAGTGTTGTCCTCAACGCTTGAGTAGTTCTGGATGCTTCTGTATAAAATTCTCATCCTCCCGTGTGGAATCTTCAACGGATAAGTTCTTCCACTTGATGAGATACTCTGAAATTGATCGATTTCGTAGCTGTTGAGTTCTTGCATCTGTGATTGCTTCCGGTTCCAATATAATTTTTCCTTCCTTGTCAAGTTTTGGTAATATTGTTTGAACTAGGAGCTTGTTGCCTATAACCTTCTTTAAACATGAAACATGGAAAACTGGGTGCACTCGAGAAGCTGCAGGAAGCTCCAATTTGTATGCCATAGTACCAATATTTTGCAACACCTTGTACGGACCATAATACTTTGGTGATAATTTATTATCCTTCTTAGCTTGCTTGAGGGACATTTGTTTATATGGTTGTAGCCATAGGAATACCTAGTCGCCTACATCAAAACTTCTTTTACTGCGATGTTGATCTGCCTGTTGTTTCATTCTATTCTGCGCCAACACGAGGTTATCCTTTAAGAGTTGGAGGACTTGTTGATGATGCTTGATGTGATGTTCCACTGCTTGAACCTTATAATTTTCTCTTAAATATGATGTGATGGATGGTGGTTGATATCCATAAAGTGCCATAAATGGGGTCATTTTTGTTGCTGTATGGAAGGAAGTCTTATACCACCATTCAACCAGAGGCAACCATTTGACCCATTATGTCTGTTTATCAGATACAAAGCAACAAATATATCCTTCTAAACATTTGTTTACTATCTTAGTTTGCCCATTAGATAGAGGATGATAAGATGAGCTATGAGCTAACTGAATACCGAGACAAGAAAATAATTCTATCCAAAATTTTCCAGTGAAAATGGGATCTCCGTCATTTACAATAATCTTTGGGTTTCCATGTAGCTTGTGAATTGTTTCCATAAATGAAGTAGAAACTTTACTGGCTTTAATTGGATGTGATAATGCACAAAAGTGTGCATACTTGATAAGTCTGTCAACTACCACCATGATGACACTCTTTCCCTCAGACTTGGGTAAACCTCTGATAAAATCCATTGAAACCTCCTCCCACATTGGCTTGGAATGGATAAAGGTTGTAATAGACCCGTGGTCTTAATTGTTTCAACTTTATTTTGTTGGCAAACCAAACATTCCGCCACAAACTTTTGGATATCCGATTTAAAGCCATCCCAAAAAAATTCCTTCTCAACCCTGTGGTAAGTTTTTAAAAATCCTGAGTGCCCTCCTAAGGGAGAAGTGTGCAATTCCATAAGAATCTTTTGTTTGAGTTGGGAATTCTTACAGAGGTATAAGTGATCTTTGTACCATAACGAATCATTTTTCGAGTTAAATTTATCAGATGTACTGGAATCTTGTTGTAACTTTCGAATAAGTGCCCACACTTCTTCATCATTCTTCCATTCCTCCCTTGCTTCGTTTATCCAATTTGGTTGGATAATAGAAATGGCGCACAACAATGCTTCCACATCCTCATCCTTTCTTGAGAGTGCATCTGCCACCACATTTTGCTTCCCTTTTTTGTAGATGATTTCAAAGTCATAACCCGACATCTTTGTGACCCACTTTTATTGCTCTTCAGAGGATAATCTTTGTTCTAAAAATTATTTAAGGCTATCATGATCCGCTTTTACCTTGAAGTGTCTTCCCATTAGGTAGGGTTGTCATTTCTTAAGTGCATGTAGTATTGCCAACATTTCCTTCTCATAAATAGCTTTGTGTAAAAACTTTCCCTTGATTGGATGACTTTCAAAAGCAAAGGGTCTTTTGTCTTGCATTAAAACAACACCAATTCCATTTCCTGAAGCATCACATTCCATAATAAAGGCTTTTGTGAAGTCCGGTGTAACTAAGACCGGTGCTTGGCACATTGCCTCTTTAAGATGTTCGAAGGCCTTTGTTGCTTTTGGAGTCCATGAAAATTCATCTTTCTTCAATAATGTTGTTAGACGTGCTGCTATTCTCCCATAATTCTTAACAAACTTGCGATAATACCTTGCCAACTCGAAAAATCCTCATAGATGCTTTATGGATGTGGGGATTTTCCATTCCTTAATGGCTTTAATTTTTCTAGGGTCTACCTTAACTCCTTCATGAGATACAATATGACCCATATATTCCACCTCTTGTACTCCAAAGAAACATTTGGATCTTTTTGCATATAATTGTTTCTCCTCCAATAGTTGTAGCACCCTGTCAACATGTTCAGCATGATCCTTCCAAGACTTGTTGTAGATTAGTATATCATCAAAAAATACTAACACAAATTTTCTAAGGAAGGGTTTGAAAATGGAATTCATCGAACCTTGAAATGTAGAAGGTGCATTGGTAAGGCCAAAAGGCATGACCAAAAATTCATAATGACCCTCATGAGTTCTAAATGTTGTTTTCAGAATGTCTTTAGTCTTCATTCTGATTTGACGATATCCTGAACGAAGATCCAACTTCGTGAAGTAAATTGATCCATACAATTTATCCAGTAATTCATCAATGACAGGAATGGGAAACTTATCTTTAATAGTGAGCTTGTTGAGCTCCCTATAATCCGGAAACATGCGCCATGATCCATCCTTCTTATGCACCAATACTACTGGAGCAGGGAAAGAACTTTGACTAGGTTGAATTATACCGGCCTCTAGCATTTCTGCAACCATACGTTCAATTTCACTCTTTTGGGCATAGGGATATCTGTACGGCCTGATGTTTGGAGGAACACTTCCTGGAATCAAATGAATAGCATGATCATGATCACGAATAGGTGGAAAACCTTTGGGAGTCTCAAATACCTTGGAATGATTGTCCAATACTTTTTGGAGATCTAGAGAAATAGATGATTTTGATGTGGAAACATCTAGCGAACATAATTGTGCAATTACACCTCTTTGTTCCTTTTTTAGAAGCTTTGACATACCGTTAGAGATGATTATCTTTCCCAGTTTCCCTGCAATACCCCTTAATTCAACTTCCTTTCCTTCTGCAGAAAATTTCATGAAAATTTCTGGAAAATTAAAAGTTATTGTACCCAAGGATTGTAGCCATTGGACTCCTAGTACAACATCAACACCTCCCATTGGAATGGAAAGCATTGGGCTAGTCAATACATATTATCCCATGGATAGCTTGATATTGTGGCACTTTCCAGAGAAATTTATCGTTCCTCCATTTGCAATCATTACTTGACACTCTGGTGCTGGATAGAGGAAGCAATTCAATTCTTTGCTATCTTACAATGAATAAAATTGTGGGTACTTCCTGAATCAATCAACACTATTACCTTTTTCTTCTTGATTTGTCCTTCTATCTTGATGGTTTGAGGAGTGGTAATTCTAGCCAATGCATTACAAGATATGGTCGAATTCATTTCTTCTTTATCTAGGCTTTGTTCCTGGAGTATATCCTCTTCTTTTGACCTTTCTTGTTCCTTTTCTTCTTCCTCTTCACAATCTATGTAGAATAATTTCTTCTCAGCACACTTATGACCTTTAGTGTATTTGTTATCACAACAGTAACAAAGCCCTTTTTGCTCTTTTTTCTTCCAATTGTTGTGGTGTCAACCTTATAGGTTGTGGAAGACTAGGGGCAACAACACTTCCATCTTTATAGTTGTGAGTGGTATGCTTCCTGGTTGCCATAATTTTGTTTTCCATTTTTTTTGCTAACTTGAATGCCTTCTCTAATGAATCAGGTTCCCAAAGGCGAACATCATGTTGGATATTATCCTTTAAAGTCCCTATGAACACATCAATCCTATGCTCCTCTGGAATATTTTTTACCCTTATGTTCAATTTTTGGAACTCCTCAATGTTCTCCATTATTGAGCCATTTTGTTTGAGACTTACCAATTGGCTAAAGAAGTGTTGCTTTTTGTTTCCTCATAATGTGCTATCAATTCTTCCGTAAAAATTTCCCAAGTGATAATTTGTTTACAAGAGCAAAGCCATTGATACCATACAAACTGATTTGGTTCCAAATATAAAGTTGCAATACGTACCTTTTGTGTGTTTTTCACATTATTGAGATCGAAAAATTGCTCCATCTGTAATATCCATGTTGCGGGATCCTTGCCATCAAACTTCCTCATATCGATTTTTAGAATATGGTGGGTCTTCGATCCAAAATTAGAGTCTATGAAATCATGATTAACATTTCTTTTGTTCGCATTATGACTTTCCTTTACTACCCTTTCACCATTAGTAAATATTTCTTATAGAAAATTTTTCAAATCTGTCTTCAAATCTGCCATGCCTATCTTCAAATCGTCCATCTTAGCTTCCACATTATTCATCTTAGCTTCTACATATTTCTTTAAACCATCCATCTTAGATTCTGTTACATTTTGTGCAAGCGACATTTGTTGCACTTGGTCTCGTAATTTTGATATATTATGTTGCATTTCTTCCTCTTCTTCATAAGTCATGCTAAAGCTTTCAGGATGCTTACTAGGTGTTTGCACTTTCTTTCCTCGGGGCATTAGTTACCGATAATAATGCTCTACTATGCCCTTTGAATTCCTTCAAATAATAATTCAAACCAAGCTTAAGCAAAAATTTAAAAAAATTTACACACCTTTTTTTCACTTTGTAGGAGCTCGATATTTCCTCTGATGTATCTCTGTAATTCGGATCATCCAGTTATGAAATTGCAACCTGCAGTAGCCCTCTGTGTCCTCTTTCAATTCCACCAGTCTGATCCAAATTGGATTCTCCAAGGAAGAGTTATGCCAAATCTCCCACAGTGACTTGATTATAGATTAGTTTAGTAGAGCGAACTTGTACGAAATTCCACGTGTCCCTGTTTCGACCTTTGGCTTTGAAAAATATATACAAGAAACTACATTCTGTCCTCTTTCTGTACCTTCTTACGAAATTTCAATCTGATGCTCAGAGATAAAGTTATGACGATTTTCCCCAAATCACCTGTTTGGAATGTAATTCAGGAGTTTGCAAAAAGACCAACTTCCTTAGATCATATCTCCACAAATATAGCACAAAAAGGTCTGAAATTAGGACTCGAGGTTCAGTGTGATTTCATCTCAAATGGTTTTTTTGTTTTTTTGTTTTTGTTTTTGTTTGTTTGTTTGTTTGTTTGTTTGTTTTGCTTTGTTTGTTTGTTTCTTTGTTTTTTTTTTTGTTTTTTTTGTTTTTTTTTTGTTGCTTTTTTTGTTTGCTTTTTTTGTTTGTTTGTTTGTTTGTTTGTTTGTTTGTTTTTTTGTTTTTGTTTTTGTTTTTGTTTTTGTTTTTTGTTTTTTTGTTTTTGTTTTTGTTTTTTGTTTTTTGTTTTTTGTTTTTTGTTTTTTTGTTTTTTTTTTTCACTTCTGAAACGTTGTAGAAAAAAAGTTATATTGAAAATGCCACGATGACCTATTTAGAGCAGCGAAACCCTAGAATCCAAAGCTCTAATACCAAATGTTATGAAACCAGTTCACAAAAAGATAAAGATTGATCAATGTCTTAGAATTCAGCCTTCGAGGGGGCAACCTCCTTTACATTACACAAATGAATGATTCTTTGATGATTCAAATGACAAAACCTCCTTTCTATATATAGGAGTCTAAGGAGTCACAATATAACCCAACCGACCTAACAATAATAATACAAAGGCACAAAAATAACAATAGAGGAATTCTATGGGCACAGTAATAATAATATGGGGAAAATAGGGGCACAACAATATTAATAAGGGATACAACTACAATAGTAATTGGGTAATCACTAGTATTATAGGGACCTAAAAAGATATCCCCATTCCCTCTTAGTTAGGGAATATATCCCTGCTTTTGTTCAAGGAGACTCTGTTACTCCCTCTCAAGTCTAGAAGATATTCCTAACTTCTTTTTCAATTTGGGAAGTCATAGCCACAGGCTCTCTAGCTTGTTTCCATAAGAGTATCAATCACCTGTTCTTTATGGACATAGTTGAATGGCTCCCTCTTTCCTTGACATCTCATTATATCCAACTTTCTTCCTTCCCGGGTATCATGGATCCATATTCTTCCTTCAATCTTATGATAGGTTTCAGGTTATCAATCTTGCATATCACTTTCATCTTTTCATCATTCAAGCTAATCATAGCTTCCTCATGAAAGTGATCGCTTTTTGTTGTACGCACTTTAACTTTAGGTTATCTTCTCGCGCTGCTACCTTTTAATCTAAAGATGAAAACATCTTGACTTCATAATTTCCAAACTTGAACTTTAGGTTATCTTCTCGCGCTGCTACCTTTTAATCTCAAGATGAAAACATCTTGACTTCATAATTTCCAAAATCATATGCTGAGCTTTCCTCAACGCTCATCATATATTTTTCCAATATTCTTCCAGGTAGAAAAAACAAAATTTTAACTAGATAACCAATAACAAAAGATTAGACTTACTTCATCGTGATGGCTTTCTCATCAAAACATCAACATCCTCATGGTCCATCTCCATAAGAATATTCCTTCATGTACCAAAGTTCCCAAGGATCGAACTTGATTACCAAGTTATAATTTTCTTCCGAAGACTATACTGGATGTTGATCATTATTCTATACAATCTAGTGAGAAAGTCTTGATCATTTATTCATTCTAGAGCAAGTAAAATTCTTCTTTTAAGCATCATATAACCATACTAAGCATATTTTATGACCAAATTATTTTATAAGATTCTTGTACATATGAATCCTATCCAAGAGAAGAGTTACTTCAAATATGCATTCCTATGCTTTCATACAATCATCTAGCTATTTGACCTTAAATGAGCCTTCAACTTGACCAACTGCATTCCTTCATCCTTTAAGAGTATTGTTTCCATACTATATGGAATATATACTAATCTTGTCATAATGCTTCTTCCAAGAACCTTCCAAAATGATGGTTCTTATAGGATCTTGATGATCCATCTTAGCAAAATGACTACCTCTAACATAATGTTAGATAATGCTTGGATGAACAATAATATGCAAAATGTTCCCAATCTTCTCAATTTTGAAAGACTAGATGATTCAAAGAAACTCAATAAAGTAGACTCTAAATATGCTACTATCGAGGATGCCATGCTTTTACAAAAACAAAACTCTTCTAGAGTAAACAATAATGCATGCTATTCTAAATGAAAGAAAAACAAACTTCATAAAGAACTTGATAGAGATATGCCTTCTTCAATAGTAAACATCTTTGATATCTTCTCTCTTCGGCTTCTTCTCAAGTTCTCCCTTATCTTCAATTGTGTGAGCTTCACTTCTTTCCTTTCTTTTGTTGTTATACTTGTTTGGAAAGTCCCTTTTAAAGTGTCCATATTCATTGCATTCGAAGCATTGAACTTTGGACATATCTTGCTTCTTCTTGGACTTTCCAAATTTTCCTTTGTTTAGCTTCTTGGTTCTTGCAATAAAGCCTTGAGATTGTTCGTTCAATTAATTGCCATACTTTGCCTTGATCCTAGTCTCTTCCAAGATGCATTGAGCCCACAACTCATCAAAATTAGTATCTTTCTTGGAGTAGATGCTAGTTACAAAATTGCTCCATTCTAGCAGCAAAGCATTCATTACACAGATGGTCGTCTAAGAATCAGAAATTGTCTCCACAAGCTCATGTAATTGATCTCTTATTTGTGAAATCTTCATTAGATAGGAGGCCATGTCTTCATTCTTTGACTTCCTTATTTTGTATAGTTGGCTTCTCAAGGAAATATTTTGACTTGATGTACTTATAGAGTACAACTTTACTAGCTTATCATATATAGCCTTATATGTCTTTAAATCATCAACAAAGGGAACAAGATGATCCTTAATGGATTCAACAATGATCTGTTGTGCCCTCACATGTTCTTTCTTGAATTTTGCTAACTCTTGAGTCGTGTCTTTGCTAGGTCAATAACTTCATCGAGGAACTATTCCATTACTTCATGGTTTATCAACCAAGAGTCTTCTCTTCTTTGATGATGTATCTAATTATCTTAATGCTTTCAAGATATTCAAAGAGACTTAAATGATGTCCTTTAAAGATGTTTTCTAGGATTCCTTCAACAACAACTTCCAAGAGTTATGAATGATACCAAGATCCTTTGATTATTCCTTCAAAGATGCCTTCCAATGAGCCTTTAAATATATCTCCTTCCAAGAGAGATCAACAACCTTCTTGTAATCTTCCTCTTTCAATCCTTTCCTCGATGAAATCTTCTTTCTTCAATAAGTGATTCCCCTTAACAAACCCTTCTTTGTGTCCACAAGATTATCCTTTTAGTTGCCTTCTCTTATTCACCTTAGCTTTGATTCCATGTTGGAAAATGCAATATGGAATCTATTAATTCATATTTTGCTTAACGTTAATAATTTCTTGTGAACGTTATTTAATTTCTTGTGTTTTCTTTATTAGATATTTTTCATCAAAAAATTATCAAGATCAAAATAGTGAAGACCAATGGACATAGAAGTTAGGCTCCAAGCTAAGGAAAAACCCTTCCAAGGAGAAAACCCAGAAAATCCTCTTCTCTTCTTATAGAATATGCTTCCCAAGACCCAAACCCTAGACCAAGTCTTCCTAAAAGTAACAAGTTAGCTCTCCAAGAAGCCCTTCCAGTTAGGTCATAAAAAACAAGGCTTAATCATGCTTCAACTAGCTTCCAACGTCAACTTCAACCCCCGACTTCAACCCTACAACTTTGTCCTGCAGCTTCAATCTTGTAGTTGCTGCAAAAACCCTAATTCCGACACAAGAGAGTTCTTCAAGAGATCTTTCTTTGAGCAAGATAATGTCTCCCAAGGTCAATGAAGTCAAATCAAAATACTCACTCTTTCAACAATGTGATCCTGCAACTTGATCTCCTACAATTCAGATCTGCAATTTCAGCCTTCTTTGAAGCTGCAAAAACCCCAATTTTCACATGTGTAAGAGAGATAGAGCCCAAAAAAAAACTTTGCTTCTTCTTCTTGGATTCTCCTTACCTTCTAGACCTTCGCTCTTACTTTCTTCTAGTTCCCAACTTCAGATCGAAATCCTTATGAGATAGATCGAATGAGTCAGTAATGAGGTCAAAATTGCTTATATTTATAGCCTTTCCAATGGGTTGAATTCCCTCCTTTAGGACAACTTATAACTACCAAGGCCGACTTGTACTTTGGAGGTTTCCAAAATAAATTCTTTTACAAGGTATATATTACCTACAAGGGTTTTATAATCACGATTTGACTCTCTTGACTCATGACAATAAATCCTATGACTTAACAAACCCTACAAGCAAAAAGAACATGCTTTTATCTAGAATACCATCAATAAAAAACATGAAACCCATGCTTTATAATAATAACTTTACTTTCTTATTTTGTTTGCTACATAAGATACACATATTGAAATGAGTACAATAAAAATCATGAAGACCGTAACTAGTTACATTTTCTAACATGACCCAAGGGAATCACTTCTCCTCACTCCCCCAAGGCCCAAGATGAGCCGACCTAGGTCACGATTTATAACTATAGATCGTGATTTATTAATTGTAAAAGCCTAGAACACTAATTTGGGTACTCAACATTCTCATGTTACATAATGGAGCATTGATCATTGGCTTAGTTAATGACTTCCCTCATCCCCCAAGTTTTGGTTACACTGGCCCAAAATACTATTTGAATCTATGTATGCTAAACAATTGGAAATCCAACGGTCTAAATACAGACTAGAAAAGGAAGAAAGGCTCCTACAAGAAATAGAAGAAGCCATTACCTCAAGATTCTCTTTAGAACTCTCTAGGAAAATCCTAGACATCTTCAACACCATTTGCATTGCACTTGTTCAAAACAAGGACAACTGCACGGTTTTGTGAATTTCGATCCAATCTCACTATGCAATAGTTGTTGTATAAGATCATATAAAAAATCATCTCTTATAAGATCCAGAAACTATCTTTGAGCAAGTCTCCCCTGAGTAGTTTAGATTCCTTAAAAGGCACCAAATACACAAGGAAATCGATGTTGCCTAGGAACGGTTACACTAAATGAAAAAAAAAGGCCCTGATAAGTAAAGTTTCCTTGTCCAAGGCCTTTGACAAAGTCAGCTAGCTCTTCTTTTGATTCATTCTTTGTCCATCTAGTATTCAACTTACACTTTGTGGCATGGATAACGGGTTGCAAATGTTCTACAACTTTCACAATATTGATCAATGGATTGGCCTCACCTTCCTTCAACTCTGAAAAATGAATTCACCTAGGATGTTCTCACCCTCCCCACCCCCTCACTACTCTTCCTCCTGGTAGTAGAAGGATTAAGTAGGGATCTCATGACAAAGATAACAAACAACTCTTTCAAAGAACCTATTCCCAAAGTATTTATATGTTTCACACATACCTTTTGTAGATGGCATCCTAACATTCTATGATGGATCCAAATGTATGGTGGCTAAACTCGAAGAAATTTTATACTTTTCTACATGATGATGGGATTGGTGATAAATTATTTTAAATATTTGGTGATTAGCTAGGGTCTAAGCATGAAAAGTACTACTTAGCTCAAATTTTCCCTTTTAGAACCTCATCCTTTGAGGCTAGTATCAAATATTTTGGTTTCATTTAAAAGCCAACCTATGCCTGAAGGGACACTGGCAATGGCTCATAACAATACCAAAAAGAAATTGAACACTTGACGGAACAAATGGCTATCTCACAACGATCATCTAGTTCCTATAAAATTTCTCCTTCAAGCCATTCCAATTTATTGGATGCCTCTATCTAGAAAAAATTCAACGACTCTGTTACCTATTTTTTTTAATTAGAAAACTAGGAGAAGAAGGGAAAGACACTAGTCTCTTAAAGAAAACTAGCCATCCCTAAAACTCAAGGAGGTTGGGGTCTCAAAAATCTATTTCTCCTCTCCAAAGCCTTGGCAACCAAGAATGTTTGTAGGCTTATTTAGGGAAAAGGATATTAGGCACAAGTTGTAGAGGAAAAGTACCTTGACCCTCTTTCTACTAAAGATTGGATTCAGTCCCCAAACAAAAAGGTCCAATCCTCTACCATCCTCAAGAAAGCCACCATCATGACCTACACTTCAATTGAAAACTAGTTAATTTGGAGGGTTGGGAAAGGGGAGATGGTCTTGGGTAGCTTTGACCTTGAAGTTGGGAGTAAATGTCCCTATGATCCTTTATGTCAAATTAAAGATATTTCATATCCCATGTCAAATTGGAATAGAGTAAGCATTGAATCCCATACAACAATAATGGGTTATATAGAGGTATCTTGACCTCCTACATGGACTATCTTAGGAAATTCAATGTTTTCATCAATGGAGAAGAGTATGGACTCTTATGGTCAGAAAATGCCTCAAGTGGCCATGAACCTAGATAAATTTACAACCCTTTGGCCATTGAAGGGGTTGATATGCCCTCATGCTAGTGATGGAAAGCATTTCCAAAATACAAATTCCCCACCAAAGCTAAATTGCCTATGTAGCTTTTTCTCAATAACAAATCCCTAACCTAGGATTAGTTCAAAATAGAAGCTATAAGGGTCTTGAAACACGTAGGTTGTGTGAGTTAGATCTAGAAATGAATGCACATCTCATCCTCTATTGTCCATTCACTAAGCATGTCTGGATTGAAATCCAAGGACTTAACACGTTTGAAATCAAAATAACAAGGAGACTCAATTGAAGTTGCCTTAAGGAACCAGCATAAGGACAAAGAAACAAAAACATCAAAACCTTGCCCCTCATCATAGCATATGACTAGATTGGAAGAAACACTTTTAATCATTGAAAACAAGGACACTTCCCTTTAAATGTGCACCCCAAAATCAATATCATGCACACATTCCATTTACTATCATCAATACCTCAACATGCTCGGAACTCGGATGTAATTATTGAAACTTAAACCCCTCAAGGTTTTTTTGTGGAGCATCCAAAGGAACTCCACCAAGAATAGGGGTAGTGATTTATCTTACCCTCAGTTTCAAAGCCACCATTTTCCAATCATCAACAACCAAATCTAATCTTACTAGTTAATATTGAAAAAAATAATCACCCATATTCAAGTCTTGGAGAACTCCCTCCTTGTGATCTAACGAGTGAATGGAGATATTGAACTAAGAAATTTCCTATTACATCCCCATGTTCGATATGCCAAACATCTACAATCTCCCTTTAGTCACCCCACTTTTACTCATGCCTACAAGAAAAATAAACAAGATGTCAATAAGCCATTGAATGATGGCCTTCAACTACAAGAAGGAACTTGGCAAATCAAAGATTCTTATTAGAGACACATTTCTACTTTTTTCATGATTGTTGGCTTTATGATTTTGCCCATCTTTGCCATTAATTTTTCAAGGACTAGTTTATAATGATAACACATGAATTTTTGAAATGTTGAATTATTAAGTATCTTTATTGTTGAATAGTTGTAGTGGTTTTTTTTTTTTTTTGAATCATGTTGTTGGAAGGGTGTTGTGTAGCCCCCTAACATATTATCACTACAAGAATTTTGGGTGGGACTTTCTTGATTTTCTCATCAACCAATTTTGCTCCAGAATTGAACTTCTTCATCTCTTCATTTTGATCTAACAAAACTGATGGAAATGCCATTTACAATGTTCAGTCATGTAATTTTGGAATTTTGTTGTTGATAACAAAATTACATGACTTTTTCATATATATATATATATAATGTTTTAAATATTTTATAAAAAATGAATAATTTAAATATACCAACATAAGTCCATCTTAACTTAACTTTGGATCTATCTTAACTCTAGATTTATCAAGCACAAAGAGGGATCAAATCTCTCAAGATGAAACCTCCTTTTTGAGTGCAATACTTGAAGGAAAACTTGTACTCGGAGAGATTTTATCCTTCTCAGCACTTAATAGATTAGCAGTTAAAATAAATCTAGACTGACTTCATCATTAATAATTATAATTATTTATTTTATTTTATTTTATTTTTAATTAATTTTATTTATACTCTATGTGATTTGATAAAATCAAAATGTTTAAATTACATAAAAAGACATTACAACATCTCTCTCGAACATTAATCATAAAAAAAACACTAATTTATTCAATTACCCAGACACTTCAACTAAACACTTCAATAACTAAAAAGCATTGCAACAAAAAAATATAAATATAATTATGAAAAAACTAAATTAATCCCATTATTAAGTCAATTGGACGAAAACTAAATTTATCCGCTTCAATTCAATAAATGAGAAGTGCGAAGTGCAATCCTAGAGCACTGGGATCCGTAAAGATACATTTAAATGCATTTGTTCTAAACATGTGTTCTCACCAAGCAGGATCTTTTGAATAGAGTGAATAGATTGTTATTATCAATGATAAATTAGATGATATATGCCGACTATCATTACTTAGGCCTTAAATAATTTGATTTATAAAGTCAGTGGGGTGGATATTTGAAAGTTTACAAGTCCATGATAAAATATTTTCGCTAAGTTTTATATCCGCAATTTGTTCATTTTGCAACTGTTTTTCATCAAAGCATAAAGTTATGGAGTAAGATGGAAGCCCTTAATGCAGAAAGTGGGATCAATCCAATCCCTTTACGTATTTAAAGTACAAAAGAACAGTTCATTCACGGTGGCCGCAATGGTAGTGTCATCATTAATGTGCAGTTTTCATTATTGGCAGCAACGTGACTCTTTCGTTCTTCATAAATCCAATGTAACTATTTGGTAAAATAGTTTATAATAACATAAATGTGCGTTAATGTTCTTTGAAGGGATATTGAACTGTAAGGCCCTCGAAACCTGTGCCAACAATTCACCTCTTTATTTTAGGGACTCGTCCACTATAACGTAAAAGGATCTTGTTTTTAGCCATCAAAATAACGTTCTGTAAACATTATTGCAGTAGCATTACCCAAAAATAAAAACAGCAAACCCTCACAAAGAAAATGTAAAGTCCATCTCATTTTTTGAGAGAAGATGAAACATCTCTTTGAGCAAGGTGACAATACATAAAATTGCTTCAAACGCAGTAACGAAGTTACAGCAAACACTGCAACATGACTGCCCAGAAATACATTGTTATCTCCTCTAGCCTCAAAACCTACAGGTCTAAGTCCACACCAAACGGGGACATTAAAGTTAATTATAATTACAACAGGCTAACATTGCACTTCTCCCTTCAAACCCACCCGCTACCACCAGCATTTGCTTTTTGAGCTGTTCCGTCACCCCATCCATCCGTCTCTGTTGTCCAACCTTTTCGTGCACTATCAATTTCCTTTCCTCCAACCATTCCCCAGCTATCAGTTGCGGCCTGTTGAAGCTGGCCCCCGCCTGCTTCAGTACTACCCCAGCCATCAGCTATAGCCTGTCTATGCTGGCCCCTGACTGCTTCATTACTACCCCAGCCATCAGCTGTAGACTGTCTATGCTGGCCCATGGCTGCTTCAGTACCACCCCACCCAACGCTAGACTTATCACTGCTCTTGACAGAATTCATTCTGCCATCATTGTGACCAGCTTTAATAGGGGCATCCCATCCACTGTTTCCACTAATGGGATCTGAATCCCACCCACTAATAACACCCTTCGAAGCAGAGTCCCATCCACCCTCATTATCCTTGGAAGTGGCATCTCGATCATTAATTTTGGCAGCGTTCCAGCCATCACTCAACTTGCCAATATCATGCCCATCATTGCCTTGTTTGCTCCATCCGCTTTCGCCTGAGCTCACGGTCCAACCTCCTCTAGCAGGAGAATCTTGAATCCTGTTGCCTGAATTGCTACCCCACTCATCAGTTTTCGATGCCCATACATCACCCCCCTGTTGGTTACTAAAGCTTCCACCGGCATCTTTAGCGTTAGGACTTTGCCCCCATCTAGTGTTGTTGTTTGATTCATACGATCCCCTTCCAACACCTCTATCCCTGAAATTATTTCTTCCCCTTCTATTTACTCCATCGTCACTCCATCTACCTCTCATACTTCCCCCCCTACCATCGTTCCTGCCCCTACCAAAACCACCTTCTCTTCCTTCATTCCAACTGCCAAACCGACCACCACCCCCTCTTCCTCCACCTCCCCTATCACGACCATGTTGTGGCCTAGGCAAACCACTTGGAGGTCCACCGCTGGCATTATTATGATTAAAATCATTTCCACCGGTCCTTGAACCTGGTGTTGAGGACCTCTCCCAGTCTGTACCTGAGTGGCCCTGCCATCCACCGTCCCCTCCTGCACCACTATTTGTGGCAGAACCTCCCCAGCCACTGCCAACAGAACCACCAGAACCACCTCCTCCTGCAGATCCTCCTGGACCTGGGCTCTTCATGGGAACCATTGCAGCAACAGATCTTATTGGAGGAAGAGAATCCTGAACAAGATCATTGATGTGCTTCTGGAAATAAGAAATAAGTTTGTCAAGATTGTCAAACATCCTTTTTCTGAATTTGAAACCTTTAGGATATACCCCCACATACTCATGGTGCGGATTTGTGCCCCTGATATAAGAGAGAATAAAAGCACCGGGATATTCATGTGAAACAGATAAATAATATGGAATTCTTGTTGGATTTTCAAATTTTTCTTTCCGCAACACATCATCAACCTCCGCTTTTGTGCCCCTTCTAAATTTCCTATAAGCAAGGATTTCCTTCAGTTTGCTCACTAGCGGGTCCACGTATCTGTCAATGACCTGCAGTTCACATTAACAGAGAAGCCATAAATTAAACTAAAGCTACTAAGAAATTTAAGCATTTTAGACTATAAACATGTATCATAACCAATGTAATTCTGCATTGAACAAACCTCGTCAAGATCTTCAAAAGTATCTTCCCCAATCGATAGTGTTTTCCCAAGACGAAGGGAAGTCGTAAAATCCCGGTGGTCTTTGCCTCCCTCAACAATGTCCTTCTGAGCATAAACTCCATCACAGACTTTCAAAGTTAGTGTCAGATAAGACGGTCCTCGGTAGCTGGGGCGGATCACACTTTCTCCTGCATCCTTGTCCAAAAGAGCCTGGAAGACGGGACCAGATATATTTTAGTGGACGTTATTGATAAGTAAATTCAACCTGTTCAATTTTATACCAAACGTAGTAACAGAAACTCTGAAAGCTATGTTAACAATAAAAACCAAATCAAAACTTATAGCAGATAAAAGGTAAAAGATGAATGTTGGACAGCTTAAAAAATCAACAGCAGCGGATTCAATGGCACTGCAAGAAATCCAAAAATAAAAGACTTGACCTGTTGATTGAAGTTATATATATATATATATATATATATATATATATATATATATAGCACTAGGTATCACCCCTCAAGAATGCCTCAGCATTGCTGCTTGAACAAATTAATTTCTTGAGAGGAAAATGCTTGTTCAATAGTTTAGTCCTGATTGGGATACCATTCCTAGTCGTTTAAGGATCGAGAAAGGGGTTCAACGCAGCAACGATTGTGAGTTAAATTTGATAATAAAGGAGAGAGTCCCATATGGTAAGGAAGTTCATATTATATGAAAACATCTCATGAATATTATAACTTCCTGTGGATTTTGCTCCTTTGATCCAATGTATTTTCCAGAGCAAAATGTCTAGACCCTTTGGACTCACCAGAGCCACCGCGTCATCAACTCCTTAACCAAAAAGACTATATAAAAGTGAACGCGTTTCCAATTCATTAACTAATGATTCAATATATTGACTCTGAGAGTCCAAGTAATGAGAGCAGCCTATTCACTAATATGATCCCGTAAAGGTAAGAGTTGATCTGATGCGATTGAAGATCCCCGTAAACAACACATGATAGCTAAAGGATATCGAAATCAATCCTATAGCTACATGATTAGCCATCATCTCGATCCTTGACAATGCTTGGCAAATATAATCTCAATAACTAGCATGCATCATCAGAATCAGATCACCACTCATCGATTGGTCCAAACAATCTCAATAATCTATCACAAGACACCCAATGATCAGCGAGAATCAAGATCTCAGCATCACTTCAGTGCGAATAGTGCATCCTATAATAATAGATTTGCCTATTTCCCTACGGTAGAGACAAGGGTATCAAAAGCAGGGATGAAAGGGCGTTGTTCCTGTTCTGTAATCTGCATCAGTGATCCTAAATTTCGATTTCCTGGGTTGGTTTTGTTGACCATAAATCTAAGTTATGTTTACCACTTGTTCTATCCTTCTGATCCATAAGTCCAAGTTGTGTATACCTTTTGTTCTATCCTTCTGATTTATAAGCAAGAATCCAGGACGGGGAGATGGGTGTGGGGAGACATCCCAGAGTCAAAATTCATATTCAATAATGAAAACATAAATACATTGATCCATACATAATTGAACTAAACCAGCCTAGATCCATCTTAATTCCAGATCTACCAAGTGCCCAGGGCTTTGGTAGATCCAGAGTTAAGATGGATCTAGGCTGGTTTAATTGCCCCGCTCGTTTAATATGAATACCATAGGTCAACACTATGGGTCATTTTTATTTTTATTATTATTTTATTTTTATAGGATTATTTATTTTTAATTATTATTTTTATTTTGACAGAGTTAAAATGTTTACTTTACATTACATTACACTATGTTACAACATCTCTATCATACTGGGAATGAAATACATTGATCCATATTCACCATTCCAGAATCTGCATTGATTTAAAAATTAAATTCACCATAAATCATTCTAGATTCTAAATTGATTTACTTTAAGAATTTAACATACCATGAATTACATAGCATTAGTAGGGCCCTAAGGTTGAATATTCTCTACCATACTGATAATGAAATACATTGATTCATACTCATCATCATTCTTACTGATACATACATCATTCATCCATACAACACAAGATTCAATAATGAAATACATTGATCCATATTCACCATTCCAGAATCTACATGGATTTAAAAGTTAAATTCACCATAAATCATTCTAGATTCTAAATTGATTTACTTTAAGAATTTAACATTACCATGAATTACATAGCCTTAGTAGGGCCCTAAGGTTGAATATTATGTTTCCCCACTCATAAATCATTGTTTTCAAGCAAAATTAAGGGGGGGACACCTAACCCTTTCTGAGGGTAGATGCCCACAAGCAACCCTTTTAGGGAAACATGTCCCCCACACTGGGGAAACGTTTCCCCCTGCGTCCCCCCAAAAAGGGTATGTGGAGAAACATTTCCCCAAGCACCCCCATCCCAAGTGTGTGTGAAAAGTGAGGTGTGTGCACCCCACCCTGGGGGATGCATCCCCATGGAACACTGTGTATAAGGTATAGCTTGTTAGTTAGGGGTTACTAGTATATTATATTTCCTTTTCTTTATCAATTTTTTATTATTATCTTTGTCTTCCTATTGCTCCTAATATAACCTAATATCTAGAGTGTCTCTACCAAGTAAATAAAGTCCAGGGAGTTAGTTAAGGAGTCAAGATATTAGGAAGAAAAGTGAGGTCAGTTTAGCAATCCTTTAAAAAAACCTGGTTTGTAGGTTGTATCGAGGATTTCTATCTCAGGTTAGTGTTCCCATTTCCACGGTGATGTACTCTTCTTCATATGGTGATGCAATCTTGCAGACATAACTCTGTATGAGTGCTGCATAAAGAGAAGTGTTGAACAATTGTTGCATGGCTGGCTCATCGAACTGGCTTCTGTTCTTGGCTTCTTTCCTAATTCGCTGGAATTCTTGGATAGGCTTATTGGTCAATTTCGATAGAAGTAATACATGTCGAAGTAAAAATTCGTAGCTAGGAGCCAAGTATAGAACCTTGGCCGGGTGGGATCAGTGCTCTCAGGGGCAGGTGTTTTCTCTGACTAATTCCTGTAAGTAATCCAAGGCAGTATAATAAAAGGAATATAATAAATAGCAAGTCCGAGATAATCAATTTCATGAGAAGATGATTTCATGATGGTATGGGCTTCTTCGCCCTCTCTTCCTTCCTAATGGTCCTAAGTTGTAACAACGAGGTAATTGATGTTATGTCTTTCCTCACCAATGATTTGAAATGATTGATGGAGCCCTTGTTGTCTCTTCTTTCCTAGGATTGGTAAGAATTGAGTAGGATTACGGGACACTTCAAGTATTGGCTGTCGGAACATAAAAATCTCTCTAGGATCTCCCTATGAATTCTACAGGTCTCAGAGTGGTCAATTGTAAAATCCCAAAATTCAAGCTAATTCTAATATAAATTCAATAGAACCAATCACTACGTGTTTGTTCACCAGTATGCATAATTCCCCCACAACAATATCTAGTGTGTGAGTGAGTGATCACAGTGCAAGTGATCAGTAAGTGTGTAGGGTTTACTACATGCAAGTTTGCTAGGTGGACAAGGTTTCAGCTCTCTAGGTGAAAGTGATGATAAAGGGGTATAAAAGTTCAGTAGGCTTTGGTGAGATTGTTCTAGGCCAAGGTTAGAAAAGTAGGTTATCTATTGAGTTAAAATTCCCGTAGTTCAAGGTTATAAAAGGTTACTTCTAGGTGTGTTGTTTATAGTTCCTCCTGGAATCTGGAGTAATTCCTTGTATATTTGTGTTTCCCTCTGTCTAAGTGGTGTACAGTTAAAAATTGATTCATGTTGTTTGTGTTACTAATATCTTCCTTTTGTCAAGGAAGTAGTTATACTTCGTAATTAGTTCCTCGACATTGTGTTTCTAATGAGGGATGATAAGCTATGACTAATATGATGAGAAGGGAGTTCAAGTTCTAGTTCAGTCTCAGATCCTTATGAAGAGGTTGAAGAGGGGTTTGGATCTTCATCCCCAGGCCATCTATGAAAAACCTTCTTTTCTGACTTGATGTATGGTTTCCTTTTGCTAGGTATGTCCGAAGATGGGAGAGGAGTGGGTAAGGTAGGGATCTAAGATGATGAAGGAGGTGTGCTCAGCAGAATATATTTTGAATGAGGTGAACATATATGACTTGTCAAAGTGTGGGGTATGGCCTACTCATAGTGATATATGGTGCTCCCTTACTGATCTTCCTCTATTATCTGTTTCTTACGGAGGGTTGATTTTGGCTTCTTGCTATTGAGATTGCAATGGATTCAGGTTCCAAGGTTGGTTGTTTTAAAGGTAGGCCATAATGCTAAGAAGGAAATGTGGAGGGTAGTAGGCTTTAAGGATATGGACAAGAATCTCTATACCCTTTGTTGTGTGTTAATTTTTTTTCCTAGAGTGGGGTACTTGAGAATCTATAATGGAGCTCCAATACCTTTCTATGGTCAGTTGAGACGCTTTGCTCCTGAAAGCTACTCTTGCTTAGGGCATGCATCATAGGCTTTCCCTCTTTCGAAAAGAAAGGTCCTTTATTTCTTTTAATCTTTCTGTTTCTTTCATCTATTCTTCCTGTTGGATGAAGGAAACACAAATATAATGCTTCATGTACCAAACAAAAACCATGAGCTATTCCAAGGATCCTGAGGTAATCAAGCTACATAGTATCTATACCACATACTAGGATCTCTTCTCCACAAAGTGGGATCTGTTTAAACCAAGTAGGATATATTCTCAACCAGTGGCTTAGCAGGGATTCCTATCCTCATTCTACTCTCTAAGGCTCCTAATTCTTATTCAGTATATCAGTTCCTTATTATAATTATTATTCTATATAGCATATGCCATATACCTTCTTTGTAAAGGGCTCCTCCTTATTATGTTGTAGTTGAGGGCTTCTTATTCTCTATAGGAATTCAGATTAAGACTAAACTCTATACTTAATTCTCGATAGGGGTTAAGATTAAGACTTATTAACTCTAACAAAGCAAATTCATAGCATAAACGTATTTCTATATTATGTATAAATCTATACCCTATTTAAGTATTCTATTGGGAGTAGGAATAGTATTGTTTTCATAGGACTAGTTTAGAGAGTAGGAATTGTTTAGAGACCAGTTCAGTAAGGATCAATCCATTTGAGAGACCCTGCCCTTTTACTTTAACAGCAGAAGCAAGCATTTCAGCTCATCATTAATTTAGACCTTGCTTGCTGGTAAGTCAGATGGAGATAGAAGGTAGCAGGACCCATAAAAGAAGGTTGTTGGCTACATCAGAACCCTTTAGCGCAACCCCTCTTATTATATGCTTAGGATCTATTACCATATCCTGCCCTTACAACTCATATCAGACCTGACCATAAAGAGGAAGCGAATTAACCTTTCACTCAACAATCACTATTCTCAATCCCATCACTCCTCATATTCAGCACAAGGAAATACGAACGCAGATAGAAAGTAGTAGTTGTTGTATCTTATGCTTAGTTCTCAATCAAATATTAACTCCTCTATATAGTTTCCATCCTTTCAGTTAAGATTACTGAAATAAAAGAATTCTAAAGTTAAGGTTTTATACAAGGGTAGTGAAGTTAAAATTATTTCTTGTACAGCCATCAGTATAGGTAGGCTTGGAGAAAGGAGGAGCAGGTCAGCCCTTTTCAGATAGATAGGAATAAGATAGATAGAGAGAAGGAACTAGTCTTTAGGTATAATAGATAGAAAGAACTAGTATTTAGGTCTATATCTTTCTCCTTAATTCTAGTATTTATCCTTTAGTTAACAGCTTAGAAAGAAGAGATCCTTAGCTCTTAAGTTAGAGACTCTGACAAAGAAAGAAACCCTGAAGAAATAACAGAAAGGAAGCAATAGAAGTAGGAATTGTAGGAAACAGCAGGAATAACAAATTACTCTTGCCTTATACTTGTTTATAAATATAGAGCTAACACCTTGTATCTAATAGAACTAACTCCTCCTATCTAGAGAAATATAGAACCTACTCCATGCATGTAGAACTTCTTACTCACTATAGTAGCCTAGAACTTAACACTTTGACTTAGAACTACAAGGTATACCTAACAGCCTTTTATCAATAACTTGCTAGAGGAATTAGATCTATCCCTGAAAATGTAGGTGTCAACGCTTCTGGTTTGATAACAGTGTGGATACCAACAAGAATTAAGTCACTATACTTTGGTGGGGATTTGATCAAGAGGATCAAAGCGACAAACAACACCCATTGCAACATGGGACGGACCATCCTTTATACCTTACACATGCAGCAGGGGGCAGCTACATCCCAAGTCATTCCCTCTTGGATCAGAGGGAGGCGAAGAAAACCTATATACAGGTTGCCCTCACCCCAACCACGAGACAATAAAAAAAAACCCTTAAATAAGGAAAATTACCTCTGGTTACTAAACAACAAGGAGAATATATCTAAGAAGCTTTCTTAAATCTAGTTAAAGGTAAGAATGGGTATTTTAGTTGGTTGTTGGTACCACTCAAAAGCAATACTAGCTAAGATGCAAGAAAAGATCTTCACTATGCTTGGTAGAATTTGGAAAACCTAACAAGATGACTCTATGCCATTGCCCTCCTATCACATATGGGTAATAAAGGAATAAAATAAGGAAAGTACTCGCTCGACCAATGGGATAAGAAAAAACATACAAAACATCATCCAACTCAAGAACATTACCTAAATGTGTCACAAAGAAAATGGAACCAACTCCTCTAACATGATAAGTAGCATCATCACCAAGCTCCACACTCATGCCTCCCTCCTGTTCTTGAATCATGTTGAATAAGATGCAAGAAAAGATCTAAGAAGTTTTCTTAAATCTAGTTAAAGGTAAGAATGGGTATTTTAGTTGGTTGTTGGTACCACTCAAAAGCAATACTAGCTAAGATGCAAGAAAAGATCTTCACTATGCTTGGTAGAATTTGGAAAACCTAACAAGATGACTCTATGCCATTGCCCTCCTATCACATATGGGTAATAAAGGAATAAAATAAGGAAAGTACTCGCTCGACCAATGGGATAAGAAAAAACATACAAAACATCATCCAACTCAAGAACATTACCTAAATGTGTCACAAAGAAAATGGAACCAACTCCTCTAACATGATAAGTAGCATCATCACCAAGCTCCACACTCATGCCTCCCTCCTGTTCTTGAATCATGTTGAATAAGACCTGTCATATGTAATATGTATTGAAGCTCCACTATCCACATACCATCCAACACTGTGTTAGCAAGAGACCAAAGCCATATCCATGCTTGAAAATATGAAAAATGGAAAAGAAACAACCCTTCCAAAGGTCAAGGTGCTTCTCCCAAGCAATCAAGCATTTCACCGAGAATCAACCTCAGTGAGGTCAATTACTTCACCCAGCTAATCTCCAACCGAAATACAAACTCCCTTTTACACCTAGAGTGATCTCAGACACAAAATCTCTTATACCATGCTGATACTTTAGTGTTTAAACTTACAGAGTTAATGCAAAACAGAAATTGAACCTCTTAACAAGAGATTCTCAGATTTGAAACCTGTGAACTTTTAGCCTTAGGGCTCTCATGAAGTAAAGATAAAGCAGCAGCAGCAGACAATATTTCAATCCTTAACAAAACCAAACATCTAGGCTATCAATCCAATAGGAAAAAGACCAAAGTGTTCCAGTAAATTTCAGCCCTCTAGGGGAATTTGATCATGCATAAACCACATCTAGAAATACTCATTTACAGCTATAAATAGCAAATACAGCAGCAAAAAAAGCTATTGTCTTATTCAATTAACACAATAAATCACTTAACATAATCACCCTTTACTTATGTGAAATCAGCAAGACATATCTTGCTAGAAATAAAAAACCATGAAGAACGGTTTAAAAGGAAATCTGCAATTGACACAAACTGCGGAAAATTGAATTAAACTCAGGTACATACTACATACCATAGCCTTCTCACAAGGCTAATATAATCCACTAGCTGTCCAAAACCCTGGCCAGGGAAAACAATGAAAACCTTAGCTCAATTAAGGAGATCCAACAAGCATGAATCATTCAAGCAACTCCTCTCAGGAAATAAGAATCCTCTTATTTATTTCAACAACTACGCCTTATGGTTTTATCTCAAAACCCTAATCACCAAATCTCCCAAGGGATAAGACCCTAACCCCAGATTTTAGGATGTTCCCATGAGATAAAAAAACCCTAGCAACTCCAATAGAGAGAGAGAGAGATCAAATACAAAGTAGATCCATGAGAGAAAGGATGACTAGTGCACTCCTCTTGATCACATCTATAAACAAGAATGAACAAGAATGATGAGTAAGTGAAACACTCTCTCCTTTTTCTATATACATGAAAAGGAAGGCACGCCAACAATACATATGTAGGCCAATGCATTTGCAAACAACCTACAATAATAACATGTAATCTCACACATGTCGAGCGCTACACTAGGGACACATCTCAAGCTCCAAGGTGATGTTGTCCACAAGCAAGACTCCAAATGCAAGGGTAATCCACGAGATATGTCCAATGCTCCTCCTACAAGTCTCCAAAGATTCCATCAATCCTCCTAAGCCATCCCGAGATGTTTGTACAGAACATTCCCATCCTTGTGCTTTGTGCCACATGAAAGGTCACCTGACTAATTAGTGTCCCTTAGTTACCAAACTCGGTTTTTGCTAAACAACCCCTTCCTACAGTCCTTACCACTCCCCCCCAACTCACGTGACCCCCTGTAGGACTGATCATCCCTTCTCATTTTTCCATATGCAAAACCTTGACTCCTATTAGTGTTCTCATTTACCAGTGCTACGATGCCCTTGTAGTAATCTACCAGCAAATTCCTCTCAATTCTCGCTTAATTGCATGCCCATCCCTTGCGCAGGATGTTGAGGCCTAAACAATATCAGATCCATTCATTGTTCATCATTTGAATAGTCAGAATATGCAATTTGGAGACTTCACTCCACCAGTTTCTATCAGGACTCTAAATGTCGATACTACACTAGCCTCTACCACAAGAGAGTCCCATATCTCCCAATAACACCTTCACTTCATCTGCAAATACACCCACATACATGAACATTGAAACTATTTCAGATATTTTGTTTTATTGATATATCTTGTTTCACTTGCATCTCATACCTTTCTTTCATCATGCTTCCCTTATAGTTTTGGATACCCCCAGTCACATTGTCTTCACTAATGGCACCACTCGTTGGACTCAAAATATAGCCTCAACTGCATGGACCATTTATTCCTAGTCACACACATTACCTAATCAAAATGGTGTATGCCTCAAGGCCTCAACCAACAACTAGGTTGAATATGACAAAATGTAGGGTTTACTTGCCAACATTGTTTCCCTTCACATTTGCCATTTAGATGAAGGAAAAGAGGAGGAAAAGGACAAAGAACAAGAAGTTCGGGAAATGTAGGACATGCATAACCAAAAAAAACCAGGAAAGAATCAAGAAGACCTGGAACAATAGATGGTGATAGAGTTCCCTACCTCACCACTAGACTATAATGCAACCATGGCCACAATCGAAAAGCTAACAAGTCATTATATGTAAGTTGTATCCATGCTCAAGAAAATCAAAGAGAATCACAACATCATGCAATACGTCATAACTGCACACAAGAATAGATTTGCAACAAAGTGTTGCTTGTGTTGGGCAAAGGTAAGGAAGAAGACACCAATGGTGTACATAGTAAAATAATGATATCCACACATATGTTCTCCCATGGGTTGTGTTGAATCCCTTATTCAAACTCCAATCTAGTGCATCACAAGCAACAGATACTCACGAGTCACATCATGTCATTAAATTCACGTCTCAAAGCCCACAAGTGCTTGGGCATGGAAATTAGCAACCGGTTATTTGCAGCAAAAAAAGCAAGTAGGAGATACACAAAGGGAATTGTTCATCACATGGACCCAACTTGTAGATGCTTTGTGAAACAAACTTTTCTTGCGCACCCTCATTCTTTTGATTAGCCATCCTCTCTCGTAGCTCTCTCTATCTACCTTGCCTAAACTCGTAGCTCTCTTACTTCCCTAAGTTGCTTGTTCTTTCCCTACCTCACTCGATGTATTATATATGTGCATAACCCCACCACTATCGTTGAAAGCAAGTTATACTTTTTCAGGTGAAGCCCAGAGAAAATTGTGACAGTTAATCGCATGTACATGACTTCCATGACTTGAAAAGTAGAACTTGAAACCACCTCCTCTTAGTAAGGAAAGGGTCTAATTAAAGACCAAAGGCGCTTGCTTGCTACAACGGGAAGAAGATTTTTTGTCGTCCAAATCATCCAAGCCAGTCAAGCCAGAAAGCTAAGCCATCTTAGACCATGGTGCTACAACAATTGTTTATGTTGTTGATTGTAATCTTGACCCCACCTCAGCGTAAGATCAAGATAAGTACCTAACCCAAACCTAACTCGCTGCTACTCAAAACATTCTCAACGTCTTCCTTTACGCCTAATTGATGCCTACTACAAGCATTGTGATTTCCCCTACTTCTCGCCTTAATAGTCATTTACACCTACTTCTCTGTCGGCTAATTGTCTGTCATGCATACTTATCCTCTCCCCTACCTCTCTTCCTTTACACCTTCGACCAACCCAACCTGATTCGGTATTTCCCCAATTCATTATTCCCCAATAACACTAGTAATAGGATCCACACGCAAGCTTGACCTGTTTCCAAATGATGATTACATGTTCCAATTAACCCTTAATTGTTATGGGTTGCTATTTAATATATTCAGGGAGAGGCAAAACGAAAAAATTTGAAGTTTCAGTCAAACTAGCTATCCTCGTTTTAAGTAGTCATGTCCTTATTTCTCTAGTGAGTGTCATGAGATAGAGGTAATCCTTCATAATCACTCATGCTATGAATACTATAAGGTAAGTTACCCTGGATAGATTGATTTATTGGGCAGGAGCATTTGTGTATCCCTTCATTGCATATCCCTTCATAGATAAAGTGAAATTACATGGCAATCACTCATGCTATGAATCCTTCTTGTAAGGGTGGGATTTCTTCTCTTCTTGCCTGGATAGATTGATTACTACAAACTGTAGTATTCTTTCTGGGAATTATCCAAGTTTCAACTACTTTTGAGTTTGTGTTTTAAGAAATTTCACTGGTGCTTTCCATCAAACAGTTCAAGTGCCTACTTTTGTAGATGATTTAATAGGGAATTTCATGCCCAGAATGCTTTTCTCAGAGTTTATTGTTCATGAACAGATTTCAAATAAATATATATAATGCTTGTGATAAACTCAGAACTCAATACACAACTGATATGAGGGAATGACATCCATAGAAAGTATTTTCTTCAGTAAAAAAAATTAAATATAGAGGGCTTATTGGGACAGTAGAACCTGATAATTATTTGCAGCCTTGGAATGAATTTTAAATGCAAATAACAGTCCCTTCAGCATTTCGTTTCAGCCTTTGGTAATGAAGACATCGCCCATAATTAAATACGCTGGCCCAGAACTACACAATGGTCCTCATACTACCAACCAACACATGAAATACGCAACAGAGATAACGATTTGGCACCTGGCATTTGTGGTTGTTAACAGATATAGAAATGGTGCTCCCACACATATAAAAATATCATACACTGCTCAGAAACTGTTGGGAGTGTGGCCCCTTTGCATACTAAGTCGTGCCACTGCTACACACTGTCCAACACAGCCTCAGAGAGCTCCAACAACCCACACGCTGTTCCAGAAATTGGCTACAGGGTTTCACATTGCACCAGGGTCTTTTGACAGCAGCAATCCTCTTCAAATATGCCTTGGGACAGTACACAGTCACCTTAATGATGCTACAACATCGAGGAATAGCTCTTTGACTGTGTCTATAATGCTCCAGAATTTGTGGCTATGCTCAGAAAGGAAATGCAGCCCCTTGAGAAGTGATTTGATGCCCCAAACATGTGATACGACTTGCCTGTAGCAGTGTCTTATCTCCTCCAGTTCATACGTTCCATCCTCCAAACAATACACAGCCCAGAGTTAAGTTATTAGGCCTGGTTAAGCTACTAAGTCTGCTCCATGGCCATTACCCTCAGTTTTGCAACAATACGCAGCCCAGGTGACATGGGTATCCCGTCCAGAAATGAGATAAAGGAGTAGTCCAGTCTGGGTACTCGTGCTGCTCCTTCCAAATAGTAAATCGAACTCCTAGTGTCTGCAAACTGCCACTACAATGGGAAAGGCCACACCAGACTTTGAACTCGGCCTTGTTTTGAGTCTTGAAGCTCGATTCTCAGGCTCGGATTTCTGATAGGTCCTCCATCTGCAAAAGAGATATAGAGAACACCAAATAAACTTCTAAAATCAACTGATAACACATTAATACCTCCATATTTTTCTGGAAACCTTGTTCTCCATTGAAGCCCAATGGTGAAATCTGAGTGATTTCACTCACAAATCCCAAACTAGGGTGTCTCGTTGCAACACTGAAGTCTACTATGGAAGCTAGGGCTCCAAATCCCTCAACTTCCTCTTCCAACTCTCTCCAAGAGCTCTCTCTTCAAACTCACACAGTGCACGTATGAGGAGAGTCTCCTCATTTTCTTTAATTAATGAGTTTAGGGATGTCTTTTCACCTTCACCTTCCCCGTTTTCTTTTCTTTTCGTTATTTTATAATTCACTAATCTTTTCCCTCTAATTAAATATTTAAAAGCTCTTTTCCTTTATTTAATTAATAAGGTGACTTTTATAAACTAATTAAAGTCACTTTTAATGCCAGAAAATGCTTAATTCGCCTTTGTGGTCACACTAGCCACCCAAAGCCCATTTTTTTTCATTTTGCCATGTAGATCTTTTCACCTTAATTCGAACGAGCCATTACACTAAAGTGTTTCTCCAAGTAATCGGCCTGAAACAACATCTTAAGTATAAATAATTAAAATATCCCTGTTATTAACGCCCTTTTACGGAAATCGTCAAAATGCAACAAAACCAAGAGCAAACCGTGCGGAATTGATCTTGATGATGAAATATGGTAAGCGATCCCAGTCAGACCCATAAAACTCCTCTAAAACCCTCTAGGCCCACCAATGGAGTAATCATGCTCATATGACCACGTTGACACAAGCTCTGGAAAACCCTCCTAACCACCTTGCCTAGTAATCCAAAATGTGGGGACATTACAGTCTCCCCTCCCCAAGATTGCTTGCCCTCAAGCAATGCCATCGCATGTTGTCACTCCACAAGTTGATTCAAGTGGGGTCCCAAACCATCCTAGTCATCGTGAAGCATCTCTCGCTCCACTCACTCACCAACAAGGAATAGACACTAGAGGCCCTCTGCATACTGCCAATAAGCAAAGCATCTTGATAATGTTAAAGTCCAACCAACTCCTCAAGAAGTTGCTCTACCAGAAAACCAATCTCGTGCACCTCACAAGCGAACTCCTAAAAGTACCTTCCAAAACCTGCTAAAAAGGATCCTTGCCCACAAGAAGTAACCACTACCACCTTTGATACCCCCAATGAATCACTAAGAAGTGAAACGTCCTCCGCGAAATTGAAGTCCAATGGAAGATCCGAGTGATCTTCCCCTGTAAAGACCAACTCATCCATAATGGTGGTTGAGTTGTCAAGTGTTGTAATGCCAAGGTCCCATGCTAATCCCAAAAGGAAATTGCCATGTTGCCATTGCGCCACTCTGATCATAACTAATTGTTGTGGCGAAGCACTGCTAACTGTTGGTGCCCATCCGTGCCCCATCACTAATCCTTGTATGCAACCAATAGATGGACACCATGTATCATGAATCAATCTGGTGCACGCTAAACTGCCCTGCTCCTACCTAATCACACATCGGACTATGTTATCCTGTCTCTTGGTGATGTACCCAATTACTGCCTGGAGCCCACATGCCTTCCTGTAAAAGAGGCCTACCATCCACTGTGCCCCATGCTCGTACAATGCCTCGAAATGTCCTACCAAAGGTGTGTCATGCAACTCTCTCCTGATCATCTCCCTAAGTGTGTACTCAGGGGCGGGACATATGTTGCCTCTATAGTGGGTCACGCCATCCCTAATCATGTATCTGTCAACTCGCGCTCCTACCATATGCCTCAGCTGGGAAGTCATTATCCTGTCCATGATGCATTGTGTCTCACCCAACTGTCTCAGGTGACCCCCGTGTGTCCTGCTATATGTGATGAGAGCATCAAAGAACAACAACAGAAGCCTCTACAATAGTATGTCGGACTGGAAAGTGACCGATGCATGGGTCAATCCCAAAGGCGTGATCAAGAACCCATATGGATACCCATGGGTAGTCTTGCGAGTATCCTACTCTCTGACTCTAATCAGGTGATGCTCCAATCGAAGATCAAACTTCGAGGAATGCAATGCTCCCTGACGCTCATCCATCCACTCATCAATCCTGGTTAAGCCAGGCCCATTAGTATGCCTAATGTCCCAATCAATTTGTCTCCCCAAAAGCAATGCTCTGAGATTCCATTGTGTAGCACCATACACCACTGCATAAAACCATGCATCACTGTACTCCTTTGCATACCCTTGCACACCATGGCATATCCATGTACCCCATTGGCTATCCCTGCCTGCTGTTGATGCACCCTGTACCATTTGATATCCCGCATGCGCCAATGTATCTGCCATCCTGCTAGTGGACCCACCATGATGTGAGTTGTATCTCCTTTGTCTTGGTAGACCTAAGAGGTATGACTCCTCACATGCTAATGGGGATGTCATTGTTGTGTCGATCCTCGATGGCTCCTGTGCACAAAACATCAATGGAAGAACACCATCCTCATACACTGCTATATCTGGTAGCATACAATTTCCATCCCATCTATATAACTCTCATCGGGGCATGTTGACCACCCTACCACTCCATGCATGAATGATGTGCCAAGACATCTCCCGAAGTCTGCATACTCCTGCATCAAACCAACCAACCACTAGTGCTGACCATAACTCTGATGGAAGTTTGAAGGAACATGAATGCTTCGTCATTGGGTCAATCACCCAGTCAATGCTATAGTCATACTTCACACCTGGTCACTGATTGAAAACTCCACCTGGATCCCAATGCCAACTAGGGTCTCTAGTATCCACTCCACTTGTGTCAACCAAACCTGGATCTCAAATGTATGTATCCTCATCTGAAATATATTTGTATCCACATCCCATGGGTATATAATCAGAAACCTCTAGAATATACCTCTCTACAAGTGCATGTTCATCTAGGTGCTCCACTATCATAGGAGGCTCCTCCATCAAATCATGATTGGCCCAAACATCCTCTTGTGTGATGGTTGCCCTAAAAGAACGTACACAATTCAACTCCATGCAAAGTTGGTCAACCTGTAACTTTGATTCTTGAAGGGCCATCTGGGTGCTCTTCAAGGACTCCTGGGAAATCTCAAGCTCATAAGTAAGCTTGTCGACTTCCTCCTCTTTCCCTACTAGCGCATCATGATATATCTCAGTAAGCATGAGTAGGTGATCTTTGTCTGAAAGGAGGTATAGGTAGTTAGATTTCATCTCTACCAATCTAAGTTGCAGGAAACGTGGCCCTAGGGGTCGTTTCCTCCCGGGAAACGAAACGAAACGCGTTTCCGCATACCGTACGGCCTGGAAACGCGTTTCCGGCCGTACGGCCACGTTTCCCGAAACGGAAACGTGGCCGTACGGCCGGAAACGTGTTTCCAGGCCGTACAGCCCGCGTTTCCCAATTGAATTGTGTTTTTTTTTAATTTTTTGTTTTTTTCAAATTTGTTTTTTAATTTTCTAGATGTGTGTCTAAAGTTATAAAAGTGAATTTTTGCCCTAGTGTTGACATGCAGTTCATGGTAATGTTAAATTCTTAAAGTAAAAGTGATATTCTCCTTTATTTTTCATTTTCATCCTTTTACTTAAATTTTTAACATTACCATGAAATGACTCAGGATGTTTGAGAGTGGTTTCGCCCTCATTGGATTTCATATGGAGAAAGTAGAATTTTAGATCTCGCTCAAAATCCAGCAGACTTATTTGTTTTTCAGGATTTCAGGATTGAGGGGGTTGCAATGTTTCCATTGGATTTTATCATGTACTAGGGTATGGAACTTCTATTTAATCAAGAGAACCAAGCCCTCTATGCAGGGGAAACTCCCAATAATCAAAATCATGTAGGGTACTAGGGTATGAAACGTGTATTTAATCAAGAGCACTAAGGTCGTTCGACTATGTAGGAGGAGACTCCCAATACAACAGTGGTCCTTTTAAAGAATGGGATGTGGATGCAAAAAATCCTGATTTGGATTCTCTCTCTTGCAGCCTTATAGTCTTTATTGTACTTGCAGCCTCGTATATTAATATAAATAAAGGCTGATTTTGAGATTTGGATATCTAATAAAGGTTGCTTTAATGTTTAAGTGTAATAAATTATAATGTATCATTTATGCTTTATGATTGCACACACACACACACACATATATATATATTTAAATATTTTCTATATATATATATATATATATATATTCGCGTTTCCCCGTTTCCAAAATTTGGGGAGGTCGCGTTTCGTATCGCTTCCCGTTTCGGAAACTCGTACCCGTTTCCCCGTTTCGTGCAACTTAGCTACCAATGCCTTCCTGAGAGTCTGAAAATCTGCAAGTGAAGGCTCTCCTCCTAAATTGTCATGTGCCACTGTACTTCTCCAAAAATAATCTGTCACCAATACCAGTGCATTATCATATTGCCTTGTGGCTGCCCTAATCTTGTTTGTGTTCATCTTCAATTGGTTTTCCAAGTTATATGCATAGGTAGGCTTGTGAGCAACATCTACCTCATTAACTGATGGGTCTGGATTTGCATTTTTTACTGCCTGTGTACTATCATCTATGCACACTCCTTGGAAATCATCATCAATTGTCGTAGCCTCATGAATTTCTTTGTACCCATCATCTAATTCAACAATCTCGCTAAGTGACAATATACATTTTGTAGCAATTTCTGATTCCCATTCATCCCAAACTCTCGTTCCAACCTGCTGGGGTGATTCTGTGATAGCTTTATTTTCAATGGGTGTGACTTTTCTCAATTTGTTCTGGAAGGTTTGGTCATGGTTTTCATATTCAATCCTTGCTTCATGGTCCTTGACTACCTTTTTCTCTTTGGATTCGCTATTCCTTTTCCTATCTATTGCATTTCATGACACCCATGCTTCCATGTGCTCTATCACCTTTGCAAAGGTTTTGTTATAATTTTCAAATTTTTTGGTAAATAATTCTTCTTGACTTAGAAGCATTGTTCCCTTGTTATAATCTGCCCTTTGAACCCAACAACTGCATTTTGACACCTTCAAAATAAAGTCCTCGAACTTGGCTTTTCAAAGATAGCCCACGGTTGAGCCAAGATCAATGCTCTAATACCACTGTAGTATTCTTTCTGGGAAACTTCCAAGTTTCAACTACTTCTGAGTTTGTGTTTTAGGAAAGTTCACTAGTGCTTTCTGTCAAACAGTTCAAGTGCCTACATTTGTAGATGATTTAATAGGAATTCCATGCCCAGAATGCTCTTCTCAGAGTTTATTGTTCATGAACAGATTTCAAATAAATATATATAATGCTTGTGATAAACTCAAAACTCAATACACAACTGATATGAGGGAATGACATCCATAGAAAGTATTTTCTTCGTTAAAGAAAATTAAATGCAGAGAGCTTATTGGGACAGTAGAACCTGATAATTATTTGGAGCCTTGGAATGAATTTTAAGTGCAAATAACAGTACCTTCAACATTTTGTTTCAGCGTTTGGTAATGAAGACATCCCCCAGAATTAAATACGCTGGCCCAGAACTACATAACGGTCTTCATACTACCAACACATGAAATACACAACAGAGATAACGAATTGGCACCTCGCATTTGTGGCTGTTAACAGATATAGAAATGTCACTGCCGCACATATAAAAAGATCATACACTGCTCAGAAATTTTTGGGAGTGTGACCCATTTGCATACTAAGCTGTGCCACTGCTACATGCTGTCCAACACAGCCTCAGAGAGCTCCAGCAACCCACACGCGCTTCCAGAAATTGGCTACACGGTTTCACATTGCACCAGGGTCTTTTGACAGCAGCAATCCTCTTCAAATATGTATTTGGACAGTACACAGTCACCTTAATGAAGCTACAGCAGCGAGGAAAAGTTCTCTGACTGTCTCTATAATGCTCCAGAATTTGTGAGCTCAGAAAGGAAATGCAGCCCCTTGAAAAGTGATTTGATGCCCCAGACGTGATACGACCTGCCTGTAGCAGTTTCTTATCTCCAGTTCATACTTTCCATCCTCCAAACAATCCACAGCCCAGAGTTAAGTTATTAGGCCTGGTTAAGCTACAAAGTCTACTCCATGGCCATTACCCTCAGTTCTGCAACAATATGCAGCTGAGGTGACATGGGTATCCCGTCCGGAAATTAGATAAAGGAGTATTCCAGTCCGGGTGCTCGTGCTGCTCCTTCCAAATAGTAAATTGAACTCCTAGAGTCTGCAAACTGCCACTACAATGGTAAAGGCCACACCAAACTTTGAACTCGGCCTTGTTTTGAGACTTGAAGCTCAATTCTCAGGTTCAGATTTCTGATAGGTCCTACATCTGCAAAAGAGAAATAGAGCACCAAATAAACTTCTAAAATCAACTGATAACACATTAATACCTCCATATTTTTCTGGAAATCTTGTTCTCCATTGAAGCCCAACGGTGAAATCTGAGTGATTTCACTTACAAATCCCAAACTAGGGTGTCTCGCTGCAACACTGAAGTCTGCTATGACAGCTAGGGCTCCAAATCCCTCATCTTCCTCTTCCAACTCTCTCCAAGAGCTCTCTTCAAACTCACACAATGTGAGGACAGTCTCCTCATTTTCTTTATTTAATGAGTTTAGGGTTGTCTATTCACCTTCACCTTCCCCTCTCTTTTTTTCTTTTTCTTTTTTTTATAACTCGCTAATCTTTTCCCTCCAATTAAATATTTAAAAGCATTTTTCCTTTCTTTAATTAATAAGGTGACTTTTATAAACTAATTAAAGTCACTTTTAATGCCGGAAAATGCTTAATTCGCCTTTGTGGTCACACTGGCCACCCAAAGCCCATTTTTATCATTCGTCCCTATAGATCTTTTCACCATGATTCCAACGAGCTATTACATTAAGGTGTTTCTCCAAGTAATCAGCGTGAAACAACACCTTAGGCATAAATAGTTAAAATATGTCTGTCATTAACGTCATTTTATGGATGGAAATCGTCCGAATGCAATGGAACCAAGAGCAAACCATGCGGAATTGATCTTGATGATGAAATATGGAAAGTGATCCCAGTCGGGCCCATAAAACTCCTCTAAAACCCTCTGGGCCCACCAATGGAGTAATCTTGCTCCCTATGTTGCGGGGGAGTGCCCCCCTCCCCTTCGAACCCGCTCCCAATCCACCCTCCGGGCGGGAGCGGGTCGGGAGCGCACTCCCGAATAAAAAAATTTCGCTCCCTGCCAATTTAGGAATCGCTGTGGGGAGCGTCGCTCCCGGAGCGGAAATTACAGCCCGGGAGCGATTGGGGAGCGATCGCTCCCGACCGCTCCCGAATTATAATTTTTCGATCCGGGAGCGAATTGAGCGACGCCGGGAGTGATCCGGCGGAAAAAAAATCTGCGGACCCAAAAAAAAAATCAAATTAAAAAAAAAAAAAATTGTTTTAAAAGCCCAATGGGGCTAAAAATATTTCATTATCACTTGAATGAGTTGAGTTAGAGCTGGAGAGCAAGAGCAAAGGAGCGAGGAGAGCGAGGAGCAAGCGTCGAGGAGCAAGGAGCAAGCCTGCAAAGACTAAGTAGTTAGGTAGTAATTTAGTTAGTTTAATCTAGTTTATTTAGTTTATTAATTTTATTTAGTTTAAAAATCATAAATCTAAATAAATTAAATTAATTTGCAAATTCAAAAGCCTACAAATATCAAACACCATGGACCTGGCTATATTTCTTGGCATTTTCCTCTTCTTGGTCCCTTTTATGGTTATTATGGTGCTGGAGAGTAGGAAACGGAGGGGCCCAAATGAAGAGGGGGATGAAGAAGCTGGAGAAAGTCGAATTGATGAAAACCCCGGTGAGGAGGAGCTGGAGGAGGGTGAACATGACTCTCAAAAAACTAAACAAGACCAAACCCCATTGTGGAAATATGTTAACTGCACTGAAACAGGAAGAGGGGGTGGAACCACTAAATTTCATTGCCCCCATTGCAACAATGATTACACAGGTTCATAAACCGTGGCAAAAAAACACCTCTGCAGGAAAAGGCCATGAGATGGAGACAAACAAATAGGAATCAAAACTTGTCCAGCGGTGTTAGCAGCGGATAGAGCCAAATACATAAGGTAAGTGGGGGAAGCCCAATACAAATCAAAAAAATCAAGGGGTTTCTTTGAACCAAGCTCACAACCACAAGCACAAAGAACTCCGTCAGCATCCTCGCAAGGCAGTGGATATGGAGGCACAGGATCATCATCTTTAAGGCGTAGAACCATATCAGATTTCCTTGATGAGGGGTGTAGGAATGATGTGGATTCAAAGGTTTATAGGTTTCTCTATGCATGTGGGATACCATTCAATGTTCTTCGCTCACCTTATTGGCACGAAATGGTTTCTACCATAAATGATGCGCCTAAAGGATACAAGAGCCCTGGGTATGACAAGGCAAGAACCATTGGGCTTGATCATGAAAAAGCAAAAATATCACATTCTTTGAATAGAATGACAAGTGCTTGGACTGACCATGGGGTGTCCATTGTATCTGATGGATGGACAAATAAAAGGCAAGCCATTGATAAATGTTCTTGCTGTGTCTGTTAGTGGTGCCATCTTTCTAACTGCACATGATTACTCAGACAAGTTCAAGACTGCCATCAACATTGCAGAAGCATTACTTGAAACAATTGACCGTATTGGGCCATACAATGTCATCCAAGTCATCACTGATAATGCTGCTAATTGTAAGGCAGCGGGAGCAATTATTGAGGATAAATACCCCAACATATTTTGGTCTGGACGTTTGGTTCACACATTGAACCTTCTGATGCATGATGTCGTCAAGAACAAAAATGCACAATACCAATGGATTGGTGATTTGTACAAGAAAGGCAGACAAATGATAAAATTTATTACAAATCATAGCAATACCCATGGCCTTTTCCGCAATCACTCGAGATTGGAGTTGTTGAAGATTGTGAAGACCAGATATGGTAGCTATTACCTCACCTTCAGGCGCCTTTTGAAGGTAAGAGAGTCATTGGCTAGCATGGTATCAAGTCCACATTGGCAGGTATTAAAGGAAAGGGCTATAAATGCAGCTGACAGGGAAGGTTTTGAACTGGTGGAGGAGGCCGCTCTTGATGGTCAGTTTTGGACAAGTGTGAGGCAAGTATTGGATTTCACCAAGCCCATTTATCACACGATTCGGTTTGCAGATACAAACAAACCAGTGATTGGCGAGGTGTATGAGCAAATGGATACCATGTTGGGGCAAATAAAAGATATTGTTCATAACAGAGATCCCAACTTGTACAAATTGATTCATGATTGTGTGTGTAAACGGTGGAATAGACTTAATCTTCCACTACATTGCTTGGCGTATATCCTTATGCCAAAATACTACTCTACATCTTGGTTGGGCCAACTTGCACCAGGGGGTGGGATTAGGACCAAACCCCATTTAGATCCAGAGGTAACTAGTGGATATTTGCAAGTATTAGAAAAGTTGATACCTGACAGGGAGGAATGTGCAGCTGTGTGCCTTGAAATAGACAAATACCTCAGTGGCACTGGTTTGTATGGTAACTTCCATGCAATGGACGACAGAGATAGATTTGATTCTCTCACATGGTGGGAAACATATGGCGGCCACGGACTTTTGCCAAAATTGGCAAAAAAAGTTCTTTCACAAGTTGTAAATACTTCTTTTGCAGAGAGGTGTTGGAGCACCTACAGCTACATACATAATGTGAAAAGAAACAGACTCAATGAAAATCGAGCAGAAAGCTTGGTTTATGTGCACTACAACTTGAGGTTGTTGATTAATTACTGTGATCGGGCTTATGAGGATCCCAAATATAAAATTTGGGACAAACACCCAGAGGATGACAATTCGGAAGATGGCATTGTACATCTTGATGAACTGGAAGAGGAACTTATAAGGGATGAAGATGAAGCAGCTACAGCAGCCATGCCACCTCCACCTCCACCATCCAGTAGCAGTGCTCGAGGTCCAAGTCTTGTTCCTTTGTTGTCGCCACCTCCATCTACACCCTCACGTGGAGGGCATGTGCCTTCTAGTTCTGGTCGTCGGTCTGTGCGGGAGACTCCTAGAAGACCACCACGACCTACTTATACTCCTGGAGACTCTCATGGCAAGGGCCACATGTAGATTTACAGTTTACTTGTCTTTTCTACTTTCTATTAGACTTTAGTTTTCATAACTGTTGAGTTTTGAGTCCTTGACTCTTGACTCGACTCTTTCATATCATAATGATATTTTTTGTAAACAATATATGACTGTGACAATGAAAATTTGAAGTTTGAAGTTGGCAATTATAACTCATTGGTAATGATTGTGAATTATGAATATGATGCTTCGTGAAAGACTAAAGTTGTTTCATTTCATTTTATAACATTTCATTTCATGTTAACAGTTAGAAGTTAGGACTTAGAAATATCTAAAATATTACTTCTTGTAATGGTTAAACTTAGCTTGCAAGTACAACTTTGGTGATCAATGATGATAAATGTTATATATTGAATTTTCAATTTTGAAAGCTTGAAGTTGAAACTTTAAGATTGAATTTGATGAATCATGATTCATGAGACTCAATATGTTGCAGTTGTAATATGTATTTTACTAACTTGTGGACATGGTTGATGAAGATTATAATTTCTAGATGATTGATCATTGATGTGATATGATTCAATGATCAATGATCAATCTATGTTTTTTTATGTCTTTTATGTCTAATTCATCATTCTACATGTTTTTGTTGACATATATGTATCAAAAATTAAAAAATATATATATATTTTTAAAAAATCGCTCCGGGATTCGCTCCCAAACCGGGAGCTTCTGAAAATGGTCGCTCCCGCTCCCCGCTTCCGCTCCCGCTCCCAAGTAACATAGCTTGCTCCTATGACCAGGCTAACACAAGCTCTGGAAAACCCTCCTAACCACCTCGCCTAGTAATCCAAAATTTGGGGGCATTACGCAAACTTTCCCAACCCACACCAGGGCCCGTGTTCAAGTGTGTGACAGGGATTACTTTTCTGTTAAAGCACCAATTACTTGGTATTAAACCAAGAAGAATAGTAACAGGAAATAGAAGGGGGCAATAGCTCAAGTTATGGATAGATTTCTTGATTGGGTTTGTCTAGGCCTAAAGCTTGATATCTTCTACAAATTTCGCCCCTTTGGGATTTCCCGAAACTAGGCCTACAAGAATAAATTGGTCTATCATATTTTTCTTTGTAAGGGTTATCCTGAGTCCTGACCAATGTTGCGAACATCACGATCAGGATTAAATTGGCAAGGGTCCAAAATCGGAAAAAGTCGGAAAAATCAGGATAAAATCGGTAAAAATCGTCAAAATTTAAATATATATATATATACAAAAATCGCTATTTTTTGGGAAAAAAATCGCAAAAACCCTGATTTTTTCCGAAAAATGTAGGATTAAATCACGATTTTCGCAACACTAATCCGGACCATTTCTTTCCTCACTGTATGGGAAATCTTTGTTGGAAATACTGAGAGGGGGGGTGAATCAGTATTTCTTTTCCCCACTATTGTTTTACCAGTTAAAACATATATATTCAGAACACAAGATGAACAGCAAGAATAAATGCTTTTATTAATATAAACTGTGTAGTAAAATAGATACAATATATAGATGGTTGCAATCAGTTGCCAAGCTCCAACTTGGACTTTGGTGAGGCTCCAACCTCCAGAGCACCAACTCTATTTTGCCAAGACACCAATCTTGGACTTAGGAGCACAAACTCTCAAGGACTTCAATCCTTCCTACTTCTGAGGCTTCAACCCCAAGGACTCCAATCCTACTTACCAAGGCACTGTTTGATGGTAATCTTTTGCTCTCAGAACTCTTCTCTGCTGAGTTCTGTCTATTTACAGCTTCACTGTAGTCTCCAGGCTACAGTATCAATGACAACCAGTCTTCTTAAGAATGAGCCTTTACAACTCTGCACACTGCCCACACATAGTCTCCAATAGCCATTTTTCTCTCTGATAATGTCTTCACACAGCTTTAGTCAATCTTCTGTTAGCTGCACTAAACTCTGTATAAAGAACAATTTTCTATTCAAGCTTATGTTCTCATTGTCACAGTGAATGCTTCAGCATGACTGTTTTTCTACTGGCTGTTTCTCCCCTTCGACTGCCTACTATTCTGTTGGTCCTTCATCCCTCTTTATGTTCTGCTGCACCCTGTTTCTGTTCTGTTGGACCCTCACATGGCCTCTATTTCCTCCAGCGTATTTCAGCAGCTTTCAGCAGCTGTAACGGCCTTCACAGCGTATTTCAGCAACTTTCAGCAGCTGCAGTAACAGCAGCAATCACAACAACAGCTACAGCAACAGCAGCAGCAACAACAACAGCAACAGCAGCTACAGCAACAGCAACAGCGACAGCAGCTACAGCAACACCAACAGCAGCTACAGCAACACCAACAACAGCTACAGCAACAGCAGCAGTAGCAACAGCAGCAGCAGCAACAGCAGCTACAGCAACACCAACAGCAGCTACAGCAACACCAACAACAGCTACAGCAACAGCAGCAGCAGCAACACCAACAGCAGCTACAGCAACAGCAACAGCAGCTACAGCAATACCAACAACAGCTACAGCAACAGCAGCAGCAGCAACAACAGCAGCAGCAGCAACAGCAACAGCAGCTACAGCAACAACAGCTACAGCAACAGCAACAGCAGCTACAGCGACAGCAACAGCAGCTACAGCAACAGCAACAGCAGCTACAGCAGCTACAGCAACACCAACAATTCTCTGTTTTTACTGTTTTATACATTCTCATGCCTTTGTCCGTTCATTTCCACTTACTCAATGGCTCTTTGGCTTCCTCCTCGCTCGCTTGAGCTTCGGCTTCCTCAACACTCGCTTGACCTTCCGGCTTCCCTCCATTCGATTTATCTTCCTCATGATTACCTTCGATTGATGGTGTCATGAAAATATAATGTCGTCGCGGAGGTGTTTTAGCACCGCGGAAATATAATGTCATCGCGGAGGTGTTTCAGCAACGCCGAAACTGGTGTTTCAGCAACGCTGAAACTGGTGTATCGGCAAATTTTTGACAAGTGTCGGTGTTTCAGCAACGGAGAAATTGGTGTTTCAGCAACTTTTCTCCAGGGGTTTCAACAGTGTTCAACAACTGTTTCAGCAATGGTGTATTCCGCCTGCTATATATATATAATTATGCTTTGATACCATATACACTATAATCCTCCCGATGGCTTTGTGTGCACCTTCTCTTTGGCATATACCGATGGCTCTATATATATTGCTCCTCTTGGCTCCTCTTGCTCCATCTGCTCCTCTCGGTCCATTTGCTCCTCTTGGCTCCGATATGCTCTGTCTCCTCCTCTTGAATATTGCCATATTGACATCAATGACAATCTGTGTCCAACAATCTCCCCCTTTGTTATTGATGGCAATATTCTCCTGCCTTCTCCCCCTTTGACATCAATGGCAAAGGAATGCATACGAACTCCCCCTGTCAAGCTGCTCCCCCTGTCCTGCTGCATCTTTATGAATGAACTTGAGTGATGATAAAGAAATAACCCCCATCTTTTGTCGCAGATGTTCGAATGCTTCCCGAGGAAGAGGTTTTGTGAAAATATCAGCTATCTGCTCCTTAGTACTGATATATTCCAGAGCGATGTTTTGTTCAGCTACTTGCTCACGGAGGAAATGATACTTGATTGGTATGTGTTTGGTTCTTGAGTGCATCACTGGATTTTTGCTGAGACTGATAGCACTAGTGTTGTCACAATAAACGGTAATTGGTTGATCTGTACATATGTCGACATCTTTTAGCACTTCCTTCATCCAAAGTATCTGAGAGCAACAGTCTGCTGCAGCGATATACTCGACTTTGGTTGTGGATAATGATATGGATGACTGTTTTTTGCTGAGCCAGGATACCAAACAGTCTCCTAGGAAGAATGCATTTCCACTAGTACTTTTCCGATCATCTATATTTCCAGCCCAATCAGCATCGGTGTATGCAGTTACAGTCAGTGTTGAGTTCCTTGGGTACCAAAGACCGAAATCAGAAGTTCCCTTCAGATATCTGAGAATTCTTTTTACAACTAATAAATGAGATTGTTTGGGAGCCGATGAAATCTTCCCACCATTCCTACTGCTTGCATTATGTCTGGTCGTGTAGCTGTTAAGTATAGAAGGGCTCCAATCATTGACTTGTAATGAGTTGCATCTACTAGAGGGGAGTCATCATCTTTGCTCAGTTTGCAGTTTGTGGTCATGGGAGTGCTCATGGGTGCACAGTCCTCCATTCCATATTTTTTGAGCATGTCTTTTAGATATTTGGCTTGAGATATACACAATCCTGCTCTGGTTTGAGATAATTGAAGTCCAAGGAAGTGGGACAGTTCTCCTATCATTGACATCTCAAATTCTTTTGCCATGCTTTGAGAAAATTCATGGCTCATTTCATCATTATTACTAGCAAAAATCAGATCATCGACATAAACAAGAGCAACTAGTAACTTACCTTGATCTGTCTTTATGTATAGATTGCTTCCAGCCACTCCTTTTTTGAAGCCTTGTTGTTGGAGATAGTTATCCAGTCTTGCATACCAAGCTCTAGGAGCTTGTTTCAACCCATACAAAGCCTTTTTCAACTTACAGACTAGGTCCTTTCCTGCTGTCAGATCAAAACCTTCTGGCTGCTCCATGTAGACTTCCTCCTTGAGTTCTCCATTTAGAAATGCTGATTTCACGTCCATTTGATAGATTTTGAATCCTTTCGAGCAAGCAAATGCTAAAAACATCCTGATAGCTTCCATACGGGCCACTGGTGCAAACGTCTCTTCAAAGTCAACTCCTTCAATTTGTGAATAGCCTTTGCAAACAAGTCTTGCCTTGTTTCTGATAACCTGTCCTTCCTCATTCATTTTATTTTTGAACACCTATTTGGTTCCTATTATGTTTTTGTCCTTCGGACGAGGTACCAGCTCCCATGTCTTGTTCTTCTCAATTTGGGACATTTCTTCTTCCATTGCTTTTACCCAATGAGGATCCTTACTTGCTTCTGTGAATGTTTCTGGTTCTATCATAGATAGGAGGGCAATGGCTTTTCTCTTGGGTGAGGTTGTTATCCTTCTTCTGGTCTGCACACCTTCATCTTTATCGCCAATGATCTGTTCTTCTGGATGATATCTTTCTACATCATCTTTGAAGGAGTATAAGACGGTTCTCTTTCCTCTTCTTCTTCTTCATCATATATCTCTTCTTCTTTAGATTCTTCTTCTTCAATGAGAAAGTCATCTTCTTGTTCTTCAATTTCCTTTTCTGGAAGATCTTCGTCAACCTTAACATCGATGCTTTCCACTATTTTCTTCAGTCGAAAATTGTAGCACTTGTAAGCCTTGCTCCATGGAGAGTATCCAAGAAATATCCCCTCATCAACCTGAGAATCAAATTTTCCAGGTGAACCATCATTTATTTTTATGAAGCACTTGCTTCCAAATATTTTGAAATACTTCACTGAAGCAGGTCTCCCTTTCCATAGCTCATAAGGAGTTTTATCACAATTTGGTCTTAATTGAGTCCGATTCAATGTATAGACAGCTGTCCCCACTGCTTCCCTCCAGAATTTAGGTTGTAGGTCTGCTGCTAACAGCATGGTTCTTGCCATTTCTTGGACAGTTCGGTTTCGTCTTTCAACTACCCCATTTTGCTGAGGTGTTCTGGCAGCCGAGAATTCCCTTTTAATTCCATGAATATTGCAGAACTCACTGAACTCGTTTGATGTGAATTCTCCTCCTCTGTCTGTTCTGAGACACTTAATTTTTGAATCCTTTTCGTTTTCTATAAGGGCTTTTAGATTCTTAAAACACTCAAAAGTTTCAAATTTATATTTTATGAAATATATCCACATCATTCTAGTATAATCATCAACAAATAACACAAAGTACCTTTCTCCTTGGAGTGCTTGATTTCTAGTTGGCCCACACACATCAGCATGGATGATCTCCAAGGGCTTTGATGTACAGTGTTCCTTTGTCTTGTGGCTGGTTCTGGTCTGTTTTCCATGTTGACATGGACCACACACTGCTTGCTTTGGTTTGGACAACCTTGGGATGTCTTGTACAACTTTGATTTTGCTGATATTGACCAGATTTTCGAAGCTGGTATGTCCAAGTCTCTTGTGCCACAACCAACTCTCATCTGCCTGACTCAAGTAGCATTTGTTCTCCTGAATCTTGTTCAGAACGTAAATATTGTCTGGTGTTCTTACTCCTTTTGCCACAAGTTTTCCAGAGACAGAGTTCCTTATTTCACAGTCTTTGGTGCTGAAGACAACCTTATGTCCTTGATCACAAATTTGGCTGACACTCAGAAGGTTGTGTTTGAGTCCGTCAACCAACAAAGCATCTTGAGCTTTTCCTTTTCCATTGATCAGAGTAATTGTTCCTCTTCCTGCAATTTTGCCAATTCCGCTTACAAAGGACACATTCCCTTCCTTTTTGCTCAGTGAGATAAATTTCCTTCTGTCTCCTGTCATGTGTCTGGAGCACCCACTATCCACAAACCACTGGTTTCCATTATTTTGCGCAAATAGAGCCAGGCCGCATTTGTCCATTGCAGAGATCTTGCTGCTCGTCTTTCTTCCTTTGAGTGGGCAGTTTTGTTCATAGTGTCCATTATTGTAGCAAAAAGAGCAAGTCAGATCAAATTTAGTCAAGGGATCGAATGAATTGAAGGTTTTGATTTGTCCCTGTCTTTTGGGAGCATATGAGTTGATTACTCGGTCCTTTTGCGTTGTCTTTTCACTTCTGCGAGCCATACAGTGTCTAGCTTGGTGACCGAAGTTTTTACAGTGAAAACAGTGTCCAAGAAATATGGTTTTGAAGCAACCACGGTTTAATTCGCCTTCCTTTCTGAGAATTACTCCTCCCTCGTCCTTTGGATTTTTGATGGGCCCTTGGTCGAGTACAGGTTTGTATTTGTTGTAGTGTCCATGATTCGACTCCACATTCTTCTTTGGAATAACTCTTTCTTGATTCTTGAAATCTGGGATGCACTTTTGATAAGAAACTTTTTCATCTTTTGGGTTGCAGGAAAGTGCATCGGCATAGCTTTTCGCACTATTCTTAGTGCTTGAGGATTCTCCCTTGAAACCTATTCCAGACTTATCATGTTGAGGTTTTTGATTTTTCAGAATAGTATCAAGTATTTGAGAGCTTTTACAGCCCTTTTTAATTTGCTCCAACTCCTTTCTCAGAGATACTACTTCGGCCTCACGTTCTTCACAAGTCTCTTCTTTTTCCTTAAGCTTTGTTTCCAAGAGATCTTCTCTCCTTCTTATTTCCTCGTTTTCCACTTTGAGAGAGATAATTTTGTTCCGTAGTTTCTCGTTCTCTTCAATGGCACTTATTAACAGTTCATCCACATTTCCTTCTTGCCCCGAGTCATCATCATCTGTGAGTGCCATGAATAATGCTTCTTGGCTTTCATCATGATCGCTTTCCTCATCTGATTTCTTTTTGATGACCATAAACTCATCCTCATCAGACTCATCTTGCTTGGAGAGAAGGTTTTTCTTATTGAACCCTTTCTTTTTATATGTCATTCTTTTAGAATTTCTTTCATCATCACTGTCATGTTTATGAGGACATTTTGCTGCATAATGACCTATTTTACCACATTTAAAACAGATAAGAGGATACTTGCCTTTAAGCTTAGATCCTCTCTTCAGCTTTCGTACATATTGAGCCAATTCGGATTCCACATCTGACTCATCACTACAGTCATTCCTTTCTTTCCCTTTCTTTGACTTTGAGGCCTTGAATGCTGCATCTTTGGAGCTAGGTCCACCTTTCCTCATTTCATAGGCAGTGAGAATTCCATGGAGTTCATCCATTTTGAGGGTGTCAAGATCCTTTGATTCTTCTATAGCACTTATTTTGGAGTCAAATCTGTCTGGAAGGGACCTTAATACTTTTTGTACAATAGTACTTTCTTCAACCTTTTCGTCCAATCCTTTCAGGGAATTTACCACTTCAGCTACTCGGAGGAGGTATGCTGCAATATCTTCTTCCTCTTCCATCTTCAAACTTTCAAATTGTCTTCTGTGAGTTTGAAGCTTTGCCTTTTTGACTTTTGAGTCTCCATCGTACAAGCTAACTAGCTTCTCCCACATTTCTTTGGCAGAGTTACAGTGCATGATTTTTGTAAACTCGGAATCAGTGATTCCACTAGTGATAGAGTTCATGGCTTTTGCATTTGCAATGTAGGCTTTCCTCTCGTCTTGGTCTGTTGGAAGAGTGGAAGTCGCTCGGTATTCAGTTTGACAAAAATGGCAGACTTCAGGTCCAAGGGACATTAAATAGTAAGTCATTCTTTTCTTCCAAAACCCAAAGTTAGTGCCATCAAACAGAGGAGGTTTTCCTGATGCTTCATGATTTCTCATCATGGTTGTTGATCCTTCTTCAAGCTGTTAGGCTAGAATGAAGAAGCCTGCTCTAATACCAATTGTTGGAAATACTGAGAGGGGGGGTGAATCAGTATTTCTTTTTCCCACTATTGTTTTACCAGTTAAAACATATATATTCAGAACACAAGATGAACAGCAAGAATAAATGCTTTTATTAATATAAACTGTGCAGTAAAATAGATACAATATATATGGTTGCAATCAGTTGCCAAGCTCCAACTTGGACTTTGGTGAGGCTCCAACCTCCAGAGCACCAACTCTATTTTGCCAAGACACCAATCTTGGACTTAGGAGCACAAACTCTCAAGGACTTCAATCCTTCCTACTTCTGAGGCTTCAACCCCAAGGACTCCAATCCTACTTACCAAGGCAATGTTTGATGGTAATCTTTTGCTCTCAGAACTCTTCTCTGCTGAGTTCTGTCTATTTACAGCTTCACTGTAGTCTCCAGGCTACAGTATCAATGACAACCAGTCTTCTTAAGAATGAGTCTTTACAACTCTGCACACTGCCCACACATAGTCTCCAATAGCCATTTTTCTCTCTGATAATGTCTTCACACAGCTTTAGTCAATCTTCTGTTAGCTGCACTAAACTCTGTATAAAGAACAATTTTCTATTCAAGCTTATGTTCTCATTGTCACAGTGAATGCTTCAGCATGACTGTTTTTCTACTGGCTGTTTCTCCCCTTCGACTGCCTACTATTCTGTTGGTCCTTCATCCCTCTTTATGTTCTGCTGCACCCTGTTTCTGTTCTGTTGGACCCTCACATGGCCTCTATTTCCTCCAGCGTATTTCAGCAGCTTTCAGCAGCTGTAACGGCCTTCACAGCGTATTTCAGCAACTTTCAGCAGCTGCAGTAACAGCAGCAATCGCAACAACAACTACAGCAACAGCAGCAGCAGCAACAGCAACAGCAACAACAGCTACAGCAACAGCAACAACAACAGCAGCAACAGCAACAGCAACAGCAGCTACAGCAACAGCAACAGCAGCTACAGCAACAGCAACAGCAGCTACAGCAACAGCAACAGCAGCTACAGCAGCAGCAGCAGCAACAGCAATAGCAGCTACAGCAACAGCAACAGCAGCTACAGCAACAGCAACAGCAACAGCAGCTACAACAACACCAACAACAGCTACAGCAACAGCAACAGCAGCAGCAGCAACACCAACAACAGCTACAGCAACAGCAACAGCAGCTACAGCAACAGCAGCAACATCAGCTACAGCAACAGCAACAGTAGCTACAGCAACACCAACAACAGCTATAGCAACAGCAGCAACAGCAACAGCAGCAGCAGCAGCAACAGCAACAGCAGCTACAGCAACAGCAACAACAGCTACAGCAACAGCAACAGCAGCTACAGCAACAGCAACAGCAGCTACAGCAACACCAACAATTCTCTGTTTTTACTGTTTTATACATTCTCATGCCTTTGTCCGTTCATTTCCACTTACTCAATGGCTCTTTGGCTTCCTCCTTGCTCGCTTGAGCTTTGGCTTCCTCAACACTCGCTTGACCTTCCGGCTTCCCTCCTCCATTCGCTTTATCTTCCTCATGATTACCTTCGATTGATGGTGTCACGAAAATATAATGTCGTCGCGGAGGTGTTTTAGCACCACGGAAATATAATGTCATCGCGGAGGTGTTTCAGCAACGCCGAAACTGGTGTTTCAGCAACGCTGAAACTGGTGTATCGGCAAATTTTTGACAAGTGTCGGTGTTTCAGCAACGGAGAAATTGGTGTTTTAGCAACTTTTCTCCAGGGGGTTTCAACAGCGTTCAACAACTATTTCAGCAATGGTGTACTCCGCCTGCTATATATATATAATTATGCTTTGATACCATATACACTATAATCCTCCTGATGGCTTTGTGTGCACCTTCTCTTTGGCATATACCGATGGCTCTATATATATTGCTCCTCTTGGCTCCTCTTGCTCCATCTGCTCCTCTCGATCCATTTGCTCCTCTTGGCTCCGATATGCTCTGTCTCCTCCTCTTGAATATTGCCATATTGACATCAATGACAATCTGTGTCCAACAATCTTAACCGTATCTATCTATTTTTCCTGTAAGGGCCACTGTCTAGATAGATTGATTGTCACTGACTCGTCGGTTTGAAACTATACCTAATAGATAGGAGATATTGATTTTGACTGGAGGCTTGGGTGGTTGAAACTACAAGAAGTTTGGACGAAACCATTTAATGGAGAGGATAGATTTTCTTTACAATCGGTTTAGCTAGCTCATGAACCTTCTATCTCAAGGAATCCACAACCCTAGCCACAAGTGCCTCGATCCCAACCATTTCCTTTTCCTTAGGTAGCGAACCCTGCCAACACTTCATCATCAAACTAGAATGGCATCAACAACACCTAGCCCCACATAAACATCAGTTGCAATTTGCTTCTTTACCAATTAGAGAGGAAATCATCCCAAGCACATGTGGGTCTCTTATCTACATATCAACTCAAGCTCAAATCGCCTAATTATATAGAAAAGGGGTGGTTTACACTCGACCCATTTTCATTTAGACTTATTACAAGATATGAGATAAGTATATCTAGAGCAATACGTTGAGCCCAATAAGCAATGTTCCCTATTAATTGAGTGCCCAAAGGAGGACAAAGTAGCCTATCCAACCTGTAGGCTAGAGTCAATGATAAAGGGGTAACCCTCCTATCCAATGTTTTGGAGCAACATTGGGTAAATTTGGGGCAATTGGGACAAAACTTGTGGACAAATCCGGAATTGGGGGGAAGCTTGTAACCCTTGACATCAAAATAAGGAGAAGAGACCCCATAAGGAATCTATAAATGAAAGAGAGGAGAAATCATTTCCTCATCATTGTGGATTGGATTTTTCTGTTTTGTGAGGTGAGGCTCTGAGGGTTTTAAGACCCCTTTCTCTTTTGATTGGTTTTGGTGGTGATGATCCCACCCTAGCCAGTCCCTTCATTTCTCTCTTTTCTTTGACACATTAGCTTTAAGGCACTTTCATTTGGTTTCAGCAGACAGGAGAGAAATCTGTGGGCTGTTGACTTGGTATCCTGTGGTTTCGAGGGCAGTGAGGAAGTGGAGAAGCAGCAAGCTAGGTCCGGACATTTTAACAGAGAGGCAGCAGCCTCATCTTCAACCCTATCAGTGGCACTGCAATTGAGTGAGGACAAATGAGGATAGTAGAAGTTATGTGACGAACTCATGGGCTGTTGGCTTCAGTGACCTTTGTGGCATGAACTCAGAGCAGCGAAGTGTTTGGAGGAGCAGTTAGTTAGTTTTCAGGCATTTGATTGAGGCAGCGGCCCCATTTCCAACCCTGGTTTGTGGCACCGCAGCTAGACTGGAAGCAGACGACGTAAGCAACGGTCATTCTGGTCATCTCTAGGGCAGATGCACTCTTGATTGGGCTCAGGTTCCAAGGTTCAGACATTTGATTAAGGCAGCAGTCCATCTTCAACCCTATCTGTGGTAACACAACCTGACTAGGGCGGAAGGACCCTCGACTGAGCTACAGATGGACTACTCTGTGGAATTAAGGACTGTTTAGGTCTGTATTAAGGGAACGGAACCCTCCCTTTGTCATCACAAGCTTCCTGAGTGACTTCTGTGGCAGCAAAGAAAGCCTCTCAGGCTGATCTAGGATTTTGGTTTCATCATCAGGAAGACAGTCTATCAAACCATTGTAAAAGAGCAGAGATTGGCAGCCTGTCTGTAGCAGTAAGCTATCAATTGAGGACCCAATTGAGCAGTGTCAACTTTCTCAAGTCTGGATCACACAAAGGTCAGACCTTGGTCTTGGAAGCCTAATACTTTGATCTGTAGCAGCGAACAGATTCAGTTGTCTAGGACAATCGAGAAGCAGCAAAGCAATAGTTGGGGCTCACAGTAAAGGTCAGATTTAGGACAGTATAAGTGTAGTGACTGTTGTGAACTTAAAGTTTGTAGTGTGTAGTATTGGACTTGTAACTCATTCTGTACTGATATCATTTGCCTGAATTATCAATGCAATTGAATGTGAATTTGTGAGCTATTGGTGTAGTGATGTAATCTACTGTTTGCCTACATTATTGTGCACTTCATGTCACTACTGTCTAAGATTGGAATTAAATACAATAATCCGGTTGAAATTGGTCATATGTTCTTAACCCCAAGGTAAAAAATTCCCCAAGGATATTACACAATATGTATTTATAGCAGTCCAACAGTTCAGGATTAGAATAAACTTCAAATAGCATCTGCTCTGTTTAGCAAGCGTGATGTGATACATTGATGAAGCGGACAGCTGAAAAGAAGATATGAGAGGATATTTGGAATGCAAGCTTAAATTACTGATTAACACATGAAAATTTTTCTGCCAAAAATTGATGCAGAAGCAAGCATTCTCTAGATATTCCAGCATACATGTGTACAGGGATTTCTCTAATAAAAACTACATAAAGAGACAGTGAATCATAACTCCATTAATAAGGGCATTCAGTTCACATTAATACATTGGAATACTATTGAAGTTGCTAATGGATCTATCACTCGGCTAAGTGTCAAGTGGGTCAGATATCTAATGCCATGACATACACAGAAAATAAGCCTTTATTGTTAATGCTTGCAGAAAACAGAGCATGCGTAACCATCCATCTCATGTATCTTGAAACCCCAATAGATTGCTGGCATGCAGTTTATGTGGAGAAGTGTATCCCATCAACAAGATCAGCCTGGATGCAAGGGTTTTGACTGCATATTGGCCAGTAATATGGGACTGCTTTTTATGCAATCAGCGGATCTAGGTCTGAAGATCACCCTTATTATGACACAAAAGAAACAAATATCCGGGCCATATGGAGAATGCTTTCATCAGCATTAGACCTCCTTACAGGATCTCCTACACTTCCTTTTGATGTCAATTGTGAAGAATATGAAACAGAAATCTGGAACAGCTTGCTTGTAGACCTCCAAAAGGTCATAGCTTTGCAACTACTCGGACTGCTTCCTCTCACACTTGCAGCAGAGCCTTAGTTGATTCCAAATGAAAACATCTTCACTTGGAAAAACATTTCCCTTAGATCCCTATGGACAGTCTGTTAATTCACCTCAGCAAGCTCTTATCTATGATTCAGATATGCAAGAAGGCTAGAAGTACAGAATGGCTTTCACTGGTTGAAGGTCCTGTTTGTGTTTTTAAAGGGTCCAAGCCCAAATTAGCTGAGGGTTTTCAAATAGCATAACTACGGAGATGTAGCAAATAAGGTAGGGGTAGACCTCCTCCCTACAGGATCTCCTACACTCCCTTTTGATCTCGATTATGAAGAACATAAAATAGAAATCTGGAACAGTTTGCTCAAACCTCGTAGACCTACAAAAGGTCATAGCTTTGAAATAATCAGACTGCTTCCTCTCACAGTTGCAGCAGCCTTACACACTTCTAAATGAATACATTTAAGTGTTGTCCTGAGATCCCTATGGGCAGTCTCTTAGTTCACCAGCAAGCTCTTATATATCAACTCCGACTCGGCCAAGTCAATCAGAGTCATATGCCATCCAGGTCGAAACAGCCATTGAACTGGACCGGCCGACCGGGTTGTTACCGAGCCGGCCGAGTTGGCTACCGACTCGGCCAGCTCGGTAACAACCCGGCCAGCTCGGCCGAGTCCGAGCCAACTCGGCCGGTTCGGTAAGAGCAGCTAGTCAACTCATTTCAGCAGCGTTTTTTTTTAATTTGATTTTTGGGGACCCCAAAGCCCATTGTAATCTGCCTTTTGTTCTTTGGGGTTCATTCCCCTCTCCTAAACCCTATAAAACCCACCCAACCCCTCTCATTTCCTCACAGCCCTCTCATTGCATTTGAGTGAGAATTTGAGTAAGAGTTTGTGAGGAGTCGTGGAATTTGTTTTTGAAGCAACAGTGAGGAGTCGTGGAATTTGTTTTTGAAGCAACAGTGAGGAGTCTTGGGCAAGCATTGTAGCAGGAGTGAGGAGCTTTTTGGGCAGCCATTGGAGCAGCATTGAGGGGTTGGTTTGTTGGAGCAACTTTGAGGAGGCAGTTTATGCCTAGTGATATTTTTTTCCAATTTTAAAAATCTGTTTTTGCTTATTTATTTCTTTGTGCAAATCTGGAAATTGAAAAGAGTGCTTTTTTTGAAAGAAATGAACAGTGAAGCAATGCTATTTTTTTGTTTTCATTTTCAGATTTTTTCCTTTGATTTCCAAGTGAAAAAATGACACCTAGAGTGAAAGATGGTGCTTGGGCATATATTGAAATGGTTGATAGTCAAATGCATTGCAAATTTTGCCATAGAAAAATTAAGGAAGGTCCTGGGGGATTTAATAGGTTGAAACAACACTTGGCAAGGATTAGAGGCCAAATTACTCCATGTGAATCACTAATCACTAGAAATTGGGGAGATTAAGAAGGATTTGTTAGCCAACTTTGAGAAGTTTAAAGAAGAAAATGCTAGGCAAAAAGAATTAGAGGCTGAAATTGAGAGGAAGAGGAGTATACAACAAATGATGGCTAGCAACCCCCATTTTGATTTTGAGGGTTCTTCTTCTATCCCTTGTATTGATGCATCCAACCCCTTCTGATATGTTCCTCCCTCTTTGGAGTCTATTCAAGAAAAGAGTAAGGGTAAAATGAAAAAGAAGGGTGATATGGACATCAAAAGTTATTTCACTATCACACCCTCCTCTCTATTAGATGCACATGGTCCTCAAGCTAGTAGAACTTTGCAACCCACTTTAGATGACCATTGGAAGAAAGAATTGAGAGAGACTGCTTGTGATTACATATGTAGATGGTGGTATGATGTTGATATCCCCTTCAATGCTTCTAGTTCACCATATTATGAGCCTATGTTTGATGCCATACATGCTGTTGGAAAAGGCTTCAAAGGCCCTACTATGCATGAGATAAAGGGGTATCGTTTGCAGAAAGAAATTGCCTCCATTAATGAGTATTTGAAAGATTTCAAGGACTCACGAGAAAGAACAGGATGTACCATCATGTCAAATGGATGGACTAATCAAAGGAACCGTACCATCATAAACTTTCTTATCTTCTGCCCACAGGGAACCATGTTTCTAAAATCAGTGGATACATCCTGATAGGGTGAAAGATGGACAATTGTTGTTTCAGCTATTGGATGAGGTTGTTGAAGAGGTGGGGGTGGCTAATGTTGTTCAAGTCATCACAGATAATGCATCTAACTATGTTCTTGTTGGTAAATTGTTAGAGGAAAAACACAAAACCATATTTTGGACCCCGTGTGCTGCACATTGCATAAACCTCATGCTTGAAGATATTGGCAAATTAGATTGGGTCAGAAACACTATAGATCATGCCAAAAGCATAACAAAATTTATCTACAATCATTAATGGATTTTGAGCCTTATGAGGAGACACATAGGGGGCAGGGATATTATTAGGCTTGCCATCACTAGACTTGCTACTCATTGTTTGACATTGCAATCTATGCTTTCACAACATAGAAACTTGCAAAAGATATTTTCCAGTGATGAATGGAATCAAAGCCAGTGGTCTCACAAACATGATGGCAAAGAATTGAAAAAGAAAGTTAATGAAGAAATATTTTGGAGAAAGGTAGCAGAAATTGTGAAGGTTGTTGAGCCACTGGTTAAGGTGTTGCGGTTGGTGGATGGGGAAAGATTGGCTATGGGCTTCATTTATGAGGCTATAGATCAAGCAAAGGAGCAAATAAAGAGGGCACAAAAGGATAAATTGGCTAAGTATGGGCCCATTTGGGAAATCATTGATGAAAGATGGAACAATCAACTCCATCGCCCTATACATGCAGCTGGGTATTTTTTGAACCCACAGTATCATTATAAAGCTTTGGCAACAGGAGCTTTGAGGGGGGAGGTTAGAGATGGATTGATTGACTGCATTGATCGCATGATCCCATTGGAGTGTGATTAGCTGGAGATACACCGATAGGTCACAACCTTCAGCAAAGCCACATGTACCTTTGGGAAGAACCTAGCAAAGATTGCAAGGGAAGCAGATGAACCAGGTAAACAAAAATTTCAATTTTCAAATTCTTAATACTTATTTTGTTAAATTGTTTATATTTTGAAAGTTGGATATAATTTATAATTTTGTTAAGCTAACTCATTACATTCCTATGTTTTTTGCAGCACAATGGTGGGAGGCTTTTGGTAGCCATTGTCCTCAATTCCAGAAGTTTGCAATTCGTATTTTGAGTCAAACTTGCAGTGTTACTAGGTGTGAGCGCAATTGGTTTGTCTTTGAGAGGATTCACATAAGGAAGAGCAATCGTTTGGATAGAAAATAGTTAAATGATCTAGTCTATGTCCATTAAAACCTTTGGCTCAGACGCAACCAATTGATGAACAAAAGACCTGATTCAGATCCCATTGTGTTGGAAGACATTGATCCAACATCATATTGGGTAGTGGAGAGTCATCCAACAGAGTTTGATTCTAATGAGGATCTTGATTTGGATTTATAGGTGGAGGCATCACTCGAACATAATGTTCAGTTGAATGTAGATCCACTTGTACCAGCCTTAGGGCCAGCGCCAAGTCCTCCAGTTGCAAGCGCTTCCTCTGCTCAGCCACAACAAAAGCGCATATCTCGTCTATCTCAGCGTGCAACTGCTGCACAACCTGCTAGTGCTATCACTTCTACAGTTGCAGTTGGAGATGATGATGAGGAGGAGCCATGGGCTTCCCTGTCTGAATCTGATCCAGAGGTTGAGCCAGACGATGTTGGCTCCTCTAGCAGTAGTGGTCACAGTTTACTTTTGTTGTAGAGGCCATTTCTAGCCTCCTTGGTTATCTGTTTTTGTTTTGATCTCTATATCGTCATCATGTATGTATTGGACAGTGCACTGGGTGCCATTTTGATATAATGGATATATTCATGAGCCTACTTTGATCATATGTTGTCTTCTATCTATATTCTAATGCTGTGTTTGGAAACATGAATGAAAATCTTTAAAATTATGTTTTTTTATAAAAAAAAATACATATTTAATGTATTTTTTACAATGACCGAGTCATTGAAATCGAGCCGGACGAGTCGATACCGAGTCGGAATCAGAGTTGACCCTCGGCCGAGTCGGAGTCGGAGTCGGAGTTTTAAAACATTGCTCAACAAGCTCTTATCTATGATTCAGATATGCAAGAAGGCTAGAAGTACAAAAAGGCTTTCACTGGTTGAAGGTCCTGTTTGCATTTTTAAAGGGTCCAAGCCCAAATTAGCTGAGGGTTTTCAAATAACATAACTACGGTGATGTAGCAAAAAAGGTAGGGGTAGACCTCCGTACAGGATCTTCTACGCTTCCTTTCGACATCGATTATGAAGAATATAAAATAGAAATCTAGAACAGTTTGCTCAAACCTCGTAGACCTACAAAAAGGTCATATCTTTGAAATACTCACACTGCTTCCTCTCACAGTTGCAACAGCCTTACACACTTCTAAATGAAAACATTTAAGTGTTGTCCTGAGATCCCTATGGGTAGTCTCTTAGTTCACCAACGAGCTCTTATCTATGATTCAAAAATGCAAGCGGGCTAGAAGGAAAGAACTCCTTTCACTGGTTGAAGGTCCGGTTTGAATTTTTAAATGGTTCAATCACCAAGGAAGGTGAAGCCCAAATTAGATGGGGGTTTTCAAACTTATTATTGGATATTCTTGAAGGATGTCCCATCTAATGAGGATAAGTCGCATGCCAAACCATATTCTAAGGAAACCAGCCTATTATTGGGGATCTAAAGGTCTATGCAGCATATGTAAATACACCAAAGGAGATGACAAGGCACCTTGCACAAACTGAGGATAAGTGTCATTCAAAAGCTTTCTGATGCATATTTTATTCATTGTGTCGAAAGGCACCAGACCTACAGTACAGTATGATAGAAATGTTGTGTCTATGGGAAATGCTTAGGTCATCATATGTCGGCTTAAAAAAATGACATTTAGCAAACACTAGTAGTAAAACCATATGTTGGATAGTTAAGGCAATATGCTAGGGTGTCTAAGGTAATATCGTAATGGAACTCTACCAGGTCAATTATTCACCATATCCTCATGAAGGTCAACAGATTTGGTTATCTCTAAGGTCGTGGAGTGGGACTCTTCTTTCTTCCCTAGGTGAACAAATTTCAAATCATCCAAGATCCCATTCGCTTAGAGAGAATGGCTTTAGGCTATGCAGGCAATGTGGGATTTCAGGAGTACAACCCGCATGCAAGTAGGTCAACTCCCTTTATAGACCATGTACATCGTTGACATGTACACGTGAGCTCTCATTCGCTAGGGTTAATTTTGATCAGATGAACTGATAGGACGGTGTTAAGCCATTGTCATATGGTTCTAAGCAGTCGTCTTCCCCAAACCTTCTTCACGGTTCCAAGTGGTGAGATTGTTTATGAGCCTTTCTCCACAAGTTATCCTTATGGTTCATATCCAACACAATATATAGTTGATAGAGGTGAGTTTGTTCTTTGAATTGGTTGTGTTTTATTGAATGGAATAGAAATTGAAGTTTCAGTATCTATGACCAATAACCCCACCTTAGAAAATTTATCATGAAAGGCCAAGTCTACGCAAGTGGAGAACACAATTGTTAATGTAACAAAGATCTTCAATACTCTATCTAGTGTCCAAAAAGGAGTTCAAGATAGTGCTCCACGCGGGCCAAGTCTCCGCAAGTGGAGAACACAATTGTTAATGTAACAAAGATCTCCAGTACTCTGTCTAGTGTCCAAAAAGGAGTTCAAGATAGTGCTCCACGCGGACACACCCAGAGGGTGGGCTGCACTCTCCCCACATTTCCCACACACACAAGATGGAGGGCGCCTATGGAAACATTTCCTCTCATCCCCCTGTTGGGAAACTTGAGGAGATGAAGGGGAAACATTTCCACAATGCTATGTTGCTTGGAAGCGAGAGCAGAAGCGGGAAGCAGAAGCGACAACTTTCAAAAGCTCCCAGGTCGAGAGCGATTTTGGGAGCATTTTTATATATTTTGATGCATATATGTCGACAAAGGCATGCAGAATCATAAATTAGTTATAAAAAGCATAAAAACATAGATTAAACCATATAACATCAATCATCTAGTAGTTATAATCTTCATTAACCAAACAAGTCCACAAGTTACAACATCTCAATTCTCATCAATCTTAAAGTTTCAAAGTTCCAAAATTCAATATATAGCTTTTGTCATCACTAAAGTTGTACTTGTAACCATTACCAAACTATAACAAAGAATATCAAACATGAAATGAAACGTTTCAACTTTCACAAATCATCATATTCATAACTCATTACCAATAAATTATAATTGCCAACTTCAAACTTAAATTGTCATATATTGTTTACAGAAAATACCATAAAAATATGAAAGAATCAATAGGTATAAAAAGAACTAGATACTAGAAAAGACAAGTAAATCTACTATCTACTAAAATTTCTTCTTGCCTTGAGAAATTTCTAATTTCTTTTCTCGCGGTCTATGAGCAATGGGAGTCTCCTCTCGCATAGTCAGATGGCCACGTCCAAAACCAAAAGGCACAAGACCTCCACGTGAGGGTACATATGGAGGTGGCAGAAAAGATGGTGCAACTTGAGCACTGCTAGTGGATGATGAGGGTGGCATGGTTGTCGATGATGTTGTTGTTGCTTCCTCCTCATTGTTCAAAAGTTTTGCTTTCAATTGTTCTAAATGTAAAAGCTCCATCCTCCAAATTTTCCTCCTATTGGTTGTTGTACCAAGTGATATATGCTCTATCAAATCGAGCCCGCTCACAATAATGTGTCAACAAACTCAAGTTGTAGTGTACATAAGCCAATCATTCTACACGATTTTCATTGAGGTGATTTCTTTTGACATTGTGGATGAAGCCATAGGTACTCCAACACCTTTCTGTAGAAGAAGTATTGACCACCTATTAAAGCACTTTAATTGCCAATTTGGCCAAAGGTCCTCCAGAGCCATATATGTTCCACCATTCGACAAGATCCATTCTATCTCTAACATCAATTGCATGCAGAGAACCAAACACTCCAGTTTGACAGAAGTATTTGCTTAATTCTCCACATAATCTAGCACACTCATTGTCAAGACCAGCTAGTCTAATGCTAACATATACCCATTTTGTACCTTTGCATTTGAAAGGGGCCTTCTCCTAACCCCACCCCCAAGTGCAGGTTTGGCCGACCAAGATGGAGAGTAGTATTTTGGCATAAGGATATACGCCAAGGCATGGAGTGCAACAATTATATTATCCCACATTTTGACCACATGTTTGTGAATATGATCATACAAGATGGGATCTTTCAGTTGAACATTACCCTTGATTTTCCCTAGCATGCTATCCATCTGTTCATACACCTCCCATTCATCGACACATCTGTATTTGCAAAACAAATCATTTCATAAATGGGCTTGGTGAACTGTAAAACATTCTTCACACTTGCCCAAAACTGACCATCAAGAACAATGTCCTCCACCTCTTGAAAATCTTCCCGATCAGATGCAGTTGCAGCCCTGTCCTTGTTGAATGGTGTTGTCAATGATGCCAACGTCAGTGCTTTGAACGCTCTTAATATTCATCTAGGTTGCAATGATTGGAAGCTCCAAATGACGAGAAGTCCTAGGAAGCTCTAGACGCCTGCACTTGTTAAGGAAAATGGATGTAGAAGACAGTGATATTGATCGTGAGACCATCATCATTTGATTCTCCTCGTCGTGTTGATTCCAAAGGTATGTGGCACGCTTCAGAACTCTTCACGGTTGAGGAGATATGTTTGCTTAAAGCTCGGAGCCCGATTCTCTGTCTAGAAGCCCCAAAGGAGATGCTACAAAAAACAAATATTATTCAAGAAAATTAAATCAAATATGCCTATCCTAGTCAAAGTCGAAGATTTTATCAACGGAATATAACCAAAAATTTGATCTAAAAGATGGTCTAAATGGTTGTGGGATTTTTTACCCCATAACTATCTTAATTTGAAATTCAAATTTTGAATTTCGAGGGTTAGCTTCCCTCCTTTTCCAGGTTGGACTGACACCCTTTTGATGTCCCTTCGGCCTCTATATAAAGGAACCCATTTGGCAATGATGAAGAGCAAGAAAAAAGTGAAATATCTCTATGAATTTGTTTGTGGCCTATGGAGTCACACCTAGCTTAAAAGAAGGCCAAGTTTGAAGAAGTTTTTGGGTTAAATTTTTCCATATTTCTGTTATGGTTCTTCACTGGTTGAAGGAGTCCCTTTGTGAACTTGTACAAGCCTGTTGAAAGCTTATTTTGAGGCTCTGCAGCTAGGACAAAACTGAAGTATTTCGACCTTGTTCTAGGATTTTCTGAGGCTCAGCCCTAAGGAGATTCTCAGCCCCTTTCTGAGCCTGAGTCCAAACTTGTTCTGAGCTTTTTTGTGCACTGTTGCAGGGTTTATTTCGTGCACCCTAAGAGATCATTCTGTGGCACCTTCACTGGAATTTTGTACCCTAATCTGTGTATATTCTGAAGTAGTTGGTTAAGTTTTTGGGAATCTGTTTGGGCTTAATTTTCTTTTACTTTGGTCAATGTTTATACAAGCATCATCTCTTGGCCTATATTCAGCCTCTTTTGGCACAGGTTTTAGTGACTTCTGTGACCATATTCGCTGGTGCAATTTGAAAGGATCGCTGACTAACCTAAGTGTGTAAACCAGGACAATATGGATATGAAGTGCGATTATGCTTTGAAGTTTGCGTTTGAAATAATGGATCATGTATTTAATTTGAGTGCATGAAGAAGCATTCTGTGCATAGTATGTACGCACTTGCGCATTGGCATCATGATATTGTACATTTACCATGCACATTGCCAGAAGTATAGCCCTAGTTGATGAGTGCAGCTTAACAGGTTAGCACTGATGAAGGGAAAGACAGTTTAAATTCAGATTGTGAACAAAATCCTGGGAAACACTCACTTGCAAAAGGTTCACGTGCATTTTCTTAGGTTCAATGACCATGGATCGTGTGTAAGACAGAGTTGTGTGTATAAGTTAGAAATCAAGTGTTACAGTGCTCAAAGAATTTGTTCCTTCTATTATGCAGTTGTGATAATATTGCAAGCTATGTTGAAAAAATTAATCATAGTATAATGATTGTGGCTGTGGGGAATAAAGTGTTGCACAGAACTACCAGCATCAGTACTCAAATGATGACCGAGAAAGTTGTTGTATACCATTGACTAGCTGATGTATACCTTCTATGAGGCATGTATTGCCATTGTTGTTGTTGAGCATACTGGACGATTGCTGATATGGTTGGTCTAGGGTGTTTGTAAGACTGAGCAAGTATGTCATTCTAAAGTTAGTTATAATCTATGAACTGACTCATTGACATTAAACCCATATTTGCATGCCAGAGCAAGATTTTGCATTATAAGCTTGCTTTCAAGGGTTCACAGTATTGTTGGTATAACAAAATATAACTGAGAGGTGTTAATTTGATTTTGTGCCCTTGTGTGAATTCATTGCCATTAGAATTTGAGAGTATTTTTGGAAGCATAATTGCTGTGTAAGTTAAGTTGAAGGTTTATTTGTGTGACGTCACTATGAGCTTGTCAAATCTGCCATAAATGTATTATTGTATGGGTCACATGGTGTATGTTGAGGGCACTGTTGGCTTGACAGTGGCACACATTGTTTTACAGAATTGAGGGCGTCTTCAGACATTACATCAGTAGAATGTGATTATTGTGTATGCAGGAGATACAATGTTATGTATGCTAAGCAGAGAATGTGGCTATGGTTTTTATATTGCAGATTGATGTCATGTATCGCAGAGGCATGATAGGGTTAACAATTATTGAACAGAGTATGTGATTGCTGATGTATACATATTACTAGGGTTCTTCATTCTGTTGACCATTGTTAATGAAAATATTTTTGAGCTAAAAGCTTGCTGCCTAAGGTTTAATGAGCAAAATCCTCGTGATGTTAAGAAGTTGCCAGAATGTTCTGAATATGTATATGACGATAGGGTTGCTGCCAGGGTTATATTGTTGATGATGCTATATCAATTTGTCTCCATGTATGGTTGAAGTTTTCGCTAGGGTTTGATGGGTTATTAAGTTGAGCTCCTGGGACTCTCATGTATTAGTTGATTTATGAGCAGAAGTTTACATTGGAGAAAAGATATCAGGATTTGAAAGAGAATATCCTAAGCAAAGTTGTTGGGACAAGGGTTGTATATCACAGGGTTATTTATGCTGAGCACAGATTCGATTATCTGATGCCAGTATTTGTGTAAGCCTAGATTTGACATTGATGGTTGTATTCATCTGCTGAGGGTTTGTCAATTGTGTATGATGTTGCTTTTTGACAGAGACATGTATATGTTGAGCTACAATTTGATCCCTTGAGTAAGAAAAGTTGGCATTGTTGTTGATGATCTTGTATTGCAAATTGACAGAGTGAGCAAAGAATTTTTTATATTGTTTAATATTGAGCACAATTGGACCCGGTCTGAAAATTGTGAAACGTGGTCTGCTTCCTAAGAAGGGTGGTGCAAGGCAAGAGAGTGGAGTCTCCTTCAAGTTGAAGCCTAAGAATACTCCAAGGTGGTTGGGTAGTGCTACGGCAGGTTGGAGCTTGTGCACAGTGTTGGAGCATTCTTTCAGTTGGAGTTGATAAAGACAGGGCGTTAGACGTTGGAGCGTCCCTTCCAGATGGAGTTGGTAAACCAGGGCATTGGTGCGTCCTTCCAATTGCAGCTGGTAAACCAAGGTGTTGGAGCATCCTTCCAGTTGGAGATGGTAAATCAAGGCATTGGAGCGTCTGTCAGGTTGGAACCTGTAAACCAAGGGGTTGGAGCCTCCTTCAATTGATGCTAGAAATATTGGAAGTTGGAGCTTCCTAATTGATATAAATTCTTTGAAGATCTATATTCTGAAGCTTCAAATTGATGCTCTGGGTGGGAACGACTCGGGAGCACGCTCTCGACAAAAAAAACGCTCTTTGATTTTTCGGGAGCATTTAGTCTTTTTTGCAATTTTATTTTTTGTAGTAATATTCTAAATGCAATTTGTTTTCAAAGAAACAAATAAGTTTTGAGTGGGGTAGCCTAATGATCAAGCCTATGGCCCTAGTATTGATATGTGATTCATGGTAATGTTAAATTCTTAAAGTAAAAGGATGAACTTAAATTTTTGACATTACCATGAAATGACTCAGGATGTTTGAGAGTGGTTCCGACCTCATTGGATTTCATATGGAGAAAGTAAAATTTTAGATTTCGTTCAAAATTCAGTAGAACTATCAGTTTTTCAAGATTGGGGGGATTGCGATGTTTCCATTGGATTTTGTTATGTATTAGAGCATGAAACTTGTATTTAATCAAGAGCACCAATCCTTCTATGCACCTTGATGTTAGTGACATTGATTGTCAAACTCCTCTATAATGACCCTCCTAAAAATGTACGCATCACTCAAACAAAATATTGACTTCACATGCTATGCTTTTTCTATCTTATGTTAATGCTTAGAGTGTGATGTTAATGACAAAGATCCCTATATAGATCCAAAGGTAATGACAAAGACACCTCTCGATATTAACTCTTAAAGGATGATATTAATGACAAAGATCCTAATTTTCCAACAAGACTAAAAAATTAGACCTTTCTCGTGGTGGCAAGAGGCCCAAGCCTTAGCAATAGATAATAGATTTACTAGTCTTTTCAAGTTTCTGGCAGTTTTTAGAACTATTGAGTCGTTCATATTTATTATGATATTTTTTGTAAACAATATATGACAATTTAAGTTTCAAGTTTGAAGTTGGCAATTATAACTCATTAGTAATGAATTATGAATATGATGCCTCGTGAAAGTTGAAGGTTGTTTCATTTCATTTCATTTTATAACATTTCAATTCAAGTTAGATATTATTTGTTGTAATGGTTACACTTAGCTTACAAGTACAACTTTGGTGATCAATGATGATAAATGTTATATATTGAATTTTGAAAGCTTGAAACTTTAAGATTGATGAATCATGAGACTCAATATGTTGTATGTTACTATGTTACTAACTTGTGGACGTGGTTGATGAAGATTATAACTTCTAGATGATTGTTGTTATATGGTTCAATCTATGTTTTTTATGTTTTCAATATCTAATTCATCATTCTACATGCTTTTGTTGACATATATGCATCAAAATATAAAAAATTATAAATATATATATATATATATATAAAACGCTCTCAGAATCGCTCCCAAACCGATTGCTTCTGAATATGTCACTCACGCTCCTGCTCGCCATTTTCGCTCCCACTCCCAAGTAACCTTGTTTATGAAGTGTTTGGTGGTTTTTCTCCTAGAAGGGTTTCCACCTAAGAATCTTGTGTCTATTGTATTTGATAATGTGCATTGTAAATGATGTTGTTGATTTATGTTTTTATCTGATGCTAATGCTAATTAATGCTCTGAAAATTAAAATAATTAATGAATTGAAGTGAAAAATTGATTCATCCCCCTCTCAATATTTCCAACAATCCTTTAATATTTGCCACGATTCACTTGATGCCATGTTAGCCAATGCCTCGATTACCTTCAATAGGCGCCTAAAGGTGAGGTAATAGCTAGCAAATCTAGTCTTTGCATTCTTCAATAGCTCCAACCTTGAGTGGCTATGGAAAAGGCCATGGGTATTGCTATGAATGGTAATAAATCTTTTCATTTTCTTGCCTATCTTGTATAAGAACCAATCCATTTGTATTGAGGTTCCTTTATCTTAATAATGTCATGCATCAAAGGGGTCATTGTGTAACCCAAACACCCAAACCAACATATGTTGGGGTATCTATCCTCAATTATTTCTCTGGTTGCCTTATAATCAGAAGCATTATTAGTGATGACTTGCATGACATTGTATGGCCCAATACTTCCAGTTGTTTGAATTAATGGTTATGTAATGTTGATGTCGGTCTTGAACTTATCTATTAGTCATGAGTGTTAAAGGCCATTTTGTCACATCCGATCAGTGAGCCTCCTAAAGGGATCAATCAACATCCTATCCCCCCTTGTCACCATCTTGCACAGAGCCCTAAGCATTTACCTTTCATTTCCCAGAATTTCAACCCTAAACTGCATCATCTGAGTCAGTTTGAGGACCAAAGCTCTCTGTAAGCCTACTGGGGTGTGTTCACCAGCAGATTGCTCGACTATGGCCTGCGTTGGTCACCAGCAGGTTGCTCCAGTATCGCCTGCGTTGGTTCTAGAAATCCGAGAGAATGATCGGGATTTCAGAAGCTTCCCCTTCTAGGAGTTTCCAGAAGTTGTTACAACTAATTACCTTGGAAAAAACATTCAAATCTTATCCTTCCCTACTTTGGAGTTTGTTAATTTTAGTGTGTTCTATGCTTACATCAATTTATTTCAATTTTCATAGTTAGCTCAATATCTTTTCCACATTAGCAATCACATCAGAATAATAGTAAATTGCAGAAAGAACATAAGCATAAATCGCAGAAAACAAGCCAAGACAAGAGGACACAAGATGTGGCACTAGCCAGGGACAAACCCCAATGTGTGGAAACCCTTGATCAATTCTTCTTATATGTTCTTTAATAGCTCAGTAGAGAGAGACTGAGAGAGAGTACATATACAACAGAAGTCAACACTTTGACTTATCTAAATAAGAGCATAAATCATCTATAAGAAGATGATACATGAGGTATTTGAACTCAATTGAAGACATGTTGCTTCAACTGATTCTCCAAGGTGACTCCATCACCACGCTTCACCTATCATTGTGCTGCACCTCGTCATCATGTTGTACCTCACTATGTTGCACCTCACTGTGTTGCACCCATCATCACTATGTTGCATCTCATCATGCTTCACTAATCATGGTTGTACCCATCATTGTATTGCATCTCCTCATGCTGCACTATGTTGAGCTCTTCATTGCACTATGCTGCACCCAAATGCATGCTGCAATACCTCTTCATCCTGCTGCTGCAATACATTCTTGTTGCTACTATATGCCCATTATTACCATGTTGTCCCATCGTTGCACCATACTACACCATGTAGCCTTCATCATGCTGCCACCTATCACATAATTATGCTACGGTACATACTATGCACAGATCTACCCCAAGCCTATCCATGCTGTCTCTTGTTCTGAGGTGATAAGGCCTGTTGCATATCATAGTACAACGGTCATCTACAGCTCACTCCAAAACCCCTTAATTGCGGTTCAAACAATCTTGATTGGGCTTGGCCTCAACAGCCCTACACATAGCTCCTTGATCCTAGAGACAACCCTTTCTAGGACCTATTTGCACCCTCAAACAGCCCTCAAACTAATCCGCACTTCCACAACAACTTGGCCTCTGATCTAAGCTCTCCATGCTATCCTGAAGTGACATTACTTTGATGTCTCTTCTTGGTGCGGCTAGGGCATCTTGTCATCATCTTTGTGGCTGTGTTTAGCTATGTATAGACGGCGGCTAGATCTCCTTTTTGCTGCATCTAAGGGTTGTCCTAAACCCTTCCAAAACAACGTAGGATGACTGTGTTTAGGTCTTACCTTGTTGCGTATAGAGGCTTCTTACTGCGGCCAAGTAGCCTCTGTTGACTACTATTAGGGCATCCTTTAGACAACGAGTTAAGGCAAGCTAGGGCAGTGTATAGGAGCAGGTTAGGGCAGCGTGTATAGGCCTTAGTTCTCCCTGCTTGGACTGCAGCTTGGCATCCTTTAGACAGCATGTATGGGAGCCCCTTCACTGCGGTTAGGGTGTCCCTTTAGGTAGCATATTAGGGCAGGTTTGGGTAGTGTATAGAAGATCATGGTGGTATCCATCATGTGTACAAACAGCTCACTGAAGAGCTTCCCCAACCAGGGAGCTTCACGCGAGGTCATATTCGTAGCTATGTATTCAGTTTCAGCGGTGCTTAAAGCAACCGACTTCTGCTTCTTGCTCATCCAGGATATCAAAGCATAACCCAAAGAGAACCAGCACTCAGAAGTGCTCTTGCGATCCTCCACACTGCTCGCCCAGTCAGCATTCAAATAATCATGCAGCTTCACATTTCCGGAAGTGTATCTCAATCCATGAGAGATTGTGCCCTGAAGATACCTTAGAAGATTCTTGGCACCAATCTAGTGAGGCTCAACCATATATGAGTTCAACATGCTAACTGCAAAACATATATCCGGAAGGAAGTTCACCAAGAACATCGATGCTAGTATGAGTTTATGAAACTAAGAGGCATTTCCCGAATCAGGTTCAGCATTACTACCACATAACTTCTGAATGTTAAGCTCCATCAAGGTAGTCATGGGCTTGCAGTTTACCATTCCAAGTCTAGAATCCAACTTCCTCTTACTTTTGCAAATGAGAGGGTCTGCACCTGTCAAAAAGAGGTTGTCCTCAGAAGGTGCCAGTATGAGAGGTCTATCATCCACAGCCTTCAAGCAAAGGGTTGGATTGGCTTCACTCCTAATGAATCTCAACTTCATCAGATGGATATCAATCCTCTCATATCAAGCCCAGGGTGTTAGCTCTAAATCATATAGAGCTTTCTTCAACCTGCATACATGAGATTCCTGATCATTAATCTCAAACCCCTCAGGTTGTTCCAAACATGTGGACCTGCTACATGAGGGGAATGTTCCCCTTGTAAGATTTTCCTTCAATACATCTCGGACATGTACCTTCATGCTCTTCTTGAATTTAGGTATCCCTGTCACCATCTGACTCACATCGGGTAGGGCCCCATAATAAACAGACCTCTGGTGCTATAGATGAGATATGTCAACTAACATGGTCCCTAATGGACTTCTTGCAACTTGATATAAATTTCCAATCCTGAACTCAAGGATAAAAGCATCTTTGAAAATTCTATTTTCAAACACGTACCTTTCTATTGATGAATGCCACCTTGAAACCTTTGACTTCCATTACTGAAATGGACACCAGGTTCTTCTTATGATCAGGTACATAAAAAGCTTCTTTTAAATGAATCGAGTTACCCTTATTCAATTGTGGGGTAAAATTCCCTACACCCTTTCCCGAATAGGTGGTATTGACTCCAAGTATAATCTCATGATTGTTTCCATTTCTACCAAATTAGAGAGAGCACCCCTCTATCCAATGAGGTGCCTTGAAGCACTACAATCAATAAGCCAAATTCCCAAAGAGTCTGGAGGAGAGGGCTAATATAAGATAATGCTTCTTTATCTTGTCAAAAACAACATTTGATTCTTCATACGTGGGATTCGTTGCTTTCTTTGAAGAGTCGACTATTTCCTTGATGACCTGCATTACCTGTCATTCCTACGATCATTGAAGATGTCCCTAGAATGATTGTTATCTTCATTAAGTGATGTGTCCCTACCATTCAGACACTCCTCCGCATAATGGCCGAACTTATTGCAAGCAAGGCATCTGCCTTTCCTTCCACCCTTAGATCCGGACTTCCCATTGAAGTGATCTTTAGGTAGGCCATCAGATGCTTCCGCTGCGCCACTTGGATAATATTCTCTGCTTTGACTTTAACCTTGGTTAATTTGAAGTGGGATGAGGAACCCATTGAGCCTTTTGTCCTTTCCAACTGTCTTTGTTGATTGCTCTTTCACTCTTGCTTGGGCTTTGTCTTCACCTCAGCTCTGATCCCATGTTAATTTTAAGGTATGTTCTATGCTTAGAGAAATTTATTTCAATTTTCATAGTTAGCTCAATATCTTTTCCATATTAGCAATCACATTAGCATAATAGTAAAGTACAGATAGAACATAAACATAAATCACAGAAGACAAGCCAAGACAAAAGGACACAAGATGTGGCACTAACCAGGGACAAACCCCAATGTAGGGAAACCCTTGATCAATTCTTCTTATATGTTCTTCAATAGTTTAGCAGAGAGAGAGAGAGAGAGAGTACATATACAACAGAAGTCAACAGTTTGACTTATCTAAATAAGAGCATAGATCATCTCTAAGAAGATGATACATCAGGTAGTTGAACTTAGTTGAAGACATGCTGCTTCAACTGATTCTCCAAGGTGACTCCATCACCATGTTGCACCTATCATTGTGTTGCACCTCGTCATCATGTTGTACCTCACTATCCTGCACCATGCTACACCCATCATCACTACGCTGCATCTCATCATGCTTCACTAATCATGACTGTACCCATCATTGTACTGCATCTCCTCATGTTGCACTATGTTGAGCTCTTCAGTGCACTATGTTGCACCCAAATGCATGCTGCAATACCTCATCATCCTACTACTGCAAAACATTCTCGCTGCTGCTATATGCCCATCATTACCATGTTGTCCCATTGCTGCACCATACTACAGCATGTAGCCTTCATCATGCTGCCACCTATCACATCATTATGCTACGGTACATACTGTGCACAGATCTGCCCCAAGCCTATCCATGTTGTCTCTTGTTCTGAGGTGATAAGGCCTGCTGCCTATCACAATACAACAATCATCTACATCTCACTCCAAAACCCCTTAATTGTAGTTCAAACAATCTTGATTGGGCTTGGCCTCAACAGCCCTACACACAGCGCCTTGATCCTAGAGACAACCCTATTCAGGACCTGTTTGCACCCTCAAACAACCCTCAAACTAATCTGCAGTTCCACAACAACTTGGCCTCTAATCTAAGCTCTCCATGCTAACCTGAAGTGACATTACCTTGCTATCTCTTCTTGCTGCGGCTAGGGCATCCTGTCATCATCTTTGTGACTGTGTTTAGCTATGTATAGACTGCGGTTAGGTCTCCTTTTTGTTGCGTCTAAGGGTTGTCCTAAACCCTTCCAAAACAGAATAGGATGACTGCATTTAGGTCTTACGTTGTTGCATATAGATGATCCTCTAAACAGCTCCCTTCTTCCTGTTGCTAAGTAGCCTTTGTTGACTACTATTAGGGCATCCTTTAGACAGCTAGTTAGGGCAAGCTAGGGCAGCGTATAGGAGCAGGTTAGGGCAGCGTGTATAGGCCTTAGTTGTCGTTGCTTGGACCGCGGCTTGGCATCCTTTAGACAGCATGTTCTGAGGTGATAAGGCCTGCTGCCTATCACAATACAACAATCATCTACATCTCACTCCAAAAACCCTTAATTGTAGTTCAAACAATCTTGATTGGGCTTGGCCTCAACAGCCCTACACACAGCGCCTTGATCCTAGAGACAACCCTATTCAGGACCTGTTTGCACCCTCAAACAACCCTCAAACTAATCTGCAGTTCCACAACAACTTGGCCTCTAATCTAAGCTCTCCATGCTAACCTGAAGTGACATTACCTTGCTGTCTCTTCTTATTGCGGCTAGGGCATCCTGTCATCATCTTTGTGACTGCGTTTAGCTATGTATAGACTGCGGTTAGGTCTCCTTTTTGTTGCGTCTAAGGGTTGTCCTAAACCCTTCCAAAACAGAATAGGATGACTGCATTTAGGTCTTACGTTGTTGCATATAGATGATCCTCTAAACAGCTCCCTTCTTCCTGTTGCTAAGTAACCTTTGTTGACTACTATTAGGGCATCCTTTAGACAGCTAGTTAGGGCAAGCTAGGGCAACGTATAGGAGCAGGTTAGGGCAGCGTGTATAGGCCTTAGTTGTCGTTGCTTGGACCGCGGCTTGGCATCCTTTAGACAGCATGTATGGGAGCCTCTTTACTGCAGTTAGGGTGTCCCTTTAGGCAGCATATTAGGGCAGGCTTGGGCAGCGTATAGGAGCAGGGATCTCCTCCCTTAGACTACGGCTAAACCACCCTCTTTAGGACTGCGTCTAGGGCAATATTGAACCTCATCATGACTGCGGCTAGACTGTGGCTAGGGCTCCTTGTTTAGTCTCCTTCCCTCCTGTGTCTAGGGCTTCCTCCTCTTAGATTTCTCTTCCACTAAAGCCCAAAAACAAGTGGAGAGAAATCAAGAGTAAAGTGTGTGTTCAAATGACTATCAAGTCACATCCTTTTATACTAAACCGTTGAGCACACGTGGGGGTTATTTGGTTGCTGGCCGACCTTGACGATTTGTCCCATAACACAAATAAATTCATACCTCCATAAATACTTATCATAATCGGATGATCTTTAGATCAATCCTACACCTCTCGATGAGAGGGATCCAAGAAAAATATCAGCTGCCATAAATAAGATGACCCACATGGATTTTGGCCCTAGTTGCCCATTTTAATAGAGTTTTCACCACTTATCCTTTAATCCTACCCCTCCATCAATTGTGGATCTCTTACCTTATTGAAGAATCTAGGGAAAACATAATTAAGGTGATTCTTCTTTACTACGATAACAATTTTTAAAGTATTTACACAATTTATCTTAGCTTGATGTTTCCATCATTATTAGTGTGTGTAGGTTAGCTTCACCAAACTGCTATCAAAAACAAAAGAGACAAGAACACAAATATTTGGCTTTCTACCAGGGCCAAAACCTCTCCCTCTTGGAGAGGAAAACTCGCACAAAAATTCTTCTCATAGAGATTCCAACTGACGAATACCAAGTCCATGACCCTTGACACATTCTACCACTCCAAGACCAAGACATCAATCCACTTCTCTGTCACTGTTGAGGTCATCCTCATTGTTGTTGCTATACTTACTACTATTGCAAATTCACTGAGATAATCCTTGTTGCTCCTTCATTGAGACCATTATTGATGTACCATCATTGAGGTCACCACTGCTGCAACACTGAGACCTTCATATTAGTACCAACAAGATTATAATGAGATTCCTAAGAGTTATATCAAGATCAAAATCATGATCCTATAACTATCGTGATTTTGTCTATAACGTATTATTGAGATCCTTTCTTTTTACGAGTATATCAAGATTGTGATTATACCAAGTACACTACTAAGATATGCGTCATCATAAACTTCGCTTATCTAGAATGTCAACAAGAAAGGGTGAAATGATATTGTTACAACTGTGATTATGAGTATGCCGAGTAGGATAACAAATATATACTACTGTGAGTTCATCGTGACCCTTTTCATTGAACCTGTTGGATTTTTGGACCATCAAGATTGTAACCCTTATCACAGCTTGTAGCTCGTGCCACTGCTTCTCATTACGCTGAGACTGTAACAGAATACCACTTGGATTATCTTCATCATCAGAATACTGAGTTTGCTAGAGACAGATCCGATTCCTATACAGTGATATCCTTTGAGACTTCTGCTTCTTGTGATCACATCGATATTGTTATAGCTCCTGTAGTGTTCCGGAGATCTCTTCATCACCGAGAGATAATAACTGTGCTTCCTTTCGTTGAGATGTATACCATCGAGAAGGAGGGAACTATTGTCTTTTCCTTGTTGTGATTATCTCCGCACTTGATGAGAACTTCCGAGATCTGTACCCAACCGAGATCTCCCTCCTATACCTCATACCCATCTATAGTTCAGAGAAACATGTGAGTTTTGTGCTTCCTTATTTGCAGAGACCTGCACGCATCTTCACACGAAATTTCAGAGTGAGATCCGAAAATGTGATTTGCCTTTTGTTGACACCTTGACAGGGTATTTATAATAATGTGTGCTCTTATCTGAGCCGACATGAGCCCATGAACCGTTGTCTCTTACCCAAGCCAACATGACTTTTATTAATGTATCTAATTCATTGTTGGTGCCGACATGAAGATCTCTTCATTGTTTTGCTTGCAGATTTCGGTGTGCTTGCTCTTGGAGGATTTTTCTTGGTCTTGGATGGATGATACACAACTTTGAGGACTTGTCTACATTTACATAGGCTCAAGAAGAGCTTTCATTACATGACATGACTCTTTGACAAATAAATAAAATCCTAAAGACATCAAGAAGAAATCTTTGACCTAATGACACTACTTGCTCATGAAACCCATGAAGCAAGATATACAAAAATAATTTATTCTCTTTATTATATAATTTACAAAGATCATGTCATTATGAAGGTCGACCCTAGTTACTCTTTCAACATACCCTAAATTGGTAGTTGGAAAAGAACTCCCAACTTACCCTACTTCTCTATATATTCCCAACCTTCTATGTGGTTGGGGGTTGGCTTTTGGAGAGTGATTTTGCCTTTATGTTGTTGTAGTGAGTGGTTACCATCTCATGCATTTAGGGTGATTGGAGGTGCATATTGTGACAAGGAAAGGACAAGTCGACAACTTGGAGGAGCTCTTTTACAAGATCAACTGCTACTTATGGTTGTAATCTTCTTCCATTTATATTAATGCAAAGAATTCATTATTTTTCTATATGTGATGTTATTTCACTTACTTCAATACCATGTTGATCTATTGAATGAAGTACTTAGATGATACTGCATAGATCTCGTAGTTTCTTGCCTTGTGTTCTCTGACTGTGCAGGTTCTAATTTTGGCATTCAGGGCTGGAATTGGAGCTTTCAAAGCTAAAGGAGGAGCGAAGTGTGTGAAGGATTCCAAGTAGGCCTCACTCCATCATCTATTTACTTTAAGGAAAAGTGTTGTGTTCCTTGCCTCGATGTTGTTCTAGTTTAGCCACTAATCTAGGGGAGATACTTTTGTCTGCAATCGTAAATCACGTATAACAATGAGATGAAAGGAAGATTGCACCAGTAGCAAACACACCAAGAACACTTATCAATGGCTTGGCTTTTACACTTGTCCAACCATCAAATATAATGGATACCCCATATTCATTCCAAGCATTTGTGAATTTACCCAAAGCACTTTTTATTTTGGCTTTCTCTTGATCAAGTCCCACGATTTGTAATACCCAGAGCTCTTGTATCCTTTAGGGGCATCATTGATGGCGACAACCATTTCATGCCAATAAGGTGAGCGAAGAACATTGAATGGTATGCCACATGCAAAGAGAAACCATAAATTTTTTGCATCCACCCTACAACCTTGATCAAGGAGTTTTGAGATTATTCTATGCCTTAAAAAGATGTTTGTGCCTATGGTTGTGAATCCACTACCATGGGTGGATGTTGATGGAGTTCTTGCTCTATGTGTGCTAGTGGTGTCATGTTCACCCTTTGATCTTTTTTATTGGTATTGTGCTTCCTCCTCTTCCCTTATATATTTGGCTCTTTGTTGTGTTGACACATTTGCACAGGTTTTGATTCCTATTTGCTTATTTCCATCCCATGGTATTTTCCCACATAGATGCTTTCTGGCACGAGTATATGAACCTGTGTAAGTAGATTTGCAATGGGGGCATACAAATTTAGTGGTTCCACCCCCTTTCCCTCCTCCAAGCCTTGTAACATATTTCCACAAGGGTGTTTGGTCTACCTTGGTTTTCTTTCCATCATCTTCACTCCCATTATCCTCCTCTTTCTCTTCCTCTTGGTACTCCTCTTCTCCAGGGTATCCTCCACCACTACCCACTTCCTCATCATCATCAACACTTCTTTTGCTTCCCAACACCATCATCATAGCAAAAACTGGAACCAACGAGATAACAAGATAAGGCTAAGCCATATACCCATCATGTTTGTTGAAGCTTGAGATTATTGCCTGCAATAAAATGAGGGAGGAATGGGAAAGAGTAGGAGAAGAGAAGAAGAACATCTAGATTCTAGATTCATTCAACATATAAAAAACACAAATGTTACATGGAAAAAAAATGGGATTAGACCCTACCTCTTTGGCTCTCTAATGGTGGTGGCAGCCTTCAATCTTCCAAGCTCTCACAAATGGCAGCCTTCAATCTCTCTTGCAAGCTCCAACAATCTTCCTTCAATCTCCCACAAGCTCCTCAAGCTCAAACTCTATCAATCCCTCCCACACATGAAATCCTCTCAATATCTCTCTCACACATGAAATGATGTTATGAGGGAGGGGAGGAGGCCTTTTATTCTTTTTGGCCCCTCCCATTTCCCTCCAAAAAAATCCCCCCTCCTTGGCCACGCACGCGCTTCTTAGGCACGAGAGCAAACTTTTTAACAGGGAGTGATCGCTCTTGTATCACTGTCCACCATTAAAAATTGCTCCCAGAGCGATGGGGAGCAATCACTCCCCGATCACTCCCGGAATACCAAGAACTAAAACTTTTTCCGAGTGCATGCTCCCTTAGCACTTTCGATCATAGCCTAGCCCTAATGTGGGGAATGTGTTTCCCCAAAAGGGGTGCTTGTGGGCATTTCCCCAAAAGAGGCGGGGGAGGGTTTTCCCCTTGAATTTTACTTTAGAACAATAATTTATAAGTGGGGAAGCCTAACATTCTACCCTAGGGCTCTACAAATGCTATGTAATTAATGGCATTGTTAAAGTAAAAGTGACATTCCATTTTACTTAATTTTTTAACATTACCATTAATTAACTCAAAATGTTTGAGAGTGGTACTAAACTCATTGGATTTCATATGGAGAAAGTGAATTTTAGATCCCACTAAAAATCTAGCAGACTTAACAACTTTCAGGATTTGGGGGGACTGCAACATTTCCATTGGATTTGATCATGTATGAGGGTATGGAACTAGCATTTAATCAAAGCACCATGCCCTCCATGTACCTTGATGTTGGCAACATTGATTATTGAACTCCTTTATCATGACCCTAGTAAAAGTGTAGTTATTACTCAAACAAAATATCGGCATGACATGTTGAGCTTTGTCTATGTTGTTTTAATGCTTAAGGGTGATAATGATGATGAGGATCCCAATATAAACAATCATTTTGATGATATGTAGGTATTTGTTGTAGCATGAATTTTTTTGGACTATAGAGGCCATATAAAACCCTTTTGTTGATGTACTTTTGGTTCATATATGAAATTCACTTGGTGTTATTTTGGTTGTATACACCCTAGCTATATATGAGAAACTTCGCATATTTGCATATAATGGTTAGGATTCATATGGATGCACATGAATATTCATGTTTTTTTTCAAAATTTGAATATTTATGTTTTTTTTTTTGTTATTTTTTGTCGAGTTTTCCAGTTACTAGTTTTGGAGTTGACCAGTTCAATCACCGATCTAGTTTTGATAACATTGGTTCATTGTCCATTGTTCGAATAAATTTTGAGTCAAGAGTCTTGGCTCTAGATATTGACTATCATAGACGAAGTCTTTGACTCGTCACCTTTTACTAGTTTTGAGTTTGAGTAATTTCAATTTACTTTTCCAGTCTTCAAACTTTAATATCTACTATTTTGTTTAGTATTAATCAAATTCTAGAGTAATGAATGATGAATTTAAATCAATGTATATAATGTTTTACTATCTCTATTTCACTGAATCATTTATGATGTATGAATCAATGTATTTCATCATTGAATTTGAATCCTTACGTAACTTCTCAATAACTCCCATTTTTGTTGGGATAGAACTAAGAGAAAGGCTAGTTGCCAATTCCCTCCAAAAAATAAATTATACCATCTTTGGATTATATGAGGTTGCCTTTCAAATGTCATTAGTTCAAGAATGTCCTGTGCCTTTCAGTTCAAAAATCTAGGAGAAGGAAGCTCCTATTATCGGGGTTTCGAAGGGCCCTAGGAGAAGGGAACTCCTACTATGGGGGTTTCTAAGGGCCTTGCATATGGATATGCAAGGGCTCCTACAAAGGAGGATTCTAGGCTCCTAGTCCAAGGGAGCCCCAAGGAGAAACTTTGGAGGAATATCATGTTGGTGGAGAATTAGACAACACCAAAGAAGTTTGCATGGGAGGTGATGATGCAATAGAGAATGGGGAGTTTCTTGTGGTTCCAACGATTCTGAATAATGTGTAGAAGTAATTTGAAACTAAATTGGAAAGAGGCGCGTACTTCATTGTATCAATGGAGATCTCTCGACCAACATCTACTATGCCACTTCAACATGTCTATAAACAACTTGGCCTCATGCATTTTTCACTAAATTTCACAGGTGTCGATATGATTCCTAAGTCTCTTGTTGGTTTGGATAATGTTGGAAATGTTGGAAATCTTAAGGTTTCTACTAGCTCTCTTGTTGGTTTGGATGGTGTTGGAAATGTTGAAGATCTTAAGGTTTCTAGTGGAGGGGGATTTTCTCGCTTCACGCAAATTTTGGCAACCAGGGTTTTGTTTTTGGTGAGATCATGCTTGGTATTTTGAACTTTGGTTAGGCCACTATGCTCGATAACCCACCTTTAAAAATTATTTTTTGGACCAAGGGCCAACTCAATGGGTCTAGTAGATTTTTCATGAAACTGCAAAAAGATGGTTTATGGGCATCTAGATGTTGAAAATTGTAAGAAGGAAATAAAAAGGAATTATATTTTATTTTTCGATTATGGGTTTCATAATATATTTTGAATCAAAAGCATGTTCTTCATGCTTTTAGGTCTCCTAGGCCTTTCTAAGTCCTTATAGGATAAAGAATAATATTGGTCATGTGTCAGAGTCCCATTTAGACTCATTGTAACGAATATTTATTTTGTCATGAAAAATCCAAGGATAAGCCCAAGACCAAGTCGGCCCAAGGGATAGATCAAGTCGGTCTAAAAGGAAGGAATTCGACTCTCAAGAAAGGTTATATAAAGGAGTGAAGTTTGACTCATTTAGACACTCATCTTAAGCAAGTTCGATATGTAATAGCGACAATCAAGAAGAGTAGCTGGGAGGATGAAGAAAAGGAAGTCGAAGTCTATCTCTCTGTTTCGCTAGGCTTTGTGAAGCTGCTAGTTGCAGAGGGGCCGAAATTTTGTACCAGTTGCAGGAGGATGAATTGCAGGGCCGAAATTTTGAAGCAAATGCAGGAGGCCGAGATTGCAGGATCGAAATTCGGTTGCAGGGGCTGAAGTTGCAACATCAAGGAAGCAGTATCGAAGTTCTGAAGTTGTCTCAAGGAAGATCTTGTTGGGGTCTAACTTGGGGCTTGGAAGGTTTGTTGGCTTTGGTCTTTGGGTCTTGGAAGTCTCTTTTGTAAGCAGATTCTAATGAAGAAGAGAAGCATTTTATGGGTTTTCCCCTTGGAGGGGTTTTTCCTTGGCTTGGAGCCTATATTCTATGTACTTAGTATCTTTGTCATCTTCATTGTTTTGGTAATTGCTTGATGAACAAAATTAAAGAAGTAATAAAGAATCGGCTAACATCACAAGTAATTTAGTAAATATCATGATAAGGAAAATAAGTTCTAATCTACAAGTCTCTAGATTTTCCAACACAAGAGTGGGGTGATTGTTGTACAGGATTTGTGTCAATCAGATACCAAGGGCTATGAAGTGGTGAGTAAAGGAGAAAAATTGCATATCCTTAGCCCAAGAGAAGGCTCATTTTGAACTGCAATTAGATAGATAACTATCCATCCCACGTACATGTTCCTCATAATATCTATGATTAGGCTATAGAGGATTATTTTGCTTTAAGGAACTAATGGAGTTGTGGGGGGAACGGTGGGGGTTTATTGGCTAAATTGTTATGTGGTTGGAAGTTTATTTATAATGATTCAAAAGCTAGATCAAAAGTGTTAATTTCTAGTTGGAGGCCTAGATTTCTTGAATGCTTTAACTCATGGTCCATTAAATCTAGTATAGGGCTATCCTTTTACTCCCATGTGCTAGGGAAGGAGATATCAGTCCTCAAAAATTATGGGCCATGTCATAACAGTTTCCTTTGGGGAAAACTTCTTTAAGTTGAGTTTCCTAAGCCTTGAAAATCTGATAGTGGGAAGGGATTTAACCTAATGCCTAGGAAATTCTAAAACTTGGGAAGAGGTTTTAGTGGACCCTCTAAATGTTTTTCTTAAAAAGGAGATTGCATGATCATGGGCTCATAAATTTGGATCGTGTCAAACTAAATCCAACTTGGAGGAATGCGAGGGTGGAGGTTGCCAAAATCTCAAAGAGATCGAATAGGTTCCTCTCGTTAAAGGCTCTATTGATTGATGATGTTGTTGAAAATTGGCAACTCAAGGATGATTTTTTAAATAAAATCTCATTTCTGACAATTCTGGAGTGACTTTCTAAAAATAGAAAGTCGTATCTAGAATTTGAAGGATGCTTAATCATCAATATTATTATTATTATTCTTTATGATACTGTGAAATTATTATTACAAGTCACCTTACCTTCATCACCTCAATCACTTCGCACCTCTATCCTTGATGACTCACATGGTACAACATAACTCTCTCTCTCTCTCTCTCTTAATGATACATTACACTCTCTTATGGACTCATTAAAGACATGTCATAAAAGATTCCTCTAACACTCTCTTTAATGCATATGTTACACTCCTTAATTAAGGCATGCATGCCTCTCTTAATGGCATAAGTTATTAAGGCATGCATTTCTCTCTTTAATGGCTTGAGTTACACTCCCATAAATGGCATTATTTACTCTTCCTCAAGGCATGTGTATTGCTCCTCCCTTATGACAAGAATTCGTTGCTCCTCCTATATATGTGTCTCATGCCTTCTCACCTGACTAATGCTACTTGTGCTTTGTGAAAGAAGAATTCAAACTTGAGAGAGAGAGTTGGGGAGACTTGGAGAGTAAGAGCAGAACTTGATGAGCCAATGTTTATACTTTAGTGTTTCAGTGTTGATTTAGCTGTAGGGAAGGTTGATTCAATGTTTGTATATGTTGCTTCTACCAGTGATCTTCATACTTCAACTTGTTTAGATTTGGGTGAACTTACTCATTCTCTTGATCTCTCATTGTACTTTGTATCTCTATTGAACAATTGATATCTAATAAAAGAAGAATATGGTTGGCCTTTCCCCTTGTGAGTTTTGCCATGGTCATTGGACCTAAAGTCCTTGTGTCTCATTATGTTCTTGGTTGTCTTCTATTGTGCATTTGTTTTATGTTCTATCTACAATTTCTTAACTAATATTGTAGCAGAAAAAAGTTTTTGGAATAAGTAATTGTTTCAGCATATAACATCATAATTTCAACATGGTATCAGAGCATTGGCGAAGACAAAAGCCCAAGAATATAAGAGTTATCATTCCTTTACAGAAATTTTGCTTCAAAAAGATTTTGCTGCTGAAAATTGGTGCCCAAGAAGATAAGAGTTATCACTCCTTTTGCATAAATTTTACTTCAAAGGGATCTTGCTATCAAATTTGTTGCCCAATAAGATAAGAGCTATCACTCCTTTTGTAGATATTTTACTTCAAAGAGATCTTACTTGCTGCTAAAATTTGTTTGACTTAGATCAAGATGTCTTCTTCTTACTTCAAGAATGAAGAGAAGTTGAATGATGCTTCAAATTTTAGTCCATGGTAGGCAAGATTAGATATTACTCTTAAAGAACATGATGTAGTAGAATATATGGAAGGCGAGGTAGCAGAACCACCATAAAATTTAAATGTTGTTGTCAAGGCCAAATTCAAGAAGGGAGAAGTCAAGGCTAAGAAGATTATCCTTGATTCTCTTGGAGACCATCTCATCACCTATGTCTCCAAGTTGAAGAAATCTAAGGAAATGTATGACAAGTTGATTGGAATGTATCAAGTAAACAACTTGAGTCAAATCCTTGCTTTGAAGAATCAACTCAAGGACATTAATATGAATAGAGGAGAGACCATTCAAGTATACTTCATGAAGATATCAAAAATCAAGGATCAGTTGTCAACTGTTGCCGAAACTGTTTTTGATAAAGAGCTGGTGTTGATTACACTTGGAGGTCTTCTCCAACTTGGGAAACTTTTATTACTACCATCAGCAACAATGATAAGTTTCCCACATTTGATGAGCTCCTGGGAAAGTGCAATCAAGAAGAGGCCAAAATGATTTCTAGAGGAAGAATTCCCAAGCATGAAGAGGGAGAACCTATTGCCTTTGTTTTCCAAGGCAAGAAGCAGAAAGGAAAAAGAGGTCATCACTTTTCAAGAAAGTTTGCTCCTAGATCCAACAGTTCCTATAAATGGAACAGGGACTTATCAAAAGTTCAATGCTACAATTGCCATAAGCATGGCCACTATGCTCGTGACTATCCAGAAAATAAAAGAGCACCAAGATCCAACTACAACAATCGTAGCAACAATTTCATATCTGATTATAGAAGAAGAAGAGAAGCTCTTGTTGTTCATAAAGAAAACTACCATTCTTCCAAGAGTTCAAGGAACCCAAGGTATGATAATAATGCAGTTGAAACACAATCACAATACTTTCTCGTTTCTGCTCTTTCTAGTTCCTCTCCTACAGATTCTTGTGACAGTTGGTTGGTTGATAGTGGTGCTTCAAGACACTTTACTGGTTATAAAGAAGTTCTCTCAAATCTGGTTGAGAGGGAGACAAATCTGAAAATCATTCTTGGAGATAACTCTACATATCTTATAAAGGGATTTGGTTCTGTTTCTTTTCATCTGGATCAAGGTAAAACTATATCTCTTCAAGAAGTTTTGTATGTACCTAGTTTGAAAAAGAATCTTGTATCGATATTTGCCTTAGAAGACAACGAAATGAAAGTTGCTTTCATAAATGGAAAATTTCTCACTTGGCCAATTACATCTAGCATGAGAGATGCCTTCACTCTAGGATCAAGATTTGAAGGTCTTTATAAATTCAATGGAAGACCAATCCATGCACTGATTCATGACAACAATCATCAATGTGAACTTTGGCACCGAAGGTTTGCTCATCTGCACTATAAAGCATTGCCTCATGTGAGAAAGATGGTTTCCGGAATGCCTGAAATTAGAGTGGATCATGATGGGGTCTACCAAGGGTGTGCAAGTGGAAAGCATGTAAAGGAACCATTCCCTTCAAGCAAAAGCAAAACCAGTTAGGTACTTCATCTTATACATTCTGATTTATGTGGACCTATGCCTGTAACTTCTCTTGGTGGCTACTTGTATTATATAATCTTTGTGGATGATTTTTCTCGCAAGACATGGATTTTCTTTTTGAAAAACAAAATTCAAGCATTTAACATGTTTAAAGACTTCAAATCTCTAGTAGAAGGACCATTTGGAAAGAAGATTAAAAATCTTCAGATCCGACAATGGAGGAGAGTTCACTTCAAATGATATTATTGACTTTTGCAAAGAAGTTGCAATCAGGAAAGAGACCATTGTACCATATAACCCAGAACAAAATGGTGTGGCTGAAAGAAAGAAAGAACAAAACTATCATAGAAGCAATCAAAGCGTCTACTTTCATGTGCCAAAGGAAAAGAGGAACAAGTTGGAAGCTTCAAGTAAGAAAGGTACGTTTGTTGATTATTGTGAAAATTCTAAAGCTTATAGGATATACGTACCTGGTCAAAGAACTATAGCGTTTAGCAAGGATGTAACATTTGATGAAGATGCAGCTCTTGAAAAGGCAAGTGACACTCCTCTTCCTCTTGATAATGTTGATAGACAAGATAATGCCTTGGAAATTCAGGAAGATTCTGAGCTTGAGCTTGATCTTGTTGATGAGCCCATGGAGCCCATGGACCCCTTGGATCCTCCTCCATGTGATCCTCCTGCTAAAAAGAGACCATTATGGCTTCGTGACACTCTACAAGATGTTGATAGACATACTACACCTAGAGGAACCTTTAGAGAAAGCAAGAAACCATGTCGGTTCTAGGGATACATTGTAGCCATGAGCAACATTATTTAGGTTGAACCATGCACTTTTGAAGAAGCAGAGAAAGATCAAGTATGGAAAGATGCAATGACCGAAGAATATGAGTCCATCATACTTAATGATGTATGGTAAGTAGTTCCAAGACCCAAAGGTAAGTCTATTTTGACTTCTAAATGGTTGCATAAAATTAAACATGGTGCGGATGGCAATATTGAAAAATATAAAGCTATATTTGTGGCTAGAGGTTTCTCTTGGAAAGATGGAATAGACTATGATGAGGTTTTTGCACCCATTGCCCAATATAATACCATCTGATCAATTGTGGCTCTAGCTGCAAGCCAGGGATAGACTCTTCACCAAATGGACGTGAAAACTGCTTTTTTGCATGGCTTCCCCAAGGAAGAAGTATTTGTGTAGCAACCACAAGGATTTCAAGTACATGATTGGAAAACTCATGTGTGTAGACTAAAGAAATCTCTTTATGGATTGAAGCAAGCACCAAGAGCTTGATATGCCCACATTGATAGCTTCTTAATGAAGCTTGGTTTAACCAGAAGCAATGTTGATCCAAATCTCTACTTCAAGACAATCCAAGGTATGCCTTGGATTTTGGTATTATATGTTGATGACTTATTCTTGACAAGTGGAGAACTTATTCTTGACAAGTGGAGAACCTCTTATCCTCCAGTGTAAGAGAGAGATAGCTTCTGAGTTTGAAAGGAAAGATCTCCACTTGATGCACTACTTTCTGGGCCTACAGCTATGGCAAAGACCTGGTGAGATTTCCCTTTCTCAAGGACAATATGTTGTCAAGCCACTAGAAAGATTTGGTATGACTGAAATTCCATGAATACACCAATGGATATGAATTTCAAAAACTATGTGGTGCACTTACAGGTCCTAATTTGGCAAATCCTTCTAAGTATAAACAACTCATTGGGGCACTAATGTTCTTAGTGAACACTAGATCGGACATATGTTTTGTGGTTAATACTCTGAGCCAATATATGATTAAGCCATCACATGCACATTGGATTGTTGCAAAGCATGTTTTGAGATACCTACATGGGACCATCAATCTTGGATTGGGATATACTGCCAGAGATATGAGACTACATGGGCACTCTGATTTTGATTAGGCTAGTAACTTTGCTAACAGAAAGAGCACATTTGGCTATTGATTCAGCTTGGGATCTGCCATGATATCTTAGATGAGCAGAACAAAAAAAATAAAAATAAATAAAAATAAATTGGTAGCCCTTAACACGACTAAAGCCAAGTACATTGCTACTAGCATGGCTAGCTGTGAGGCAATATCGGTAAGGATGCTATTTGAAGAGTTGTTTGAGCATGTACTAGATACAACAGTAATTTACTGTGACAATAAGAGTCAGATTCGACTTGCAGAAAATCCCGTGTTCCATGACAAGTCCAAGCACATTGAGATTAAATATCACTATCTCTAGGATATGGTGCAAAGAGGAGCAGTGAGACTCCATCATATTGCAACGAATGATCAGATCGCTGACATACTTACCAAACCTTTGCCGAAAGGAAAGTTCTTAGTATTTAGAGAGCAATTTGGACTGACATATGTGACCCTTCCTAGTGGGGGCAGTCATGGATGATCGAGAACACTAAGCTATGCTCTTCCCTCTTGTTTGAGCTCACAAGTTGGGAATGCAGTCAAGAGAGCTCCTGGGGTTGAGGGAACTCTTCATTGTAGCTTGTGCGCGATCCTTGCCATGTCTTGACAAGTAGTAATCCCCCCTACAATCAAGTTTGGGACTTGCCAAGAGTATACCTCAGTGTGCATCCTACCCACAAGTTGGCCTTGTTGGGATTGCCACTTGTCCCAATGGGTGTGGTAAACCCTAGTTGTGCACGATCCTTATCATGTGTTGACAAGTGGTAACCCCCCCAAAGTTTGTGGATGCAGGTGTTCTACCACATGAATCTTGTGGTAAAACTTGGTTATGTGTGATCCTTATCATGTGTTGACAAGTGGTAATCCCCACAAGTCTGCGTTTAGGTGGGAAGATCAGTGGATATAGGGTGATGGATGAATCTCCCCTGTGATGATTCTTTTTCATTAGATTGAGAGCAAAGATAAACAGAGATGAGTATAGAAAGCAGAGATCTTTGTTGAAGAAAGAAATTCCTCCCTATTTGAGAGGGAGTGTTGAAAATTGGTAGCTCAGGGATGAATTTTTTTAAATAAAATCTCATTTCTGACCATTTTGGAGTGACTTTATAAAAATAGAAAGTCATGTCTAACATCTCAAGTATAACTTTCCAAAAATAGCAAATCACTTTGCTTCTATTGGTAATCAAGTATAGTTGAAGGAAAATCACTTAACTTATCATTAATCAATCCTAATAGTTCAATCTCGACTTAATCATCAATATATTATTATTATTATTATTATTCTGTATTATACTATGATATTATTATTACAAGTCACCTTACCTTCATCACCTCAATCACTTCGCACCTCTCTCCTTGATGACTCACATGGCACTACGTAACTCTCTCTCTCTTAATGATATGTTACACTCTCTCTTACGCACTCATTAAAGACATGGCATATTCCTCTTACACTCATTAAAGGCATGTCATAAAAGATTCCTCTTACACTCTCTTTAATGCATATGTTACACTCTCCTTAACTAAGGCATGCATACCTCTCTTAATGGCATAAGTTACTAAGGCATGTGTTTCTCTCCTTAATGGCATGAGTTACACTCCCCTAAATGGCATATGTTACTCTTCCTCAAGGCATGCGTATTGCTCCTCCTTTATGACAAGAATTTGTTGCTCCTCCTATATATGTGTCTCATGTCTTCTCACCTGACTACTACTACTTGTGCATTGTGAAAGAAGAATTTGAACTTGAGAGAGAGAGTTGGAGAGACTTGAAGAAGATTGTGAGAGAGAGAGACTTGGAGAGTAAGAGCAGAACTTGGTGAGCCAAGGTTGATTCAGTGCTTCAATATTTCAGTGTTGATTTAGATGTAGGGAAGGTTGATTCAACGTTTGCATCTCCTACTGCTACTCGTGATCTTCATGCTACAACTTGTTCAGATTTGGGTGAACTTACTCATTCTCTTGATATCTCATTGTACTCTATATCTCTGTTGAACAACTAATATCTAACACAAGAAGAATCTGGTTGGGCTTTCCCCTTGTGGGTTTTGCCCTGGTCATTGGACCTAAATTCTTTATCTCATTATGTTCTTGGTTGTCTTCTATTGTGCATTTGGTTTATGTTCTATCTACAATTGCTTAACTAATATTGCAGCAGAAAGAAGTTTTTGGAATAAGTAATTGTTTTAGCGTAGAACATCATAATTTCGACAGATGTGAGGAATAAGTGGAGAGGCAAATCACTTTACCATTGTTTTGGAAATGGGAGCTATGGGGAAGGCATTCAATCCACTTTAGATTTAGCCCACAACAATTGGAGAATGAATTGTTTGTCAATGTTATAAGAAGCTAGTGGTATCTTCACAATTGTAAGTGTAAGGAATCTGTCGTCAATCAACTTGAAGTGAATTTAAATAGGTTAAAATAATTTGTAGCAAAGTGGAGTTATGAAAAAAAGTTGATAATAGAGAGGTAAGAGAAGTGGAAATACAATTGGAGGATTTATATCACCAAGATTTTGCAGTATACTCTGGTGAGGCTATTAAATGTAGGGTTACATTTTTGAAAAAAAAATGATGCAATTGTTGGATGGCAAAGAGGCAGTCGAGAAGAGACTAGAATTTCCAAGTTTTTCCATCATTACACAAACCATTGGAAAAATATAAACAAAAACGAGGCTCCCTTTTAAATTTCCTTAGATCTCTTACAAGAGAATTGATATTCCAAAGGATCTTGGAGGTTATGGCTTCAAAAGAACTAATGTATTTTCAAAATCCCTAGCATCCAAATGCATTTGAAGGCTCATTGAATGGAAAGGGCTTTGAAGTTATGTAGTGAGATAGAAGTATAATTAACTCTTTTCTATTGAGAAATGGGTAAGAACCTCAAACTATGTTGCAAGAAACACCACTTCAAGTGCAGTTTGTTTCACACAGTGCCATGGAAACATGTGTCGTATGCCTTTTGAAATGGGTTTTCATCCACACCAACACTTCCCACGTTTGGGACACACGTGACACATCCCACACAACCAAAAAGGGTTTCAAGACCTTACCCGCATTTATATGATGGTCTTCCATCTTTCATTAGGTATATTTGGACTCTTTCATTGTTTGGCCCCTAAATTTTGGATATAATCCCTATTAGAGGCTAATTACTAATTAACGAGACTTCTAGAAGCCTCTAAGAACAGTGTAAATATTTATAGAGAGGATTTCACTCTCATTTTGCCCATATTTAGAAAGAGGGTTTCATTCCCATTTTTTCCCTTACACAATTTGAGAAAGGGCAATTTGAGAGGAAAAAATGGTATGTTATATTTGTGCAGTAAAAGATGACATTTCCTTTATCTTTCCAAGAGTATTTCTAACTTTCCAAAAATTGGAATTTCCTTTACTTAACTTTCTTATCCTTTAGGAGAATTTACCCTAGGGGTTAAAAAAACATGTGACAAATTTTGCTCTAGCGTCACACTATAATTTTTCAATTCAACAAAGATGACATTGAAAACTAGTGTTGCAAAAATCGTGATTAAATCACGATTTTTTTGGCATGGCGATTTAATCGGCGATTTTTTCATTTTGAAAAAATCATAAAAATTGCCAAAAAAATCATGAAAAAAATCGCCAAGATTTTTTCCAAAATGAAAAAATGGCCACGAATTTTACCAAACTAAAAAAATTGCGATAAAAATCGTAAAATAGCAATAAATCATAAAATTTGCCAAAAAATCATAAAAATCGTCAAAAAAACGTGGTGCTTTAGATACTTCAAAATTTGAAAAAAAAAATGATTTTTTTATATTTTTTAATGTTGCCGATGTTTTGCCAATTTTTACCATTTTTCCCCGATTTTTACGATTTTTTCCAATTTTTACCCCTCATCGATTTAATCCCAATCCCGATGTTCGCAACACTGCTGAAAAGACCATAATGTAAACAAGTAGATGAGTTTCAATAATACCAACAATATACATCAAGTTTCAATTTCCACACATTCACTCCTATTGTTGTTACACTAGTGGAGTTTGTTGTACAACACTCAACAATTTAGAGACAGTAGCAAGCTTTTTACAAGGATTACAATACTAATTACCCTAACACAACTAACCAGCTTACCAGTTCTTTTCGTCATTGCTCGGCTTGCCTTCACAACTTTGTTGCCTTGCTGTCTTGATATCATCAAAGAGCCCAAATTGGACCCTATTGTTGTCCCAAAATGGAAAGTTGATTGCCCTATCCACTTTCTCCAATTGAACCTTCACTTCGTTGCCTCAAGTGTGCTTTAGTGAGGAGTCACTGCCACTATGAAACCTTCAGACATGGCCCGCAACTACAGAATAAGCCCTTGCTACCTCAGGTAGGGCACTAGGAATGCTCTGTTGCTCTAATTATCTTCATTGTCACAGGGAAACCTCTTTCAAGATGGTCGTTGCCTCAGACCAGGATCTTAGGGTGTTACACTGCCGAAAATTTGTCCTTCAATAACCCCGTCACTGCAGGGAAACATCCTCGGGTTAAATGCATGCCACTGGAATTAGGGTTTTAGGAATGTCAAGAACCTCGTTGCCCTTGTAATTGCCCTAACAGGGTTACGTGGTCATAGAAAGGGCTACCTGCTTGCCCAGATATCACCTTCACTACCCTGGAATTGGCTTGGACAGAATTTGGTCTCACAAAATTGCTCCTTAGTTGCCCAAACCAATCAATCCAAAGAAGTCCTCCCTTGATTGAAAGATGCCTCATAAAATTATCCCAACCAAAATGAGGAGAAAGGATTGACTAGGGTGGAATCTTTCACCAGCTAAACCAACGAGAGGTAAGGGATCTTATAACCCTCCAAGAGTCTTACCTCACAAAATATAAATATAATCTTTCACCACCTAAACCAACGAGAGGTAAGGGGTCTTAAAACCATCCAAGAGTCTTACCCCACAAAATAGAAATATCCACAACCCATGATGAAAAAAATGATTCTACTCTCTTACTTATAAATTCTCTTTGGGACCTCTTCTCCTAAATTTAATTTGAGGTGCTAACAAGTTTCCCTCCATTTTGCCACAAATTTGGCTTCTTTTCACATGTTACCCCAATGCATTGAATAATGGGTCTCCCCTTTATAATTGACTATAGCCTACAAGGTTGAATAGGCTACTTCATCCTCCCTTGGGAAATTTAATTAAAAGAGGACATTACAACAATGTCACCTTAGACCACTATCCTCTTTAACGTGTTAGACCCTTTCATCTCCTCATCCCATCTTTGCTAAATGCTCCCCTCTAACTCTTAGTTCTCTTCACTTGAGTCATTTTCCACCAAATACAATCACCTGCCCTTGACTATTCGGAAAGGAACCCTCAAGACTTATCCCAACTCACCCAATCCCCCTCACTCCCATATTCATGTTTTGTGCTATGAACAAATTGTATGATAAGGATAGTAAAGCCCTCCATAGCCAACTTCAGTGTTCATTTACCCACACTCAAAACCTTCGATACTCTTATCATTGCCTTTTTCGCCAGAAGAATCATCTTTACATCTCACATAAGAAACACAAATGTGCATTTCCCCATTCCTGCACTCCTATTTCCCAAACACTTGGAAGAACATTTAGGATCACCTTCTTTCATATCTTCCCATCTACCAAGGGTACTAAGACACAAACCAGTAGTGATACACAGTCTCCCACTTGATATCAGTGCACGCTCACAAGAATACCACCACCTCCCAGTGAATCCAGCAACACAACCGGTCCAGACCTCATATTAGCGACCACGACAGGCCTCCCAGACTCCAAACACAAGTAACATTATCCAGACAGCAGCATACTCTAGTTCAGAGTTTCTTCCAGTTCCTCTCCCTGACAATATTCTATTCAGAGCTTCCTTAATCCAGTCTCAGTTTTTAGTGAAGCAGTCACTAGCAGGGCCTGATTAACTCACTGTTTGTAATCCAAATTCTGAATACATAACTCTTGGATCTATTGTCATCTTCAAAATGATGTTTAAATATTAGACAGAGTCCTACCTCCTTGTATTTCCTTTACCTCTACTTCTTTCATTTTTTAGGAGCCACCTCCACGATGCCACTTTGTATTGATGCATGCTGAAATACAGTGTAGCAGCAGAGAAATATTTGCAAATATGTCATACTCTTTTAACTTGATTATATTTGTGACGGTGGCAGATTAATCATGGGTTGTAAGCTTGTTTAAGATGGTTCTCTCTTGTTTCCCTATGCTTCCATAACATGATGTGTTTTTTTCTCTTTTGTTACTCTTTGAAATGATTCCCTTTTAGACAGGTAGTTTTATGTGTTCTGAATTGTCTATCTACAGGCAACAACCAATCTCACAGGAATACCCTTCTCTGAAGCTAAGAATTTGTTATTGGATTCTTCATTGAATTTAGTGTTCTGCTATCTAAAGACTGAGCAGTACGAGGAGTGTGTACAAACATTTTCAGAGGTATGGCTTCTGCAAACTAGGGAAAATATGACAAAATATCACTATAAATAACTGCTAGGAAAGGAAGCAATGGTGTGATGTAATAAATTTAGACATAAACAAGGATATAAAAGAATCAAAATTGGGTGAACTTTTATCACTTGAATGAGATTCCTGCATTATCTGTTATGCCTGCTTTCTTTTGGTTGCAATACTAAATTTTGCTGCTTTTTGAGGGATGGTCATATGCATTTCAATTGTTAAAAGCATAGAAATCTGCATGTTTCTGTCTTCCACACATATTATCTAGCATACCCTGCTGTGCTCTCTTGGTGTGGAAGTTAAATATCTGAGGTGGGAGGAGAGTCGAGACATTGTACGATCAAGGATTGATGAATGCTGGATAGGGATTGGTGGATGCTGTCCAAGGGACAAAAGATCAATCTTTCTCTCTCTACAAAAGAAAGAATTGCATTCCAGACTCTGAATAGTACAAGACCTGCACTGTTAGAGATATTCAAATGGGTAGAAGGGTGTTGAGAGAATCAACGATGTATTTTATTCAATCCAATAACAGGTAGTAAATGCATGTGCATATCGAAGGAGAAGCCTTGTAAGGAGAGACTTGTGTCTTTATTACATCATAATCATGTTATTACAATTGATGTTTTAGAAGTCCGAATTGGACTCAGAACTGGCCAAGGGTTTGAATGGACTTAAATCAGTTTATTGTAGTTTATATACTGGTTTACTAAAAAATACATAAAACATGAAAGTTTGAATGAAAATTACATGTGTGCATCAATGTAAATCCAAGATTCCAAACCATTAGAGACTGTGGCTCAATGAAAATTACTGTAGTTTATATACTGCTTTACTAAAAAATACATAAAACATGAAAGTTTGAATGAAAATTACATGTGTACATCAATGTAAATCCAAGATTCCAAACCATTAGAGACTGTTGCTCAAGTTGAACTCTCTGCTTAGCTGAATTTATCTCCCAAGATGGACTACGTAACTCGTGTACAAGAATTTTATGTTAGTTAACAACATTTTTGAATTATCTTCTTGACTCTTTGTTGATTGGAGTTTACCTACGTTGCCAGGAAACGTGTGTTAGGGGACGGGTATGGGGACGAGTACGGGGAAGGGTGCATCACTTTTTGAAACAGACTATGTGGGTTCATCGGGGGTATCTTATAATTGATATATATTATATATTTTATAAATTATAATATATATGAATTTTGAAATCTTCCAACTTACAACAAGAAAAATCATTTAAAGACTTAAACATGAACATTCACTTTGAAACTTCAAATTTGATATCAAGTGGAAATTGCAATTTACATCTTACGTTACCAGATCTGTGGGGTCAGATGACAAAAACGCATATCCACAGATCAGAAATGGGTACAGATACGGATCAGCCATGCATACGGTTCTGGAACGTATCTGGAATTTTCAAACCATTTCGAAACATTTTAGCTGGCCCAAGCTAGAATCTAGTGGTTTTGGAGGCAGATCCGACAACAACAAACGATTTTCTGCATTTTGATAGTTCGTTTGGGAAAAATCTCATGGAAAATTGGACAGCGTATAAATACAATTGTTCTTTTGTCCATTGTAATAAGAGATAGAACGACAGAAAATAGCACAAAAATTGAGCGTGGTCGACGAACACTGTAAACACTGTGACCATGGAGACGAGAGAAAATGTGAGGGCAATGGGACTGGACCGCGATGTGGACAGTAGCGCTCGAGGGCGACAACGAGGGCCACAAGAGCAAGGGCAACGACACTGGAGCATTGTGTGACAGCCACGGGCTTGGAGCGCTGCGTTGTGTGAAAGGCTCTGTATCGTGTCCAAACAGTTGACCATTCTGTTGAAAAATAAAACGTATGTTTTAAATTTTAGACTTTATTTATAATTACTTTAGAATGTAGTTTATAATTATTTGTATATAATATAACTATAATTTAAATCAATATTATTATAATATTAAATATATTTAATGTGATATGTTCATTTAAAATTTAAGTATAGATATATCAAGAATATAAATTATAAAAATTAAATAGTTTAAATAATATAAATTAATTTAAATTATTGTTTAAAATATAGTCATTTAGAAAAAAGAAATATAAATAAGTTTTAATTATAATTATTATTCAAATATTTAACATATTATAACTATAAAATATAGTTGTATTAACATTTTTAATATTTAAATTTCGTTATAATATTAGATATTACATTTAATAAATATAGTCAAAATATTAAACATTTAAAATTATTTAATAGTTAACCTATATTTAAATATTTAATAGTTATAATTTAAACTATCATATATTATGCTAAATAATGAATTTTTTATAATATAAACTATAAATTATAAAAGCTTTTCTATAGTGTTCTAAGAATGCTTTTTATACAGTGCTAATGTTGTTATTCATGAATGGTTTTGATTTTGAACTTCAAATATGTTTTTTAAAATTAAAGAAATATTATTATATATTTTTGTACTTGTCATATCCTAGCCGTATCCGGATCCTCACTTTTAAAAAATTTGGCGAATCCGTATCTAGATTCATTTCCATATCTTGGTAACTTAGATTTACATATTGATGTGAATAATAGATATTAGAATCATAAGTATATGTCCATTGTCATACTACATTCAAAATTTTCCCTAAGGCATTTCTAAACATGAAATAGAAATTTCAAATTTTCAAAATTCCAAAAAAATTGAAACTGAATAATCAACAAGATTAGGCTTCCTTAAGCCATGTCATCAGTATCCATTTCATCAACATCACTAAGATCTTCAGTCAACAAGCTCTCTAGGGAGGGATCACTCTCATCTAGAGCCTCCTGCTCATCCACAGTAACTGGAGGTAGCTCAATAATATCATCTGTCTGTATCTCCTCGTCCACACATGTAGCATCATCTGTGTATTGATCCCATCTCTTTGAAAGGACCCTCCCTGTACCCTGGGTCTGTACACGATATGAGACTAAGTGTACTATGAATGTATACTACGTTCTAAACTTATAACTCATAGCATGTGTTTTTATTTTCCCCATTTGACTGTATTTGATTCAAGATGATATTCCAGGTGTTTTTAACTTCCAGGGACCACTGTAGGAGTGAAGTTATTTATAAATTCTAAGCCCATTTGGTACAAATTCCACTGATTCACCACAGTATCAATTAATCAATCTCTACTCCACAATAAATATGCTAATAGTGATGGAAACACTTGATTTCCTCTCAGTAGCTGGAAGATGTTAAATTTCTCTTTTGCTCTCAATCACATAAAATGGCTAGAAGTGTTTTGAGAGAAACAATGATGTATTTTATTCAATCAATGAAGCATTTTATTCAATCCAATAACAGGTAGTAAATGCATGTGCATATCGAAGGAGAGACTTGTGTCATTACTACATCATAACCATGTCATTACCATCAGTGTTTTAAAAGTCAGAATTGGACTCGGAACTGGCCAAGGGTTTGCCTGGATTTAAATCAGTTTATTGTAGTTTATATACTGGTTTGCTAAAAAATACATAAAATTTGAAGGTTTGAAGGAAAATTATGTGTACATCAATGTCAATCCAAGATTCCAAACCATTAGAGACTGTTGCTCAAGTTGAACTCTTTGCTTAACTGAATGTCTCCCAAGATGGACTCCATAACTGATGTACAAGAATTTTATGTTAATTAACAACATTTTTGAATTACCTCCTTGACTCTTTGTTGATTGGAGTTTACATACTATAACTAAAACAAATTATGGTTTTATTTTCGCCATTTGACTGTTATTGAATCAAGACGATATTCCAGGAATATTTGACTTCCAGGGGCCACTGTGGGGGTCAAGTTATTTATAAATTCTAAGCCCATTTCATACAAATTCCACCGATTCATCACAGTATCAATTAATGAATCTCTAATCCACAATAAATATGCTAATAGTGATGGAAACACTTGATTTCCTCAGTCACTGGAAGATGTTAAATTTCTCTTTTGCTCTCAATCCCAGCCCCAGACCCTGCACAGCCTGTCCTAGATCTGCTTGGACACCAAACCAGCTGGCTCTGTATGGAACTAGTTCCAGAAATGGTTTGAGGCCTGGTTTGGTGCCTTTGGAGGTATGGCCAGCTGAACCGTCCAGTTCTAGTTCTAGTTCAGCTGGTTTTAATACATTGATTACAACCTTGTCCAAACTCACTGTTAAATTGGTCCTAACATTAATTTTATATCTTTGACACTAATGACCTCCTAGGAACTAAGTCCTACAAAATAAACATTACATTAGTTTGTCTAACATCCCCCAATATTCCCAATGTCTGCTGCTTGAACTTCTGGACTACAAAAAATCAGCTCTATTTCTTTCTTTGGCACTTGGTCCCTGATGTAGTGATGATGTACTTCTATGTGTTATGTTTTTGAATGGAATATCTATTCAGGTCATGGTAAGATACTATGCAGACCTGCGCTCCTAAGCAAGCCTATATAGCTAAAAACTGAAACCTATGAAAACAGCTGAATAAGGAACACTAGATCTACCCAGACAACAAAAATTTATGGCAGCAAGCTTATATTGCAGCAGTCCATCACATGTCTATGATTCAAAATAAAAATTACAGTAACAATTTAGCTCACATAAAACAACTAGAATGATTAACAGTAACTTATAATAGTTCCGTGCTTCATGCAGCAAGTCTGAAAATGTCAAACCCTAGCCCTTAGTCACCTAGAAAAGTGTGCCCAGCCCACATAAGTGAATTTCCTAGAGTAGAACATTTTTGGGGAGAGAGTGGATGCATGAAAGCAAGCAACTCTCTCTTCTCAGAACCTGGGCGCTATCTATATTTGGAATCACTCTAATACATGCACTTTAGTGAAATCTGGAAAAGCTAAACTAAAGAGAAGCATTTTCTAATTCTGGAAATAACTAAAACCTGTAACCATCTAAGGTTGTCACATGCAAGTTGGAGGCCTTCTTGGGAAGGCCTAAAAGGAAGAAACCTAAAAATCCTATAGAAAGATGATTCTTAAACACTCGTGGATCAGCACTGTGGTGAGCCCTTGAAGATTGGTGATACCGTAGGAAAGCCTGGAAGAAATGAGATAATCCATAGAGGCAAAGTTTTGCAGCCCTTGGGGCAATACTACCCACCAAAAGCTTTGGATCAACTCAAAATAGAGGTTGAAAATAGCACTGGTGCACAAATACCAGCATGAAAAGCCACAAAGAATGTCAAATTATCCACAAAAAAGGGATGAAAGAACCCTGTAAAGGATGGTCCGGAAGGAGAACTAGTACAGCAACCATAGGTGCTATCAACCAGTGAAAAAGTCTTCTGGATATGCAGAGAATAACTTTGAAATATCCTTGCAAGAAACCAACTCCAACACCACCAAAAATTATGGCAACAAGGAAATATTGCAGCAGTCAATCACATTTGTCTATATAGTATAATTCGAAACAAAAATTACAGTAGCAATATAGCTCACATAAAACAACTTGAATGATTAACAGTAACTTACAATAGTTCTCTGCTTCATGCAGCAACAATGTCAAACCCTAACCCTTAGTCACCTAGAGAAGTTTGCCCAGCCCGCATAAGTAAATTTCCTAGAATCGAACATTTGCTGGGAGAGTGTGGATGCATGAAAGCAAGCAACTCTCTCTTTTCAGAACCTGGGCACTATCTATATTTGGAATCACTCTCATACATACACTTCAGTGAAATCTGGAAAAGCTAAACTAAAGAGAAGCATTTTCTAATTCTGGATATAACTAAAACTGGTAACCATATAAGGTTGTCAGATGCGAGTTGGAGGCATTTCTTGGAAGGCCTAAAAGCAAGAAACTTAAAAATCCTACAGAAAGATGATCCTTAAACACTTGTGGATCGGTACTGTGGTCAGCCTTTGAAGATTGGTGATACCGTCGGAAAGCCTGCAAGAAATGAGATAATCCATAGAGGCAAAGTTTTGTAGCCCTTGGGACAATACTACCAGTACCAAACAAAAGCTTCGGATCAACTCAAAATAGAAGCTGATAATAGTGCTAGTGCACATGTACCAGCATGAAAAGCCACAAAGAACATCAAAACATCCACAAAAAGAGAATGGAAGAACTCTGTAAAGGATGGTCTGGAAGGAGAACCAGTACAGCCACTCAGGTGTTTTCAACCAGTGAAAAAGTCTTCAGGATTCACAGAGAATAACTTTGAAATATCTCTGCAAGAAACCAACTCTCAATGTCAACCATTCAAAACTGTGGAAAAAATTCTCAATATCAGTGCATAAAAGTGGGCCAAAGAAAATCCTAGATGGGGTGGCTTTTCCAGAAAACAGTATTACCAAAAAACAGCCCCCAAAACTCCATAGGTTAGGCACAATCTTCCACAGCAAACTCTGAATCATTGAATGAACATCGAAGATGAATCCCTAAAACCTGCAATAAATAGAGAAGATAACAGCCCTAGGGCAGTGTACTCCTTACAGAGAGAGGAATGCCCTTGTGCGAAACTTTTGGGGAGAGAAATTAGCCCAATATTCATTAGAAATGCCAAGCATGAAGTGAGAATGACTAAGGAAGAGGAGGTTCACAACTGCTCTGATACCTTTTTGAAATCACAAGAGATAAGCAAGAATCAAATGGAGCCACCCAGAAAACCCTCAATCAACGTAAACCATAAGCACAGAAAGAGAAGATAAAATAAACCTATCAATAAGAGAAACACAAGATGTGGATGCCTGTAGGCTAAAAGAATTACATAAGAGATCACTTAGCTCATAATAAAAGAATTTGATACAAATGAGGGAGTTGAGATAAGATAAGTTTATTAATGTCCAACAAATAATCAAAAGTAGGTCAACGAGACTGCTCAATACACAAGTGGCAATACAAAGTGCGAGTGTGAAGTTACTCCTATAAAAATGGGTGTGTTATTTAAACATGCTCATAGGGATGGGGTGCTAGCCCCAAGGAGGTTGAATTGATCGTCTTACTATACAGCTTCTGTCTAAATTTCATCGAGGGCATTTCCTAGTTCTTGTTTATTTGTTGTTACACCAGTTCTTTTAGATCATTTGACAGCTCTATTTTGCTTTTGACCCGAGTTTCCTATCAGGACTGCAGATTTTGTTTTTTTACTCTATCTGTATTTTAGGGAGGCTTTATATTGGACTGTCATAAAGTATTTTTGTAATTGTTGCTAGAAAGGTTACTCTAGAAATAGCACAGGTTTTGTATGTGAGATCTTTTCAGCCTTGGAGTTTAGTAAACTCTGGAAATGACTCACAGTTGTTATGTAAGTAGGAGATATGATATCTTCCTATAATAACTCCCATTAGTTTGAATGGCAGTTGCCATCTGAAAAACTGAAAAATGTAATTTTGTTCACAATAATAAAATTACAACATTTGTCTGCGGTATGTATTAAAACAAAATTATGCCAGCCAAATATTCAAATTTAAAAATATTCCTCTATATATTTGAAAAAGACATTTTATATATGCACCTAATACAGAAAATGCTATATAGAGAGAAAAAAAGAGATAGAGATTTGGACAAATAGATATAGTACAGGTCTGAGACTCTGATATTTACATGAAACTAATGTTACAATGCAAATCTATATCTCAACAGTAACCAAAATTATTAGTCAAAAATTCATTACCTCCATGGCTTCTTCTGCTGAAATGTTCTGGAATCGTGGATGCACGATCATCCGGGATTTGAAAGACTTTTTTGCAAGCTCCTTTTCCTTCTTTGCTTTTTCCTGCTCGCTGTGTAAAAGGGATTCATCTTTTGCATAGAACCGATCCTTAACCTGTCCACTCTGCTAATGATCACTCCTTAACTCACTCGCTTTGCAAGTCAAATCCACTATGTACATTGCTTTCTGAATACTTTTCACCCGACAGGTAAGGATACTGCCTTCAGTGATCTTTTCTATTGGATCAATATCTCTATCATCAGAAAGTTCTTCCTTCATAATTATTCCTGTCAATCCTGATTCCAGATCACATACTACACGATTATTTTGGACAAAACGAACAGTTGCTTGTACAATCTTCCCTTCAGAAAGACTCTCTTCACTTTCTCCAGTAAGCAAATAAAATTCCTCATCTTGTGTTGGTGGTTTATGTTCAGGCCGCCATTCCTCAAAACCTTTTAGTAGCTCAACTTTAATATCACTCAGGGTTTCATTTTTTCTATCACCTGTTCGCTGCTCCACACTTCTGCCATATTCATCAATGTCAATGGCTTTAAGCAGATCGGGATGACTTTTCACATGTTCAATTGCCATTTCCTGTGCTTCTTCATCCATGTCTTCTATCTCCTGTCCCACATCCTCACAATATACATCCTCAGCCATTTTCTTGGCTAGTTCATACGACTCTGGATGAATTCTGGTATCATCCAATGGATCCATGACATGATTACTAGAGGCAGCCTGTCCAGTCCCTCTAACCCTTAAGAAACCTGCAGCATTTATAAATACAAGCCGCTTCATTGCTCCAAGGGTGGTCAATAAGTCTCTACGAGAATAAATACGCCCTGCCCTTAAAATAGCCCTCTGTAAGGATGCAGCTTTTCTCGGTCCAAGTCCTGATACAAATTGCAGCGGGGAAAACATCCACTCATGGCAAGCAGCCAGGTTTATATCAACGCCAACTTGATTGGTTATTGTAACCATCACCTGTTCAATAGCTTCATATCTTTCATCTGGATTAAGGAAATGTTCTAATGAATGAAGCTTTAATGATAATATCTCTCTGCCAGGACCACATAACGTTGCAACCATAGCTAATGGATTTTGAAGATACCTGCCAAGAGCTGTGGCACGTCGGACAATACCTGTAAAGCAAACAAAAATCCTCTCAGTACAAAACACAGCATAATCTCTCATTGCACCAAGAGGTACTTTCAAGTTTCTACAGCTCAGGTGGGTAATATTTTGTATAATGCTACAAGTATACACAGTAATTTTCTAATAGTTAGTTACCACCAACATTGCTGAAATAAATGTATGCGCAAATCTTCCTATTTTGAAAAATAGTAAACGAGCCAAAGAAGATAAACCAAGTATGGGATAGGTCCATTTGTTTCAGTCTTGTTGTCGCCTAAGATGTACACCTAAGTGTGGGAAAAGTTTCCAACCCCACAAGGTATAATCTTTAAGGCACAATCAGAGCAGGGGCTGTCACCTATTCCCTACTCACTCCGTTTAAGCTCTCTCCTAGACAAGCTATGGGGGGTAGTCCCTAAAGATGATTATAAAAGAAAAACTTGTTGAAAACAACAAGTTCTAGGAGACTAAGGGCAAGGCAATTACTTCTAAGTAACTTGAATTTAAGGATTATTTAGCAAGTATGATTATTTAAATGAGCAATGTAAATATTACCGAGATGGATTCCAATAAGATCAATATGACAATGACAAGATAACAGTGATAAACCAGTGCCTTAAAACAATGCTCAATAAAGAAATAACACTTGCAAAATGGAATGATACTTCAAGTCACAATGATAAGCAATTGCTGCAAGACAAGTGTTAGTACAAGATGATAGCACAAAATTGAAATATGAGCAGTGAAATATAACTTGCAAAATGAAAGAAAATTGTACTTCTACTTCAAAGAGATGCTCAAAATAGATGGATCAATATCAAAGGACAAGGAGCAAGTAATTACAATGACAAGTACAAGAAAGATATAATATTGCAAGTAAAGATAGATGCTCACAAATCAACAATGTGCCAAATGAGATGATGTTAGAATGAATGCAAGACTAAACTATGCGTGATGCAAGGATCTCGGTTGATTTTAAGTTATATGTCTAACCTATGGGTGAATGCCTTCTCCTCAATTATCAAAGCAACCCTTAGAACAAGGTTGTTGGGAGAAGTGTTGGGGAAGGAGGCTAAGGCCTCATTAACGATACCTACCCAGGACTTCTAGCAACCCAAATGCCTTTGTTCCTACAAGGGCTCGGCCACAAGAGAATTGCAAGGTCACTTGTTTTAACCATTGTTTTGAGGGTCAAGCTTCTCAAATTGGATAATGAAGAAGGTTGTCCTATCCTTCTATCCACCAAGCTTATCCTTGGAGGTAAATTTTTACAATGCAAATCTAGATCTAAATGAGATGCAAAATTGCAGTGCAATGCTTCAATGCGATATGATAACAGTAAGTGCTTCAAACGGAGAAATTCTCAGGATATGTCAAGATTATGATAACACTTCAATCCCAAAATCACAAGATCAATGAATTACTCGATGAAACAAAGCGTTAAGGAGAATGCCAATTAGAGAAATAACACAAGTGCTATTAATTAGAAATTTGCTCTTAGGTGAAACGAGTTAGGATTTGGATTTAGAAAATGTCACTTCACTTGGGAATGTTTAAAGACCAAAAGAGCAAATACAGATTTATGTAACAAAGAACAGGTAGTTATTTTAGAGATGGAAGATGGGATTGCTAATTAAACAAATAGAAAACTCTATTTAGTCCAAAACACAAGTGATATTTAAGACAGTGGCTACTCAATTGCAATTTTAGACCAAATAGCTAGCAATTAGGTGAAGACAGATCAAAATGAAGAGCAAAATATTAGATTGAAATGCAATACTAATCTAGAAAACAAGTTAGTAAAAACAAGACTATGAAATCAGATCTAAAACTAATGCAAGAAAGAAAAAGGAGAAGTTAGCACATACACACAAGCAGCTCCTCCTAGACAAGGATACCAAGGGGTGAGAACTCCAAGCTCCATCAGAAAAGGATGATTCTTTTATTGTGATGTTACAATGAAGTCCCTCTTAGACAGTGAGAGAGAGGACTTGAAACCCTTGAGGAAGGCTTAAAATAATAGACCCTGAACTTTGAAGCACTAATGCCTTCACGACAAGTACAAAAAAACTTTACAAGGCTTCAGAAGATGTTACAAATAAATCAACCTTAACAACGAGATCCTGTAATGTTCCTTTCTGGAAATATCTTAAGTTTCACCCTGTTTTAATAAGTTTGTCTAATTCTGATCATAGAGAGAATTTGTCAACAATTCAAATGCAAACTTCAAATGCAAACTTCTGTAGGTGTACTTTCTCTTGTTCTGAGTTTAGACAAATGAATGATGCCAAATGTATACTTGCAAACTATGTCACAGGGTTCGGCGAACCTGAAGGTTCAGGTTCGAAATTCGGCGAACCTGAAAAAAAAATTGAAATTCGTTCAGGTTCGCCGAACCTGAAATTCGAACCTCAAGTCAAACCTGAACGAACTCGAACCTAAACGAACCTCAACGAACCTGAACAAACTTGAAGGCGAATTTTAACGAATTTTTTAAGGTTCGATTTTTTTAATGATGCACTGAGAACTTCATTATGACAGCCATGATAGCTGTTTTATCCTACCTTAATCACTGTACTTTAGACCATCATGTTGACTGTGATCATGCGAGAGTGTATTCCATGACTGCAGGATCATTGTGATCTTTCTTACACCGAGACAGTGAGATCATGTAAAGATAGTGAGGGATCCGAAGATCTTTCCATTACATATATTATATATATATACATTGACTGTTAAGAAATAGATCCACCGAGATGAGATACTATTCCTCACTATACTGAGGTCCTTACTGTCTCATTTATTCCGAGACTGTAATGGTTACTGTGGCTCTTTGTTATGCAGGGATTGTATCCTCCGAGAATGATCATTTCTGCGGCTTTGTTATTGTGCCACAATTGTAGTATATATATATGTGATTGAGACAACGTCTAACATCAATCTTATTAGGCCGAGAGAGAGGTTCTATCACTGCTGTTCTTTGTCTAGAGTCTAGACTTCTACAGGAGTATCACCGAGGCCTTGATGCCAAGACTGCTATGCGAGATCCATTGACACTGTGCCTTTGTCAATTGTCCTAGATCTTTGCTACTCCATTCAGCTGAGATCCTCACAGGTATGTCAAGATCACTAGCTGTGCAATTGTGATATGTCTAGGTAGATTTGTATGCTAAAACAGATATGCTGAGAATGTCTAATCCTTCAATCTTTGCAACGTCCATTATACAAGGTTATTCCTGCTCCATTAGACCGAGGTCATATATATATATATTGAAAAATATGTATATTCGAACCTAATGCCGAACCTCATTCGAACCTGATCGGAAAATTCGAATTCGAATCGAACTTAATCGTTGTTGAACTCGAATTCGAACTCGAACCATGTGAGATAGCTTGCAAACATACCCCAGAATAACAATATGAGGCTAATAACAAACTCAGCAAGGTATATTTATCATTATGACGGTCACATAGCACCCATTTCTTCGCTGTGAAAACTCAAATTACATTGCAAAACAGAGATTACAATGATGAGTGATATGAGTGAACCTGGAATGTCTCTTTCCACTATGATATCAGACCTCTAATGCAGAAGTAAACACAATTTTCAATCAAGAAAATCTCAGTCAAGTTTACAAGGAACGTATCATGGAATTTATCATAAAGAGGTGCATGTTACACCCATTGAATATTATATTTCTTCCTCATGTTAAGCCCAGAAATACACACCAGCAGAAATACATTTAATCCATAATGATGTAGACAAGTTATAAAGCACAGAGAAACAAAGGAACCTGGTATGGAAGGCTGCCAATACAAATGTACAAGCACAGTCTTCTTACAAAATTGCTCCAACACTGTATTAAATAAATATCCTGCACAGGTACATAATGAACGGACCAACATGCAATATGATCTTCAATTCTGGAACTGATTTTAGTTATATGACAGTCAGCTCAAAGAAAGAGCATTCATCCCTCCTCTGAAATATATCCCACAATTCCACAAGCAAATAAATGCTTCGGCTTTCTTGGATGTTTGGTACCGTCCCACAATTTATAGGCTGCTACAGCAGTCACTTTCGAGACAATAATCAGATCTGAACTGACTGTAATTTATATGGAAAATGGAAAATTCTGTGATGAGAAAAATTCTGTTCATTAACCCTCTCGGCCCTGGAAGCAAAACAATTAAACTCGGTCGCTTGATATAGGAACAATATACCTGTAAATACAAACTGGGATGCCAACAATTTCCTGCAACAACTTGCGATCAGATCTTCAATATTGAATTAAACAACTAAACTGATTGAGCATCAATGGAAGATCTGAAATAATCTTCCCAACAAGCTAACTAGGGTGCCACTCGAAGTCCACCAAAATTAGCTATTGAGTTTCGCTTGAAACTCTTGAAACTCGCTTGAGCTTCTTCACAATGTGAAATAGAAATGATAGAATAAAATCCTCTCCAAATGAGTTCAATCCTCTATTTATAATTCTCCCTTGAGCCTCCTCCTAGCTTCTAGATTCTCCTTTTTCCCAATTATTTTATTGGTGGGGCCCATTTTCCACTAGGAGACTTTGCCGCCATTTTGAATAAAATAGTAATTTGCCTCATTTTCCAATAAAATATTAATTTGCTACAATTCTCCAATAAAATAATAATTTCCCTTTTTACCGCCATTCTCCATTAAAATAATATTGGTGGGGCACATTTTCCACTAGGAAACTTCACCGCCATTTTGAATAAAATAGTAATTTGCCTCATTTTCCAATAAAATATTAATTTCTTGCCATTCTCCAATAAAATAATAATTTCCCATTTTGCCATCATTCTCCATTAAAATAATATTTTTCCTTCCTTCTCCAACTAAATATTATTTTTCTGCCATCCCATTAAAATAATAATTTCTTGCTTCTCTCACAAAATTAATATTTTCCACTTTTTAATTTTATCAAAAAATTTGCAAAACTCCTAAATTATTTTTGCATGTCCAAAAATTGGGGACATTACAGTCCTCCCTGCCAAAAATTGCTTGTCCTCAAGCAATGTCACCCTATGTGGCTGCTCCACATGTTGGCCTAGCTAATGCTAGCATCCCTAATGCGCACCACCACTCCTCGTTGTGGCACGGGCACCACCACAACATGGATGAATCTTATGACACCAGAGTCCCAAACCATCCTGACCCATGTGAAGCCTCCTTCGCTTCACTTGTTGTCCCATAAGATAAACTTTTCAAAAGCGCTTTGCATATCAAGTAGAGCACCATAACAAAGTGAAATCCTGAGTAGACCCTCGAGAAGCTGCCCTACTAAGTACTCGATCAAGTGCACTTCAAGAGTAGACTCCTGAATGTGCAGTCCAATCTTGGTGGAGATGAAACCCTGTTTGCACGTTCTCCCCCTAATCTCCTTGCTGGACATCCTACCATATTGGTGGAGTCCCCCATGTCATCAGCGTCTCACTAAGGCCCAATGGAAGATCTAAGTGACCTTCCCCTGTAGAAGCCAACTCATCCCTAAGGCTAGCTGAACTTCCAAGTCCTGTGGTGCCTAAATCCCCTTCTGGTCTCAAATGGGTGCCACCATGTTGTCGCTGCGCCACACTGACCATAATTGTCTGCCAATCGTGCACTAGGTGTAACCTCCTCTCTTGGAACTTGATGGAATAATATCTATGGAGTCCCAACACATCTAGCCCAGGCATCTCCACAATGTCAAGGCCTACCCATCCAATACTAGCCCTGATCCGAAGCAGTAAGAAGGAAAATTGGTCTTGACATGCGATGAAGGCCTCAGTGCTGCCCCATATGCCAAACCAAGAGTGAGTTGGGTCACTCTCTTCCCAGATCCTGCTCATCGCGAAATAGAGTGACCAATCAACCAACCAAATCCCTGGATCCCATAGCCATATCGGCTGCAACATAGTCCTGAAGGCTAACAACTGTTGGCTCCAACCCGCACTCCATCTCGAGTCCCTGCATGCAATCAGTATATGGAATCCATACATCACGAATCAACCAGGTGCTTGCAAGATTGCCTTGCGCCTGCCATGCCACATTGTGAGACATGTGATCCTGCCTCCTGTGGGCGTTACCCAATACTGTTTGGAGTCTAAACCTCTACCTAAAAGAAGGATCCACCAACTATTGTATATGCTCTTGAGACATCTCGAAATGCCTCACCCAAAAGGTGCCATGCATCTCCCTAAGTGTGGGCCCAAGGGTGGAGCACGTGTTATCTCTGCAGATGATCGGACCCACCCCAAGCCTGCACCTGCCAACTCGCACCCTGACCATATCCCACAGTTGGGAAGCCTCTCTCCTGATGCACTGTGTTTCATCCAATTGTCTCAGATGAACCTCTCGGGTCTTGTTGCTCATGACATGAGCATCTAGAGACAATACCCAAGTCCCTTGTATCAGTATGCAATGTTGGGGAGTGATAAATGTGTGGGCTCCAACTGGTATATCCAAGTACACATATGGAATCTCATGATCAGCCTAGCAACCAACCTGCTCTCCAAACCTGGGAGTGTCGAACCCAAAGGTATGTCGGTTGTCCCTCTCAGAAGATCTCTCTGGAGGCAACACTCCAACAACCTATTATGCATCATCATACTTTGTTGTACAAAAATACATACCCCCGCACTCCTTTGCATAGCACAGAACTCTGTGGCACAACTCCGTGCACCACTGGATACCAATGCTCACTATCGTACCACCCTACACCCTCTGGCATCCCACATGCACCAATGCATCCACCACTCTGCTAGCAAACCCTCAATAATGTGGGCTACATCTCCCACTCTGCACTGACGGACCTGATCGGCCTAATTCCTCGCATGCCAACGGGAATGACACTACTGTGCCTATCCTCTGTAGCTTTGGTGTCCAATATACCAATGAGAGAGCATCGTCTCCATGTTCTGTCAATGCCACGTCCTCCTACCTGCTCCTACCAGAGTAGGCTAATCACCCTGTGACTCCACGCACAGTCAATATGCCAAACTCATAAAATATGCCCGCTCCTCTGTTAAACCATCATGTCACTAGTGTTGTCCGAGGCTCTGATAGATATCTGAAAATGTGTGTGTGCCCAAACATGAGATCCATCACGCAGTTACTACCATCACCTACTAGCTCTATGACATATTGGCAAATCCCACCTGGATCCCAACAACAGTCTGGCCCTCGAGCCCCTTTGGTAATCCATGGCCTCTGCTGAAATGTGGCCATGGATGTATCCACCTACTTAGCCTGCTCCATCGAGTACCAGCTCAATACTTCTCGCCATCCAATCACAAAGGAGGGATCAAATGTACAATCACCTACGGAAGGAACAAGCCCTCCAAGTTAATGTGGTGTCCTACTCAGCTCATGTTGCTCAGTCCTACTAACCTGGTCATCCCCTCTATTATGTCTAGACAACTCTACCTCTCTCAATCCAATGCATAGGGGTGGGCTAATAACAGTGTAGGTCCCGTTAGCGTGCATATGGAGAAAACTATGTTGAAATCCCATGTGCTCTCTATGTTGCCTCTCATCGGTGACTAGCCCAAACGATGGTTGGGCATCCTCATCCATCATGGGCTCAACATGACCCTCCAACTGCTCCTCCATAGATAACCCAACATGCAAGACATGCTCACTAGTCAGTGATCGATGGTTGTCATCTTAAAACTCTGTCACAAACCTGGATGCCTCATCAATGGATCCCTCAACAATGAATGGCCCCTCATCAACAATGGACACCCCTGTGCTACCTAACACCTCATCCATGAGTGTATGCTCAATTGTCTCCACCAATGTGTCAACTGGGGCTACCAAAGTAAACTCCAACAAGGGTGACTCGTGTCACATTGGGTGTATGCATGTGCTCCTCCTGCGTGCCATTAGCCTCATGCTCAACTGGATGGAGTGTATCTAGATAAACTCCCTCCTCAATGGGTGTGCTTCTCTTATCTCATCACTTTCTTCACCTTCAATCTTTGTTTTTGCAGTATTGATACTAGCATTTTATTCAGTGATCATGCGCCTCCCATTTTCTTCATTTGTAGATCTGCAACTGTTTTTTCTTGTCATTGCCCTTGTTGATGAAGAAATTTCAACCCCCACTTCTGTTATCAGTTTTTCTTATCACTCCATGCATTTAGTTTTAAATCCAAATTTAGAGATTTCACAACTACTAAACTGCATAAATAAAACACAGCAAAATTATAACAGCCACACACAGAAAATAACACAGTGATTTTTGGTCAAAGTGACCCTGGAAAAACCCCTACAACTCTTGAGGAAAACCAGTTTGAGAGCTCTTCTTTATTTCTGAAAATGCTTTTACAGAGAAACTGAAATACACAGTGAAAATTCCAGCAACCACAAATTACAACTTATCTCAATTTCCGTGCTTGAACTCCACCTCGAAAATCGTGCCAATTAGCAAACAGCCAAAACAAAAAAATTTACAGCATTAAATGCTATACATCCAGTCACGAAAAATGTTCCCAGAACTTGCTACCCCTCTTCCTCGATTTCTGTGCCTTTCTCCTGCTGTACGGTTTTCCTTGGGATGCGTGGCAATAAATGTTGTTGCCCAGATTTGCTAAAATGTCTTCTTGTTGCTCTCCTTCAATTCCTCATTGCTCAGAAAAATTTTTCCTTGCTCTCTCTTCTCTTTCTCTCAAATGCTCATGAAAGAATGAATTCATCTTTTCCTCTTCTCTTCTCCTTTTAATCTCCAAATGACCTTTTGGGTTACCCTAAGATTTAATGGTTGAAATTCATTTAGATATAGGGATGAGAATAAATGTGCATTTAATTCTCACTTTCTATTTTTTAACTCACCCACTTAAATAAAGACCCACTTAGCCTTTTATTTCCATAGTCACTTTTTCACTTTCTAATAATTCATTCACTTTAATAAAGTGACCTTTAAATTAGAATGTAACTTTACCACTTATAAAGTCACTTTTAAATTAAAATGTAACTTTACCACTTATAAAGTCACTTTTAAATTAAATTGACTTTACCACTTATAAAGTCACTTTAGGAGAAAAGTAAAAAATAAATTTGGACACTTTTCCCTATGCCAAAGATCAAAGCCTTAGGGAACTACTTGTCCTCTGGTACCCAAATTTTAACACTCCCTCTTACCGAGGAAAGTGTTCCTCACCACTCCCATCTTGTCTCTGAAGTAGACATGCTTGCCCCGTGGCGGGGCAAGCTTTGGTGAAAATGTTTGCTACCTGTTCATTTGTGGAAATGTGCTCAAGCTTGACAGGTCCCTTTTGGACATAGTCTCTAATGAAGTGATACTTGATCTCAATATGCTTTGACCTATCATGAAAAACTGGATTCTCCATGAGTTTTATGCAACTCTGATTATCACAATAAATTCCTGAAGGTCTCAATGCCTGACCAAATAGACCAAACAACATCTTGCGAAGCCATATGGCCTCACAGCTAGCCAAATTAGCAGCCATATACTCTACCTCAGCTGAGCTCAATGCAACTGACTGTTGTTTCCAGCTAATCCATGACACAATTGTCGAACCCAACTCAAAACAACACCTGGAAGTACTCTTCCTATCTGAAGCACAACCTGCCCAATCTAAATCCGTGTACCCTGCCAGTCTCACTCCATCACCCTGTCTATAATCCAGACCAAAATTCACAATCCCCTGCAAGTAACGAAGAATGTGTTTTGTAGCTACCCAGTGCACTCTCCTAGGGTCACACATGAACTGACTCATAGTGCTAACTGCAAAACATATATCTGGTCAAGTATTGACCAAATACATCAAACAACCAATCAACTATCTGTATTGAGTAGGATCCACCAACTCGAAATCAGAAGCGTGAAGCTTCTTCCAGTTAGTTATCTGGGTGTAGACATGGGTTTGCAATCCTCCATGTGAAATCTACTAAGAATATCCACAATGTACTTCCCTTGTCCCAGGAAGAAATGCCCCTCCTCCTGCCACACCTCCAATCCCAAAAAATAATGCATCAAGCCGATATCCTTCATCTCAAACTCTGAAGAAAGATCTCTCTTGCAGCCCTCAATGAGTTTCTCTGCACCAGTGATGATCAAGTCATCAACATACAACACCAAAATGAGAGGCTCCTCACCCACCACAATGAAGGATAGGTTCGGATCAGCGTCACTCTTTGTGAAACCCAACTGCTGCAAGTATGTATCAATCCTTGAGTACCAAGCTCTAGGAGCTTGCTTCAGGCCATAGAGTGCCTTTTTCAATCTGCATACATGGGACTCCTTCCCATGCACCTCAAAGCCCTGCGGCTGCTCAATATAAATCTCCTCTTGAATGAATCCATTGAGAAATGCGGTCTTCACATCCATCTGGTGGATCTTCCAACCCATCTCTATTGGAATCGATATAATGGAGTGAATAGATGTATACTGAGCTACAGGAGCGAAGGTCTCCTCATAGTCAACTCCCTCTACCTGTGAAAACCCTCTCACCACAAATCGAGCCTTGAACTTCTCAATGCTGCCATCTGCAGCATGCTTTATCTTGTAGAGCCATCTAGAAGTAACAACTAATATACCTTCAGGCCTCAGCACTACCTCCCAAACATCATTCTTCGTAATAGAAGAATACTCCTCCATCATGGCCTCTCTCCAGACCTACTGGCTGGCTGCCTCCTCATAACTAGAAGGCTCAGAGTCAACAATGATTGTTACCAATGCCATGTAACTACAAAACCGCTCAGGTGGTTTACTCTCTCTAACCTGTCTCTTTGGCCCAACAACTAATGTGGCCTTGCACAAGGTATCTTGAAGCCACTTGGGATTCCTCTTCCCTGAGCATACTTCTCCCACCGCAGTGAAAGAATCCTCATCATCATCAGAAACCTGAACTCTTGAAGGCCTGTCAACTGACCTCATGGTTGAACCTGTGCCTGTAGACGCTGAAGTACCGTGCGAACTGTCCATTAATGGACTACCCTGTGAAGTGCTTTGCAGACTGCCCCGCATGCTACCCAAAGAACCACCCACCTGACTCTGAGAGCCACTACTCATTGATGGACCTGACACTATAATCGACGTACCTCCTGATCCCTGACCATTGGATCCCTGTGACTGACTCAGCTGCTCCTGAGGGTCTGGTGACTCTAGATACTCTAACTCCCGTGACCTCCTGAAAGCTCTCTCCTCCTCAAACTTCACATCCCGCCTAACAACCACTTTCCTCTGCGAAAGAATATAAATTCGATAAGCTTTCAAGGTTTCGCTATAACCCACAAAGATGCCCTTGTTTATAGTGGGCTCTAGCTTGGTCCTGTTCTCCTTGGGGACATAGGAATATGTAAGGCACCCAAAGATACGAAAGTGCCCAACATCAGGCTTCTTCCCAGAAAAAGCCTCCTCCGGAGTCACATTCCCCAAGGCACGATGTGGACTCCTGTTCTGCAAGTACACAACAGTGTTGCAGGCCTCTGCCCACAAAAATAAAGGTAACCCCTGATCATGAAGCATGGCTTTGGCAGCTCCTGCAATGGATCTGTTCTTCCTCTCTGCAACCCCATTCTGCTAGGGGTAGTAAGGAACTGTGAATTCCCCCCTAATGCCTACCTCAGCACAAAAATCAATAAACTCACCAAGGGTATACTCCCCTCCATTGTTCAACCTGAGGACCTTGATCTTCCTACCTGTCTGGGTCTCTACAAGAGCTTTGAACTCTTGAAATCACTTGAAGACCTCACTCTTGGTCTTGAAGAAATAAATCCAGGTCTTCCTGGAGAGGTCATCAATGAATAAAACATAGTACTCATAGCCACTCAAGGATGCATGAGACATCCAACCACTCACATCGGTATGAATCAAGTCAAGGATCCTGGTCGCTCTGTTGTCACTGCTGGAAAAAGGGGATCTAGCAAACTTCCCCATAGCACATCCTCTGCATATATCAAGGTGATCAGAACTTAAATTTGGCACACCAGTGGCGATCTCCCGCAATGTACTCAAGGCCTCATGATACATGTACCCCATCCTACGGTGCCAAATCTCACACAACTCTGAACTGCTAGATCTGTTGTCGGTCTTGTCTTGGGTGATGTTACTCAATGCCATCAGGGGCTGGAATGAGAACTTGTACACATTGGCATGGCACACACCAACCTCTCTAGCTGAAGAAGCTGGAGTTCCCCTACGATATATAAGCACCTGCCCTCTCCTGAGCAACACATCATACCCTCTATCCTCAAGTGTTGAGATGGATATCAGGTTCTTCTTCATTCCAAGCACATATAGAACATCTAACACTTTCAAGGGAAGTTTGGGTCCCTATCAAATGTCAATGTCCCCACACCGACTACTCTAACAATGTTGTCATCACCAAGTACTACCTCCATATTAGTATCACCCTCTGAAAGCTCTGAGAAGTACTCTCTGACTCTTGTCATGTGGCGGAAAGCACCACTGTCAACATACCAAATGCTAGAAGATGTTATGCTAATAGCAGGGAATGCACAATCCCTCTGAACCTGTATGGCAGGTGATCCTGCACTAGTGGCCTCACAAGCTATGAACCCAAACTCCTGATCAAATCTCTCTTAGAAGCTCTCTATCTCTACAGAAGTTGCCATGGGTTTGTCTTTCCCTTTCTTGTTCTTCTTCTCCAGACACACAACAACATAGTGTCCCAACTTTTGATAATTCCAACATTTGACTTTGGAATAGTCCTTTTGCTTGTTCTGCTGCTTGCCCTTACCTTTGCTTTTGCCTCCATTGTTGGAAGCTTGCTTCTTTGCTCAGCCCTTCTTGCCTCTTGCTAATAATGTCATATTGTCATCCTCCTCCACTTGTTTGGCTGCCCCAAGATGGTTCTTTCTGATCTCATTCTAAATGCAATCATCCCACAACCTCTCCCAATCGGGAAGGTTTTCCCATGCAACAACGTCATCCACAAAATTCTCCCAAGCCTTGGGAAGACCATTCATAGCAATTCTCACCATTTTAGTGGGTACAATGATCTCACCTACAGCTGCCAACTCATCTCTCACTGAAGTGATCTTTGTGAGGTATGTTGTAGCACTGTCAGTCTTAGCCATTTTAATGGTCTTCAGTTTCTCCTTTAGGACCATTTTTTTGTTTTCATTTGAGCTCTGGTAAAGACTGGTCAATCCAATCTAATAGAAAATGATCAATGAATGGATATTCTTGTCACTTTTTCTGTTTCTCCTATTATGTCCAATTCCATCAATAACCTATTTTGTTGAAATATCCACAAAAAAATTTTCCCAATGAGTTTTCAGTTTTACTTACAAAATTGAATGTGGAAAGGATCTTTAGATCGATATTTCTACTTGAATTCTACCCCCTTCCAGTCCTAAACTTAGATCCTTTTTGGGGCTGAATGCACTAATTTCTCCAAGAGGTAGGAGAAGCCAATCTAGCACAATCTTTTTTCCCTTGGCTTTAAGGGGAGGAAAAAAAGGAAAGAATAAGAGCATCTGGAAAAAAACGATTTTCGACGGAATAAGGAACACATATCACGAGAAATTGTAACCATAGAATACGACCCTAATAGAAGTGCATACATTTGCAAGGTGCATTACAAGAATGGCGATAAGATGTATATTCTGCATCCCAGGGGGTTGGAAGGTCCATCTTCAAACCTACGATCATAACAGATATGCGACAACACATAATAGCTGGCTCAGGTGCAGAATAAGGGTGACACATTGAGCTATCTAGTGGCTGCAAGGGGTTGCTGGCTGAAAGCATATCTTGGAGAAAAAATCTCCTATGAGAGTCACCCACTAGTAGTGAGTAACAAATCTTAACCCTTGATTACCTTGAGAAAAATTTGATCTCCTTGATGATATGCTGAAATGGACCATAAAATATTTTTTCTAATGCCTTTTCTCAAGAAATTCCAATTCAATTTAACCATCTTGGTCCAGAAATTCAATTTTCCTCAAAAAATCGATTTTTCTTGAGAATTGATTCCTTTTTCCTAGCCCAAAGAATTCTTTTAGGACTTTCCTTGCTTGATTTGTGGAGATCCCTTTTTTGGAAAGTGCACATTCCCTTTTTTAATATTTTTCACATGGAGAGAATTTCATCTTTCTCTCATTTTAATTTTCTGGCATTTTCCAGCTAATTATTTTGTCATTTTTTGCCAAAAAAATAGCAAATAAGTCTCTAGAGGGGTATAAACATTTTTCCACCCTTAAAGTGTGTCTAAATAGAAAGTCTAGGCGATGAGGTCTAACTACGATTACTCATACCACCAATAACTTCTATAGACGACACTTTTTTACATCAAATATTAAATAGACATCTTGTTTAGAAGGGGAAATTTAACAATTAAAAACTACCCCTAGACACAACCAAAATTTTGGGACACTTTAGACATGATCTGGTATGGTAATTTACATTGACTCTATACACTAGGACTCACCTAAGACTTCACCATCAAGCCTCGACGACACTTTTTTACATCAAATATTAAATAGACATCTTGCTTAGAAGGGGAAATTTAACAATTAAAAACTAACCCCTAGACACAACCAAATTTGCGAAACTTTAGACATGATCTAGTATGGTAATTTACATTAACTCTATACACTAGGACTGACCTAAGACTTCACCATCAAGCCCCACTCTAGCTTTGGGGTATGTTTGGGAGAAAAACTCAACCAATTATTTGCAATTGAAAAACACAAATAATTAGCTGAGAGAAAAAAAAACTCCCTAGAGTGAAACTCTTTGGTAAAAATCATAAGCTTACCTAAGTGTGTTACATGGCTTTATAAACATCCTAGAATCATTTTTACACAATGGCCTATAGGGCTGCAAAATTTGGATTACATTCAAAGACCAAAAGCTTAATGATGATAATGAAATATGGATGTCTCACTGCTCTGACCATGAAAAAATGTCTAAAAAATGCACTCTATTATAGGGTAGTTGACACTTAGTAGTCAACAAGTCTCAAAAGCTAGAAGAAAGAAAAGCATGTGTAGAGATTGGATAATCAAGTTAGATAATACAAAGAATCTTACCATGCTATCATTAAAAAATTATGCAATGGCTTCTTTCAATAGCATTTCTAAAACTTTCCACAATATTGATTAAAATCATCACAATATCCCCCACAAAGGGTTCACAACAAAGCTAATTAATAGAGGATATGAATTGTTTTACTGAAGGACAATGGCAGTTGGTGGCACCTCTTCACCTGGTAGATAGTCAAGATATACATACAACCATGGCCTGCCGCCATTGCCCGTGCAATTAAGATGGGTTTTCAAAATAACTGGAGTGGCTAGGTTGCAACACCTTGTTTAGGAACATGATTGCAAACATGAGGGAGCCAGATAGACAGTCTAATTATGGAAACGACTAGACAATTTGCCTGCCAATATAAACTACAAGGCAGTGGAAACCAGCAATTGTTTGCCTCCTAGGAGAATAATGAGACCAAACACCACCATTTCGCAACGCTTCCTTGGTCAAATCCACTTTTAATATGCACTTCACTTTAACTTTGGTGGTTGTTTCCTTTTCATCACTGGTTATTGCTAGTTTTTGCTTCCCTCATGAGGGTGGGGGTCAGGGGAAATACGCGAGAAAATGTAGTCAATGAGGGTGGGAGTGGGGGAGAATATTGGAGAAAATAATTCCCTCATGGCGGTGTGTATAGGATGATTTTTCTCTAAAATTTCTCCACCAATAGCTAGGGTTCCAATAAAAATTTCTCAAACAATTTAACTTAGCACACTTAATAAAATCTTCAAGATATCGATGTTCAAATAAAAATTCAACAATTTACTTCGATGAGTTTGTTCACCAGTGTTAACGGTCATAGTAATTTTGATAGTAAATATAATTCGAGAGACCATACAATAAATGCGTCCAATAAATGATCATCAATAGACACACTAAGTGTCCCCACCGTGAACCCACCCAATAAAATAAACACAAATACCGAATTTGTTTAATAATTTTTTATGATGTTACTTGGTCGTCTAATTGGCTACATGAAACTAGGAGTACAAATATGTTATAGCATTTATTTGTGAATTGAATCTTATGCATAAACTAAGTAGCTTTGAACCCAAGAAATATTACAGCTCCACAGGCCATGCATTCACTTATGAAGTTCCTAACCTACTACAGAAGTTGTGTCATTTGTAGAACTTGAATCTCCAACAAAAGGATACGAAATTTCACCATCGGTTCACCTTCATAACCCTAGCTCTGACGCGAAACCGCTTGCTGGACCAGGAAAGCTTTCAAATTTTATAGGAACCCCAACACTTCCTTGGTTAGGTCTACTTTTAATTTGCACTTCACTTTAACTTTGGCGGTTGTTTCCTTTTCATCACTGGTTATTGCTAGTTTTTGCTTCCCTCTTGAGGGTGGGGGTGAGGGGAAATATGGAAGAAAATGTATTCAATGAGGGTGGGAGTGGGGGCAAATATTGCATAAATATTTCCTTCATGAGGGTGTGTAATGTGATAGAATGATTTTCCCTAAAATTTCTCCCCCAATAGCTAGGGTTCCAATAAAAATTTCTCAAACAATTTAACTTAGCACACTCTATAAAATCTTCAAGAGATCGACCTTTGTTAACTTTAGGTATGTTCTATGCTTAGAGCAATTTATTTCAATTTTCACAGTTAGCTCAATATCCTTTCCAGATTAGCAATCACATTAGCATAATAGTAAATTGCAAATAGCACATAAACATAAATCGCAGAAGACAAGCCAAGACAAGAGGACACAAGATGTGACGCTAGCCAGGGACAAACCCTAATGTGGGGAAACCCTTGATTAATTCTTCTTATATGTTCTTCAATAGTTCAGCAGAGAGAGAGAAAGAGAGATAGTACATTTACAACAGAAGTCAACACTTTGACTTATCTAGATGAGAGCAAAGATCATCTCTAAGAAGATGATACATGAGATCAGTTGAAGACATGTTGCTTCAACTGATTCTCCAAGGCGACTCCCTCACCTATCATTGTGTTGCATCTCGTCATCATGCTACACCTCACCGTGTTGCACCATGCTACCCCCATTATCATAAGGTTGGACCTCATGATGGCTACACCTTAAGTTGCACTGTTGTCCCATGTGCCATTGTTGAACCATGTTGTCATACAGCAAATCTCATGTGCTTGCAGCACCATGCTTGCCACTGTTATCCATGTTGTCCATGCTTGCCATGCTTACTATGCTTGTCATGTTGGTCATGCTTGTTGTTGTCCATGCTTGTTGTCATCATGTAATCGTTGTTGTCCCACTTGTGCCACTGCTGCACAAATGTCATTGTTGTCCTATGTCATTGGGTTGTCCCATCATAGTTGTTGTCCCAACATGTTGCTACCCCATCATATTTGTTGTTCCTATGAGTGCTTGTTGTCCCACTGTTTGTTGCACCATGCCTAGCTGTCCCATTTATCTTAGCATATCTTGTTGTCCCATTTATTATGCAGCTGTCCCTTGCCACTGCTGCCTAGATATATCGTTGTAGCTGTTGTCCCTAATAGTCATACTATACCTTGTTGTTGTCCCATCATAGTTGTTGTTCCTATGAGTGCTTGTTGTCCCACTGTTTGCTGCACCAAGTAGCCCAACTGTCCCATTTATTATACTGTTGTCCTGGGCATGTTTGAGCCCTCAAATTCACCTCAAACAATCCTCCCTTTCAGCCACATTAGGCCTGTGTCTAGGGCACCTTGTGCCTACGGCTAGGGCATCATTGGTGTGTTTAGGACAGTGTCTATCTTCATCTTAACAATGGTTATGATACCCTCGAGATAGCGTAGGTTAGGGCTGCATTAGGATAGCGTTAGGGCTGCCTTCTTGGATGCGTTAGGGTTGCCTTTAGGACAGCCTTTAGGATTGCGTTAGGGCAGTTTTTAGGCCTGTGTTAGGGACTTCCCTTGATAGTGTCTCAGGCTTCCATTGATAGCTATAGAAACCTGTGTAGAGCCTTCCTTTTGACTGCATCTAGGACTAGGGCAGCGCCCTTAGTCTTCTTTCCTCCAACGTCTAAGCTTCCACTCCTAGATTTCTCTTCCACTAAAACCCAAGACAAGTGGAGAGAAATCAAGATAGAAGTGTGTGTGAGAAATGACTCTGAAGTCATCTCCTTTTATACTAAAACATTGTGCACATGTGGAGTTTCTTTGGTTGCTGGCCGACCTTGACGAATTGTCTTATAACACAAATAAATTCATAATTCCATGAATACTTATCAGAATCGGATGATCTTTAGATCAATCCTACACCTCTCGATGAGAGGGATCCAAGAAAAATATCAGCTGCCATAAATAAGATGACCCACATAGAGTTTGGCCCTAGTTGCCAATTTTAACAACCTTCAAATATAAATTCAACAATATACTTCAATGAGTTTGTTCACCAGTGTAACAGTCATAGTAATTTCAATAGTAAATATAATTCAAGGGACCGTACAATAAATACGTCCAATAAATGATCATCAATAGACACACTAAGTGTCCCCACCATGAACCTACCCAATAAAACAAACACAAATACCGAATTTGTTTAATATTTTTTACTATCTTACTTGGTCATCTAATTGGCTACATGAAACTAGGAATACGAATATGTTATAGAATTTATTTGCGAATTGAATCTTACGCGTAAACTAAGCGGCTCTGAACCCAAGAAATATTCCAGCTCCACAAGCCACGCATTCACTTTTGAAGTTCCTAACCTGCTACAGAAGTTGTGTCATTTGAAGAACTCGAATCTGCAATAGACGGTTATGAAATTCACTAGCGGTTCACCTTCATAACCCTAGCTCTAACGCAAAAACCGCTTACTGGACCAGGAAGGCGTTCAATTTTTATAGGAACCCCCAAGTTTGCTTGGAGTCGTTCGTTGCTTGGATATAAGAGCAATGGTTATTACAATGGTCGTAGGTTTAATACTTCAAATCATAACCCTCATTCGGAAGCCCTGTACCTGTGCAAAAAGGACCCTTGTTGCTAGATGACACAATTGTGCTCCAGACAAGATCCACGCCGTCCTAAATTCGTTGTTCTCAAACAGAGTTGAATTCCAGATTTTACCTTTCCTATGCCAAACCATAATGCAAATTTTTGTTGCCTCCCAGTTCGTTCTTATTCCAAAACAAAGGGAAGAGAATAACGAATTCATTGCTCAAATCAAAAGGTCTTGGGCCCAAATCAAAGAAACAATCCTTCAAGAGTTGTGTTCTTCCTTAGAAAAAAAATTATTGTGCCCAACGGAGAAAAAAGTGAGACAATTGGTCAACCAGGGTGGAATCTGTCTCCATCGAAATTGACAAGAGAGAGTGGGGTCTTTAAACCCTTAGAGCTAACACTCAACAACGGATGAGATAATTCACAAATGATGCTCAAAATGAATCCAATCCTCCTTTATTTAAATGCTTCCTTGAGGGGTTTCATCTTCATAAATGGTTGAGTAAATCTTACTCAAAACCCCAATCCTGGGTTTTTCGCCCAGCTGCCCCAAAAATTTTCCGGCAATGGTTACTATTGGGGTTTTACCCTTTTTAGGTGGACTATAGCCTACGGGGATGGATAGGCTAATGAGTCCTATTTGTCCTCAATTCATTGAGGACATTATAGTGTGGGGGTGGAGTTGAGGAGAATACAATGTTATCATAACTAAACCGATGATCCAACCAAAAAACCTTGTGGACCGGGAACCGGTAAAAAACCAACCAAAGACAAAATTACAAAAACAACTAAAAAAAAACAATTTACCAAAAACACATAAAATATTCATATTTTAAAGAAAAACATATATATTCATGTGCATCCATATGAATCCAAACCATTTATACACAAATATGCAGAAGTTCTCATTTACATAGAACGTAAGGGTGCACATAGCCAAAATAGCATCATGTGCAATCCATCTCTAGACTGTAAATACATCAACAAATAAGCTCTAGATGGCCTCTAGCATCGAAAAAAATCATGCTACAACATACGCCTACATATCATCAATATCATTACCTATATTTGGGTCTTTGTCATCAATATAACCAATTAGGCATTAAAATAAGATAGAAAAAACGTAGCATGTCATGTCAAGATTTTGTTTGAGTGATGGGTACATTTTTAGTAGAGTCGTGATAGAGGAGTTTGACGACCAATGCCACTAACATCAAAGTACATAAATGACTTAGTTCTCTTTATTAAATACTAGTTCCATACCATGGTACTTGACAAAATCCAATGGAAACATTGCAATCCCCCCAATCTTGAAAAACTGTGAAGTCCGCTAGATTTTGAGTGAAATCTAAAATTCTACTTTCTCCATATGAAATCCAATGAGGTTGGAACCACTCTCAAACATCCTGAGTCATTTCATGGTAATGTTAAAAATTTAAGTAAAATGATGAAAATGAAAGATAAAGGAGAATGTGACTTTTATTTTAAGAATTTAATATTACCATGAATTGCATAACAATACTAGGGCCATAGGCTTGAATATTAGGCTAGCCTATGGGAGAATTAGAAGTGAGCCAAACAACTAAAATAATAAAAATATTTAAAAAAAAGACAATTTTTTATTCTGACCTACATAGTTACACGAAACTGGTCCTGAACCGACCGATTCGGTACCGAGCTGGCCTATTCCGGCTCAGACCGGCTTTGGGCCAAAAACGGTAGAACTAGAGTTCCACCGGTTCCGGTCTGGTTTTGATAACACTGTGAGAATATTGAAGAAAATATATTCAATGAGGGTGGGAGTGGATGGAACTATTGGAGAAAATGTATTTTCCGCATGAGGGTGGGGGTGCAAGGAAATATTGAAGAAAATATAATCAATGAGGGTGGGAGTGTAGGGAACAACTGGAGAAAATGTATTTTGAATGCATTTTCTCTAATATTTGCTCCCACCTCCACCCTCATAAAAGTTCAAATCATCATCTGAGGCTACCTACCCTCGGCATTCTAGTTGTTCGCCCTTGTTTCTTAGCATTGCTTGATAATATCCATAGGAAAGAGGTAAGGGTCGTGGCTCTCTTAAAAGCTTCCCCCTCTTTCTTCCATCCGAACTATTTTCTTTCTTTCTGTTTCAAAGTTGTTTGGGACCGAGCTCTGTTACTTTTCTCTAAACTAGGGTTACAGGGGAGTCCCCAACTCCCCCCTCCCCCACCCCCGAATCCGCTCCCAATTCGCGCTCCGCTCGAGAGCTAGTAGGGAGCTACCTTGCGAGCAAATTTCGAGAGCGTGCTCTATTTAAAAAAAAAAAATTGCTCCCTGTCTTTGAGGGAGCGATTACGGGAGTGGTCGGGAGCGATCGCTGTTTGATCGCTTGCCTTTACTCCAGGAGCGATTTTTTAAGAGGGGGAACAGTCGAGCAACAACCACTCCCGACCGCTCCCCCTCTTAAAAAAGCGCTCTCGACGGTGCCGAAAAAAGGCCGCACGGCAGAGAGAAGGTGGTGATGCTCGGCAGACAGAGAGGGAGAGGAAAGGGAGGGAAGGGTAGGGGGAAAAATTTAAAAAGACCCTCTCCCCTCCCATTATTCACCCATTTGTCTAAGTTGGAGAGAGCAAGAGAGAGTTTGGAGCTTGGGATTGAAGGCCAAAGAGGTAGGATCTACACTCTAACCTAAATTTTTTTTTTTATGTTCATTGTTAAATAAATAAATAAATAAATAAAATGTCTATTTCCCATTCCATTCCTCCATTTTTTTGGAGACTCAAAACTTCAAACATCATGGCTATATGGCTTCGCATTTTCTTCTTGTTGGTTCCTTTTTTGGTTATTATGGTGTTGGAGAGTAGGAGGACGATTGATCATGATGAAGAAGAGGATGAAGAAGTGGGTTATAGTGGATTTGATGAAAACCCTGGAGAGGAGTACCTTGGTGAGGAGGAAGAGAGTGGACATGATGAGGCCCCAAAAACTAAACAAGACCAAACCCCATTGTGGAAATATGTTACTAGGTCTGAAGCAGGGAAAGGGGGTGGAACCACTAAATTTACATGCAACCATTGCAACAAAATGTACACAGGTTCATACACCTGTGCCAAAAGGCACCTCTATGGGAAAAGGCCATGGGATGGAGATAAACCAATAGGAATCAAAGCTTGTGTAAGTGTGTCAGCAACAGAAAGAGCCAAATACATAAGGGAAGAGGAGGAAGCCCAATACAAATCTAAAAAATCAAAGGGTTTCTTTGAACATAGCTCACAATCACATGCACAAAGAACTCCTTCAACATCCTCCCATGGCAATGGATATGGAGGCACAGGAACAAACATCTCTTTAAGGCGTAGAACCATATCATATTTCCTTGACGAAGGGTGTAGGAATGATGTGGATTCAAAAATTTACCGGTTTCTCTATGCATATGAGATACCATTCAATGTTGTTCGCTCACCTTATTGGCATGAAATGGTTTATGCCATAAATGATGCCCCCAAAGGATACAAGAGTCTTCGGTATGACAAGGCTAGAATCGTTGGACTTGATCATGAAAACGCAAAATTATCCCATTCTTTGAGTAGAATGACAAATTCTTGGACTGAGCATGGGGTGTCCATTGCATTTGATGGATGGGCAAATGTAAAAGGCAAGCCATTGATAAGTGTTCTTGTTGTGCCTGTTAGTGGTGCCATCTTCCTTTCAGCGTATGATTACTCAGAGAAGTTCAAGACCGGCATCAACATTGCAGAAACATTACTTGAAACAATTGAACATATTGGGCCATACAATGTCATCCAAGTCATCACTGATAATGCTGCCAACTGTAAGGCAGCGGGAGCAATTATTGAGGATAAATACCCCAACATATTTTGGTCCAGGTGATTGGTTCACACAATGGACCTTTTGATGCATGATATTATTAAGAACAAAAACTAACAATACAAATGGATTGGTGATTTGTACAAGCGACAAACAAATGCTAAATTTATTACAAATCATAGCAATACCCATGGGCTTTTGCGCAATCACTCAAGATTGGAGTTGTTGAAGATTGCGAAGACTAGATTTGCTAGCTATTAGCTCACCTTCAGGCGCCTTTTGAAGGTAAGAGAGTCATTGGCTAGCATAGTATCGAGTCCACACTGGCAGGTATTAAAGGACAAGGCTACAAATGTAGCTAACAATCAAGGTTTTGAACAGGTGGAGGAGACCGCTCTTGATGGTCTGTTTTGGGCACGTGTGAAGCAAGTATTGCAATTCACCAAGCCCATTTATAGCATGATTCTTTTTGAAGATATAGATAAACCAGTGATTGGGGAGGTGTATGAGCAGATGGATACCATGTTGGGGAAAATAAAAGATATTGTTCAAGAAGATGATCCCAACTTGTATACAATGATTCACAATTGTGTGTGTACACGGTGGAATAAACTTAATGTTCCACTACATGCCTTGGCGTATATCCTTATGCCCAAATACTACTCTCCGTCGGGGTTGGGCCAACCTACACCCCATATAGATCCAAAAGTACAAGAGGGATATATGAAAGCATTAGACAAGCTAGTCCCTGATAGGGAGGAGTGTGCTAATCTGCGTCTTGAATTAGGAAGATACTTCAGTTGCACTGGTTTGTTTGGTTCTTTGCATGCAATGGAAGATAGAGACAGATTTGATGCTCTCACATGGTGGGAAGCATATGGCGGCATGGGACTTTTGCCAAAATTGGCAAAAAAATATTCTCTCACAAGTTGTAAATACTTCTTCTGCATGGAGGTGTTGGAGCACATACACCTTCATACATAACGTGAGAAGAAACAGACTCAATGAAAAAAGGGCAGAAAGCTTGGTTTATGTGCACTACAACTAGAGGTTGTTGAGTCATTATTGTGATCGGGCTTATGAGGATCCAACCTATAAAATTTGGGACAACCACCCAGAGGACGATAATTTGGAGGATGGCACAATACATCTTGAAGAATTGGAAACAGAACTTTTGAGAGATGATGAAGAAGCAACAACAACCATGCCACCCCACCATCTAGTAGCAGTGCCAGTGCTTGAGTTCCAACTATTGTTCCTTTGTTGTCGCCGCCTCCATCTACATCCTCACGTGGAGGGCATGTGCCTTCCAGTTCTAGTCGTGCGACTATCTGATCGGGCTTATGAGGATCCAACATATAAAATTTGGGACAACCACCGAGAGGACGATAATTTGGAGGATGGCACTATACATCTTGAAGAATTGGAAGCAGGACTTTTGAGAAATGATGATAAAGCAACAACAACCATGCCACCCCCCCCCCCCCATCCAATAGCAGTGCTAGTGCTCGAGTTCCAACTACTGTTCCTTTGTTGTCACCGCCTCCATCTACATCCTCACTTGGAGGGCATGTGCCTTCTGGTTCTAGTTGTGCGACTATGTGGGAGGAGACCCCTAGTAGACCACCAATACCACGACCTACTCAAAAATTAGACATTTCTTGTGGCGGCAAGAGGAAGCTGTAGATAATAGATTTACTTGTCTTTTCTAGTTTCTAGTAGTTTTTATAACTCTGGTCTCTTTCATATTTACTATTATATTTTTTGTAAACAATATATGACAATTTAAGTTTGAAGTTTGAAGTTGGCAATTATAACTCATTGGTAATGAATTATGAGTATGATGCTTCGTGAAAGTTGAAAGTTGTTTCATTTCATTTCATTTCATGTTAGATATGCTTTGTTGTAATGGTTACACTTAGCTTACAAGTACAACTTTGGTGATCAATGATGATAAATGTTATATATTGAACTCTGAAAGCTTGAAACTTTAAGCTAGATGAATCATGAGACTCAATATGTTGTACGTTACTAACTTGTGGACATGGTTGATGAAGATTATAACTTCTAGATGATTGATTTTATATGATTCAATCTATGTTTTCATGCTTTTTATATCTAATTCATCATTCTACATGTTTTTGTTGACATATATGCATCAAAATATATATATATATATATAGATATAAATCCGCTGCCCAATTTGCTCCCAAACAGGGAGCTTCCGAAAATGCCGCTCCCGCTCCTGCTCCCCGTTTTTGCTCCCGCTCCCAAGTAACCTTGGTCTGAACTCTCCAAAAGCAAAGTAAGTCCGTGCATGCTGTTCACTGGCTTATCACAGACATGGTGCTCTCTGGTGGATATTTTGGTCATACAGCTTCTATAGCTTGGAAACTAAGCCACTTGAATCCTTATTTAAACTGCTTCTTGGTCTCTCTCTTCTGTTTTCCGTATTATCCTTTCTTCTACTTGCTTGGCAGTTGGGGTTGGGAAGAGCCCAAGAGTGGGCAGCCAGAGAAACTTTTGTTGTATTTCAGGGTGGAAACCAGAGGTGTAAGCTGTATCTCAGTAATTTTGTCTTTCATCCTACCTTTATTGGTTTGCTCGCTCCCTGTGCATATTTCTCATTCAACTCTCTCTGCATTATCAAAGAACAATCATGCCTTGAGGCAGAGGAGCGCAAAACAGAAGAGGTTGTTGCAATAGTACAAGAGCATTCCACCTCCAGGACTCAGGTTGCTGCAGAGAACTCAGCTCAAGTTTATCTAAACAATAATCCTCGAGCAATTCAACAAGAAATTGAAAATGTTGAGAGGGAGGCCAGGATAAAACACATATTCATCTAACATAAAAAAGTATATGAAGAGGTTGGCATTTGGGTTCCTGACACAGGCACTATAGCAACCAGGAACACTAAATACATGCAGACAGTAGACATCTACTTGCAATTAAAGACAATTATGATAAAGGTGTTAGTTGAAAGGTCAGAGGAACAGCAGGAAATTCTTGTCAGGATGAGACTCAAACAGATCAGAAAGCTGGATATCAAGAGAACAAAAATGGCTAGAAATCTAGCAAATCTGGAGAATACAGAATTGGAAGAAGACACCAGTCCACCTGTTACAATCCAGGTGGATTTCCCCAATGAAAAGTTTTCATTCTGGCAATTTCTGTTATGATGTTTTGTAATAATTTGAGTATAAATGCTGATAGATAAAGCCCTATAGCATTCAATTTAGGACATAGTAGGTTCAGTGGACAGTATCTTTTAAGTTTTTATTTCAGTTTAAGACTTTTTAAGTGGTCAAAAACAATTATTCTATGTTACTGGTATGGTCACCCCTGTGGCAGACCAGTACACATAGAGGACATATCTCATGTTAATCATTTTGGCATGATAAAATATAACACACCTGTCTAGCTTACACAAAGGAAAGAAAATCATCACAATATCAATAATAATTTGAAGTAATGGCACATTGGTCAATTAGGAACAAGGTGTAAGTGTGGTTTCATTAGCGCTCCTTTCCATTTTTAAGTCTTTTGCATAGACCATTACAGTTCAAAGAATATGATTTTAATTTTTAATGTGGCTTTTACACTATGGTGACCAGGTGATGAAGGATTATTGGCTTGCTGGCATGGCACCCAGCTTCTCAATACCAAAATATATCCAATTCTAAGCTTTCATTTGTTATCATAAGAAAGAAATTGTTGAATTAATAGAATTTCATATCATTAAAATGTAGGATTTGAATGGATACACAACGGTTGAACCAATCTAATAATTGATCATAATCATGACAGTCAAAAATACAATTGCATAATAGATAAATTGTTTTGTAGATAGTCATATCATGACATAACCTAATTCAAAGTTACATACAATAAAATGTAGGATTTGAATGGTTACACCTAAAAGGGGTTGAACCAATCTAATAATTGGTAATAATCATGAATCAATAATATAATTGGATCATTTAGATTAATTGTTTTAAAGAAAGAAACATCTTGGAATAACCGAATTTGGTTTCAACCTAACATTTATTATTTTCACTCACCCAGGGTAGTTTAACAATGTGTAGAGAAGCAGAACATCCGTAAATGTTACAAACAGACATGGTCATGTGACACGATTGTAACATCTGATCATATATGAGCACATGATGAATTCCTACATAGGGACAAAATGACAGTAGGAAATAGGATGTCTCTAATTGTATTTATGGGATATCGACGAAGTAATAAAGTGGGACATGCTTCTGGATGGATTCCGTTTTCATTGCAACAATGTTGACTATCTTCATTTGATATCTACTACAAAATGCTTGGCTTCCACTGGTAATGTCAGAGTTAGGGTTACAATACCATTTTAGGCTTTGATAGCAAATATTAACCGTCTTTTATGACTAATAAAAGCTAACCGTGCATAAATTACTTGTTTGCTCAAACTAACGAAGGAAAAAGAAAACAAATATAACAAAAAGCAAAAATGAGGACCCTCGCCATGCAACAAAATTATCTCAGGACAAAATAGAGCATATGTATTTTTCACCAAGTCTCCAGAGGCACTTTCTACAGCTCAGGTGGGTGAGAAGTGTCACGCCTGTAATGCTGGCACATGTTGGCTGAAAAAAATTAATTAACACAAAAGAAACAAAGTTGAGGAAAAATTAATAATATAAAAACAAACAAAAATAAGGTGATTTCATACTGTGTGACTAAGGGAGGCAAAGAAAGGGCATTTATAAGCTGGAAATCTCTACATATAAATCAGCAGTGGCATCATAAAGAAATACGTGTGTATATAAACCAACACTGACAATCAACAGGAGTAAAATCAAGGCAAGATCAATTAATATAAGAGAAACGAAAAGCAATTCCGTAATGTGTATGACTGAGGCAAAGAAAGGGAACTTATAAGCTGGAAATCTCTACATATAAACCAATGTTATCGGAACCAAACAGGTGACCAAAACAGAAAACCTTCTGGACCGGGAACCAGTAAAAAAAACGGTTGACCAAAAACACATAAAATATTCAATTTTTAAAGAAAAACATATATATTCATGTGCATCCATATGAATCCACACCATTTATACACAAATGAGCAAAATTTCTCACTTATATAGCATGTAAATATGCACATAACCAAAATAGCATCTAGTGCAATCCATCTCTGAAGCAAACATACATCAACAAACAGGCCCTAGATGGCCTCTAGCATCCAAAAAAATCATGCTACAACAAATACCTACATATCATCAAAACCATTGCCTATATTGGATCTTCGTCATCAATATAACCCTCTGAACATAAAAATAAGATGGAAAAGACGTAGCATGTCAATTCAAGATTTTGTTTGAGTGATGACTACATTTTTAGTAAATTCATGATAGAGGAGTTCGACAACCAATGGCACTAGCATCAAAGTACATAGAGGGCTTGGTGCTCTTGATTAAATACTAGTTCCATACCCTCGTACATGAAAAAATCCATTGGAAACGTTGCAATCCCCTAAGTCCTGAAAAATTGTTAAGTCTGCAAACGTTGAGTGAGATCTAAAATTCTACTTTCTCCAAATGAAATCCAATGAGGTTGGAACCACTCTCAAACATTTTGACTTATTTCATGGTAATGTTAAAAATTTAAGTAAAAGTATATTTCTACTTTAAGAACTTAAAGTTATCATGAATTGCATAGCAATAGTAGGACGATAGGCTTGAATATTAGGCTAGCCTAGGAGAAAATTAGAAGTGGACCAACCAAATGAAAAAATAAAAAATAGAAAAAGGAATTTTTTTAAGTTGGCCTGGGCAAGTGCGGACCACATGGAACCGGTCACAAACCAACCAGTTCGGTGAAGTAGGCCGGTTTGGTACAAAACCTGTTTATTTCAGTTCTGAAGCCCAAATGGGACCGGTTTTGGGCTATAACGACCACAAGTCATATAAGCAGCAGAAATATTTAAAATACTTCGTAAACAAAGACTTCCATCGTAGGACAGTAATTGTAAATTGTATATTGTATTAAAGAATTGATGTAGGATGATACAATGAGAATGAGGTCCTATATATATAGTCAGGTAAGTACCTTTTCATGAATAGTTACATCCTTAGGGACATACCTTTTCATTAATTGCTTAACTAATTAATCATTAACCTTATTTGTTATCTTTTACATTATTTATGTTTATTTTTTATATAAATTTAGTTCGTTACATTGCCTTCCCCTTCAAAAGGCTTTGTCCTCAAAGCTTACTGATGAAGGATTGGATCTCTTATGTCGTGTTGAAAATCTTCTTGTTTCTGAGCTTTCATCTTTGTTGATACAAGACGATATGCTGTTCTGAGCAATAGATAGAATTGTCACACTGAAAATGGATCGAACCATCCTAGATTAATCTTCTGGGGAATCTTCTGATTTTGGAGATGTGTGGTGAATAGTTATCATATGACTGGATTGAGCTCACTTCAATGTTCTTCGAAACATAAGTTTGTTTAGGTTCTACGTGATATAGATTTGTAGATTGATTACGCTGTCTACTCTTGTGATTCATATGTAGATAAGGAATTTTTCTTGTTTAAACTTTCCTAAACATTTTTATGGCAGTTTCCCGATTTCCCTCATGCATTGTTGTTGTTGACTTGATGTTAATTTTAGGTATGTTCTATGCTTAGTGCAATTTACTTCAATTTTTCATATTAGCCCAATGTCAATATTCAGACTAGCAATCACATCAGCATGATAGTAAAGTGCAGATAGAACATAAACATAAACAGCAGAAGGCAAGCCAAGACAAGAGGACACAAGATATGGCACCAGCCAGGGACAAACCCCAATGCGGGGAAACCCTTGATCAATTCTTCTTATATTCTTCAATAGTTCAGTAGAGAGAGAGAGATAGTGCAAATATACAAATCTGAGATCTTGTGACAGTAGTAGAAAACCCTTGACCAGAGAAGTCAATGCTGGTCAAACTGGACAGTGTTTCATCCAAGTATCATCAACAAGAAGCTCATCACACATAGCCAAACATAGTCAAGCCTTAACTCAATATAATTCCCAGAACATTGTAGTCTTCTTGCTGCATAAGTTGTCCATGTTTCATAAGATAGGACATCATCCTTCATTCTCCATATGGTCAACAAGGCAGGCCTTCTAGGGCTGTGATGAACCAAGGAGAGACTTCACCACTGCAACAATGTCCAAGTCTCATTGGCAACCCTGAGAACAGCCTTTGTTGTTGGCTATGGCCTACGGCCAAGCCCAGCAACAAGATAGGCCTCCAATCCTTTATCAAACAACATCCAAGCAGCAATTTTATCCTATAAGAACTTGACTCCGTTGTCAGCCCTTTCAAACATCCAACTGTTTACATAAGCTGATCTAGGGAAGATTTCTTCAACGCATTCCTTCATTATGTAACAGTGACTTACCAACCTTGCACACAATCCTTAAGGCATGTTTTAAATGTCTTCTATCATCATGTTGTCACCTACAGCAATCCGAATTTATAGATGTCCTTCCAGACCTCCTTATACTGTGAATAAGTGCCCTCTTTTGTTGCAGATAAGGAGTCTCTTTCTTTGCTTCGTATAGGGTTTCTTTGTTGTGGAATGACTGACTCCTCTAATCAGCGGATTAGCATGCATATTAGAGTCTAGTTGCAGCAGAAAAGGATCACTCTTTCACTGTGAATGAAGGCTCAAAGGACTGTGTATTTAGGGCACCTTAGGACAAGGTATAATGGCCTCCTTTAACAACGAATAAGGGTTGTGTAATAAGGACCTTTGGGATAGCAGATTAGAGCCACCTTCATACTGCGTATTGGTACTCCTCTTGACAGCTACAGGTCTCCTGTTTAACTGCAACCAGACCTCCTTGTAAGACATGACTGCGGCTAGGCTTTATTGATTGCAGCTATGCATCATTATGACAGTAGCTAGGTCCTTAGATGACTGCGGCTAGGCTTTATTGATTGCGGCTACGCATCATTATGACAGTAGCTAGGTCGTTAGATGACTACGGCTAGATGGTGGCTAGATCCTTCCCTTGGACTACGTATAAGTCTTCCTCCATGACTATGGCTTGATCCCATTAGGGCAGCGTATAAGTCTCCTCCATGGTAGCAAATAAGACTCCTCCATGACTGCGTCTAGATCTCATTAGGGCAGCGTATAAACCTCCTCCATGGCAGCGTCTAGGGCAATCCCTCTAGATCTATCTTTCACCAAAACCCAAACAAATGAAGAAAGAGATTGCAAGAGGTGTGTGTCCAAAATGACTTGAGGACCTCTTCTATTTATAATAAAACGTTGAGGATAATTTGGTTGCTGGCCAACCTTGACGAATTGTCAAGTAACATAAATAAATTCATATCTCCATAAATACATGTCGGAATCAGATGATCTTTAGACCAATCCTACACCTCTCAATGAGAGGAATCTATGAAAAATATGAGTTGCCATAAATAAGATGACCCACATGGGGTTTGGCTCTAGTTGCCAATTTTAACACTCCCTCTCAACTAGGGATAACTCCATCTGCTAATCCGTACTATCTCTGTCATCAACGCAATGCCCTGCACTGCTCTGCTCTGGTCTACTGAACTATGAAGAAGAAGAAGTGATCGAGAATGTATCATATCATTCTCTACTAACCCGAAGTCAGTCCCATATAAAGAGAGTGTCTCATACCACTCTTACTGATCCGAAATCTCTTCCAAATAAAGAGTGTATCATACCACTCTTACTGACCCCAAATCAGTTCCAAATAAAGAGAGTGTATCATACCTCTTCTATTTATAATAAAATGTTGAGGGTAATTTGGTTGTTGGCCGACCTTGACGAATTGTCAAGTAACACAAATAAATTCATATCTCCACGAATACATGTCGGAATCGGATGATGTTTAGATCAATCCTACACCTCTCGATGAGAGGACTCCAAGAAAAATATCAGTTGCCATAAATAAGATGACCCACATGGAGTTTGGCCCTATTTGCCAATTTTAACACTTGACTATTGAATCCTCATTTGGGGTGTCTGTCATTTGAACACCAACCTCTGAGTACGTTTTTACTTCAGTAGGATTTGGATTTGCCTAAACTGTGAGATTAGTGGAATCGATGTTTGTTTCTTCAACTTGGGCTGCTACATCTAGAGATTTTGATCAATGTTGCAAACATCGCGATTCGATTTTTTTGCGCTCACGATTTAATCCCCAATTTTTTCGGCGATTTTCTTATTTTCAAAAAATCGCGATTTTTTACCCCTAAAGTAGTGACGGGCAGAAATAGCGCATTTAAAGAGCCGATTTTGGGTTTTTCTGTGTCATTTTTTTCAAACAATGGGCAAGTTTGAGAGTTGAGGAGGAGGAGAAGTCATCTACAAGGGCATGAGAAGAGAAAACCAAAAGAATTTAGCATCCCAAGCAAGAAAAATTCAAGTTTGGACCAAATTTCTTCAGCAAAGCATGGTTTCCAGGTATGGGCTTTCATATTTGGCCAATTTTTTTGGGTTTTTTTTTGCTTTTGCTTGGGTTTCTATAACCCATTGATTTTCAATGATTTTTGAGTAGATTTGATTGTTACTTTTTTTTGCATAGAGTGGAGAGGGCTCATTTTGGTCAAAAATGCAAAAACTTGATTGTTAGATTTATAAGTTTAATTTCTTATTGTGCCCTAGTTTTTTTGCATCATTTTTGCTGAAGTGTGAATGTGCATTTTTTCCATTATTGTTGCAATGAATTGAGTTTTTTTTTTGTCAAAAATTGAATGTGTTGTATGTAAATTTTATTTTTATTTTTTTAACTTGCAATTCTTGTTGTGCCCTAGGTTCAACTTCAAACTTCATCTTACATTAAAACTCAAGAGTTCAAAAAAGTTACAAACATGCCAAGGAAACTGGACCCTCTGTGGGAATTTGGCGAACCTGATGAAGGGTTTGACAGATCAAACTTGACTTGCAAGTTGTGTGGGCATCATATGACAAAGGGGATATACAGATTGAAATATCACCTTACACAAATCCATGGACATGAGGTAGGGCCTTGGACCAATACAAATCCGAAAATCATCTAAATATCCCTCAGATCATTGGAAGAAATAGAGCAAACCAAACTGTCCAAGCCAGCTCTGAAGAGTCAACTAGCGAGGAGTAGAGTGTTAGGAGGTGAACATGAGAGTGGCACTGGTTCTACTTCAGCATCAAAGTCTACAATCAACCCTGTAGTTGCCTCATCATATTTTGTTCCTAGAACCACACCTAGTTCACAACCATCTATCTCTTAAATTATTAAAAAAAGAATAAAGAAGAAGTTGACAAGTTGTTGGGCAAGTTTTTTCTTTGGAGTGATATTCCTTTCAGCGTTGCAAGGAATAATACATTTTTCCAGCCTGTTGTTGATGCTATTGCAATTGTTGGCCCAGGGTAAAAAGTCCCTTCTTATGATGACTTTAGAGGTTGCATTCTTCAAAATGAAAAATTGACTACACCAAAAGATTGGAGAAGTTTAGGGCATCATAGGCACACACAGGATGCATTGTGATTTCAAATGGTTGAACCGATCAAAAGGGTAGAAGCCTTATAAACTTCTTGGTTAATTGTCCCAAAGGGTCAATGTTTATGAAATATGTTGATGTATCTACACATATTAAAGATGCACGATTATTATGTGATTTGCTAGATGTGTTTATTTTCGAGGTGGGTCTAGAATACGTTGTCCAAGTTATAATGGACAATTATGTTGTTGTTGGCAAGATGCTTATGGAGAGGCATCCTACTTTATTTTGGACACCTTGTGTTGCACATTGCATTGATTTGATGTTGGAGGACATAGGAAAAATTCATTTGGTTAAAGATAGTGTTGACTCATCAAAAAGCATTACAAAATTTATATATAATCATGCATTTGTGCTTCATTTGATAAGAACATTCACCAACGAGGAGTTGGTGTGCCCCGCCATTACACGGTTTGCCACCAATTTCATATCTCTCCAATCCCTCTTGAATTCTATGTGAGATGTGAAGAGAATGTTTCTTTCAGATCAGTGGCGTGCTTTGGCATTTAGCCACAAACCAGAGGGAGAGGCCATATGCAGATTAGTTTCATACCAGGGAAGCTTCTGGGCGGGAGTGCAGCAGGTGTGCAACATTATTGAAACTTTGGTAAAGGTTATTCAATTAGTTGATGGTGACAAGCCCGCAATGGGCTACTTGTATGAGGCCATGGACAAAGCCAAAGAATCCATTCAAACCTACTGTGATGATAAGGGAGATGAGGGGTTTCAGAAACAACTCCTATGGGAAGTGATTGATGAACGATGGAACAACACACTCCATTGTCCCATTCATGCTGCAGGGATCTAACTGAACCCCGCATTTGCTTACCCCTGTGGGTTCTTATTTGATGTTGAGGCCATGGATGGATTCTTCACCCGTGTTCAGAGGATGGTGCCATCTCTAGCAGAACGTGCAGAAATCTCCAAAGAAATGGAGATATACAAGATGGTAGATGGCACATTTAGCTTTGACATGGTTGTGGTTGATAGGAAGACTAAAATGTCAGGTTTGTTTTAGTTTGTTTCAAATTTCATTGTCTCTTTAAATTCATAACTTCATACTTTGCTTCAACTTTCAAATTTCATTTTTTTTCTTATGTTTATCTTATTTGTAATTTTATTGTAGATGCATGGTAGAGAATCTATTGTGGCAGAGAAACCAATTTGCGAGGGCTTGTCATTCAAGTTCCCAGCCAAACATGTAGCTCCTCAGGGTGCAAGCGCAACCAGAGTGTATTTGAAAAAATACACACCAAGAAGCGCAACAGGTTAAAACTTAAAATATTCCAAATTTCCAATTAATTTTTTCAATTCATTAAATAATATTTTTTTATAATTATTATTTTATGACCCTTGAACAGGTTGGAGTCCCAGCGATTTAATGACATGGTCTATGTCTACTACAATCTTCGATTGTGGGTAAGGCAACTTGAGAGGACACCTGATATGGAGGCCATCTCATTAGATGGGATTGACACCATTGTTGCATGGAGGGTTGAGGCCGAGAGGCCTCTCATGGAGTCTGTAGTTGATTGGTTAGAGCAAGAGGTAGTGGAGGGGGTAGAGAAGGACAAGGACGAGGAGGAGCAACAGGAGGAGGAGGTGACACCACCTACCCAAGCTACACCTGTCACCAGTAGAGGACGTGGTCTACCTCCTGTAGCTCCTAGTTCTTCAATTCCTAGAGCACAGTAGAGTCCACTACCAACTCCACCGCCATCTTACATCTAGAGGGAAAGTTATTACATTTTCTCACAAGAGGGGCAGAGGACTCATGATATGAGATGACATTATGACTCATGATATGAGATACATTATTATATTTTTTATTGATATTTTAACGCTGAGTTGGGACTCAGGACTTACTATTCAGAACTTGATTCACTGTTATGTGTGATGTAGCACTAGAAATGATATTACACATCTTATATATTATTTATTTTATCATATTTATGTGTCAATGCATTTATTTTATGTTGTATATGCTTTAGATATTAAAAAAAATGAAAAAAATGAATATTTTTGTATTTGACGATTTTCTCATGAATTTTACTGATTTTTTCTCCATTTTTCCGATTTTTCCAAATTTTTCCCCTCACCGATTTAATCCAGATCGCAATGTTAGCAACACTGATTTTGATTCTTCCTTTGCAATAAGTTATTTGTATCTATTTTTCAATGGTTTCTTATCAGCCTTAAGTTTTTTAATCTAGTTAAGTAGATTTTGGTTTTTTTTTTAGACGTAAAAGTTCTTCTTTTTCTGAATCATTGATCTTGTCGCTATTATCCTTCTCTTGATCTTTTAATTTTTAAATTTGTTCTAATAATTTTTTGTTAAGGTCTTTTAAACATAAATTCTCCTCTTCTTTCTTTGATAGACTTTCATTGAATTTTTTGTCAAAACTTTCTTTTTCTTGTTCTAACTTGTGTTTCTTAGTTTTACACTCTTTGACTTGTGCAAGAAGTTTCTCATTGTGGTTCCTTAGATGCAAGATTTATTCGTTTCATTCTATTGATTTTGCATGAAACCACTCTACGAGATCTTTATATTTCTTCTCTGAGGCTTGGTTTTTTTGTTGAAGTTTCGCAATTCCTTCTTTAATTCTTTAATTTGTGTGTGGGTGCTATATTGATATTCTTCTAGAGTAAACAATCTTCAACATTTCAAACAACGTATTGTGTGATTTTTATAAATCTATACATATTGATCTTCTGCTCCACGAAATGGTCATCTAATCCAAAATGTAGAGTTATGTATGGATTCCATAAATTTCTCTATTCATCTTCAAATTAGACTTCATTCTTCAGCGAGCAACTTTCTTTTGTGTTTGTCACTAAGCTTCGGGTTTAAAGGTAACCCCCTCCTAGTTTCTTATAATAAATATTATTATCCTCTTTTCTTTTCTTTTTTAAATAACCTTGAACCTTCCTTTTTTTTGAATTAATTTAATTAATTATATATATAATTTTAAATACATATGATATATATTTTAAATTATATATGTAATTCTATAATTAATTTTTTTTAATTATAATAACTTAATAACCTTTATGGGTTAAGATTGAATGAAACGTACCCAAGAAAAATGTGACTGAAATTTCGTAAGGGTCACGATGTTTGACTCGAGAGAAAGAAAGGAAAAAATGGTGGAGGCAGATCGTTAAGACCAAACCACAGTGACAACGTTGACGAGCATGGATTTGATTGGTTGTTTGTGCGGTGAGAGTGGACCGACCAATGGTGGTTGTACAAGAGCGGCGGCGCAAATGGAACGTGATAAGGCATGGTCACTATTAGGAGTCATGAATGTGTAGTTAGTTGGATGGTAACATCCTTGACGAGGCAATGAATCCAACAGACGGGCAAGGTGAACATTGAGGCAAATGTGAGGTAGGTGAGGTGGCTAGGCAATGGGCGGTTGGACCAAAGTTAGCGAAGGCGGAGTTCGGGGCTTCTGGTTCAAGGCCGAATGAGGGCACAGTGCAGGGCAGGTTTGACACGGCTACAAATCGGTTGTAGGTTGGACTGCCGCTACAGCGCGCTGTGGGCAAGTCGGGTCTAACCCGACTGTGTGGGCAAATGACGATAGCAGGCAGAGTGAGTCGTGCTACGTCGAATGGTTGTGACTGCGGGTAGTGCGAGCAGTGGGCAGAGATGACCCGATGAATAGGCAGTAAGGGCTGAGCCGGTCAACGGGTAGAAGGCGACAGGGATCGGTCGGGCAACGGAGAATGTGCTTGCAGAGAATGGTAGGGAAGTTGTAGCGTTTAGTGGCAATGTACGACGGCTGGATCGAAGGATGTGACTAGTTGTTGTTGCAAGTAGCGACAGCAGATCAACAGACTTCCCGGTAAGTCGTTTTTTTTTTCAATATAATTTTTTTTCCTTTTTTTTGAAATACATTTTTTTATCTTTTATTTTTATAATATGTTTTTTTTATATGATTTTTTTTGAATTATTAATTTTTTATTTAATTTCTATAATAAAAAAATTATATACTCGCCCTTTTAAATTTATTTATTTTTTATACTCACCCTTTAAATCTTTTTTTGGATGGCCAAGGGCCTCTGACGAATCATAAGGAGAAACTCCAATTATTTTTTTAGCAAAACGCTTTCAATTTCACAACAACAAGGTTGGCGCAAGATTGATGACCAATGGTCGGATCAGACGTAGCTTTGATACCAATGTAACGACCAAAAGTCATATACGCAATGGAAATATTTAAAATACTTTGTAAACAAAGGCTTCCATCATAGGACAGTAATTGTAAATTGTATATTGTATTAAAGAATTAATGCAGGATGATACAATGAGAATGAGGGTCCTATATATATAGCCAGGTAAGTACCCTTTCACGAATAGTTACGTCCTTAGGGAGATACCTTTTCATCTAAGTCACATGACACGAGGACACGAGACACGGAGGACACGTAAATACGAGTATTCAATACGAAATGCAGCGACCTGGAAACAGGACACGGGGGACACGTTTTATATATATATACCGAAATATAGTTTTTTATCCATATTAAATTGCAGGTTGCAGCTTATCTAATCAAATTAAAAATAATTACTTCTCAAAGTTCATAGTTCACTTTAAAAAAATAAATAGAATCAAAATTTACAACTTACAAGCACATAAGAAACTAAGTAGTAAGTACTTACTACTAATTATAAATTTAGAACTTAGATATTAAAACCATAAAATGCAGATTTTCCATTAAGTCATCAAAATCAAAATGTATCACTGTTCAGTGTTTACAATGTACATAGATAGATCATAGACTATAGTAGATACTGACTCCTGAGAGAATGCCAATGGAAAATACAAGAGAGTAGATACTAGATACAAAATAAGTAGGAATATCATAGCTCGGTACTGGTCCATGAGTCATGACTCATCACTCTATCAATAGTCCATGTCCTCTATGTCATAGTCACCATCACTGCCACTGCCATCTGGTCTAAAAATAATTGACTCTGACGGAGCCATAGTCCGCAAATTCCCTTGGAATTTAGGAGATGCCACAGACAGCCTGGCAGAATACTTGGTAATTCTCCAAGCAGCTGAATGCCTATTTACAACAATCCAAATCAGATGGTTTGTGGTTCCACACGTAATACTATGTTGCTAATATTATAAAACAACTAGGCTAACCTATTTATTGTAAAATCCCTTGGTAAGAGGTTCATTGTAGGATCAAATATCTATCCCAAATTCCATTGCATTACGATGTAGAAGTTACAACGTCGATTATTTATTGGTCCGAAATATACATATTGGCAACAGACAGGATATTGGATAAGGATTACAGCACTGGTGGAGTGTTCCATTAGCGTAGATGTAAAGAGAAGTTACCCCAGTGATGTTTAGAGTACCTCAGGCCTGAAATCAGAGCGGAGGGTCTTTGGCCCAGCAATGCCTGAACGCTGCACACTGGCACACTTTGCTCGCAGCTCCAGACTTCAAATAGATCCAAACTTCAGCTATAATGCTAACTTCAAAGACAAACACCCTGCTGCAGCTCCAGACGACGGCTCCAGACGACAGTTGGACGAAAATAACCCGGAATAGACCAACGCGTCGGCTTTAAACTATGATTTTTTCGCAGTACGTATTCAAACAGTGGAAATACGTTAGGGCAACGTATTCTACCTACGAAATACGCATATTCGGAATGTGGGACACAAAAGAAAACTTCGAATACGTATTCAAATTTTGATGACACGTTGAAAATCGTATTGGACACGTATTAGGGCCGTTTTCGTGTCCAATACCAAAAATACGGGACACGGGGCCCTAGGGGACGTGTCCTGTGACTTAGCTTTTCATTAATTGCTTGACTAATTAATCATTAATCTTATTTGTTATCTTTTACATTATTTATGTTTATTTTTTATATAAATTCAATTTGTTACATGGGCCCAAAACAATCGGGCCAGCCAGTTCAGCCCATTCCAATAACATTGAGATAAACCAACAATGGCAACTTTGCGGGAAGAAAATAGCAGTGTGTATATAAAGTTATAAACCAACAATCAAAACTAAGTTGCAGGAAACGTGGCCCTAGGGGGCGTTTCGCCAGGGGAAACGAAACGAAACGCATTTCCCCGTACCGTACGGCCTGGAAACGCGTTTCCGGCCGTACGACCACGTTTCCCGAAATGGAAACGTGGCCGTACGGCCGGAAACGCGTTTCCAGGCCATACGGGCCACGTTTCCCCCAAAAAAACATTTTTTTTTTAATTTTTTTTTTCTAATGTAGATCTCTTACATTTGTTTGCCCTAGTGTTGATATGCAGTTCATGGTAATGTTAAATTCTTAAAGTAAAAGTGATATTCTCCTTTATTTTTCATTTTCATCCTTTTACTTAAATTTTTAACATTACCATGAAATGACTCAGGATGTTTGAGAGTGGTTTCGCCATCATTGGATTTCATATGGAGAAAGTAGAATTTTAGATCTTACTCAAAATCCAGCAGACTTATCTGTTTTTCAGGATTTCAGGATTGGGGGGATTTCAATGTTTCCATTGGATTTTATCATGTACTAGGGTATGGAACTTGTATTTAATCGAGAGAACAAAGCCCTCTATGCAGGGGAGACTCCCAATAATCAAGAGAATGTAGGGTACTAGGGTATGAAACTTGTATTTAATCAAGAGCACTAAGGTCATTCGACTATGTAGGAGGAGACTCCCAATCAACCACGAGACAAAAAATTAGAAATTTCTCGTGGCTGATTTTGGATATTTCTATTTTCATTATGTGATTATTCATGAATAAATGTGATGTAAATTTAGATACTTATTCTATGCATTGACAATTGACAATTTTATCATAATGTAATAAATTAGAATGTATCATGTATGCTTTATGATTGCACATATTTCGTAAATTCCTAATATATATATATATATATATATATTCACGTTTCCCCGTTTCCAAAATTTGGGGAGGTCGTGTTTCGTATCGCTTCCCGTTTCGGAAACTCGTACCCGTTTCCCCGTTTCGTGCAACCTTGAATCAAAATCAACAGGAGGAAACTAATGATGTGTATATAAACAATATTAGCACATACTAGTCATGCTTGGAAATTTGTCACACGTGTACCTTTTTGTGTTGGTAACTGCTCCTGGGAAATGCGGGACTGCTCATAAAGGCTAGGCAGAACCATATCGCCATAAACCACAGCTATATTGTCTAGGCCATCAGGTAATTCACGTGGATGCTCCTCCACAATCTTAAATATTGCCTGGAGCCAACCATTCTACATTAATTCAAGCACAAAATTACCAAATAGAAACTACAAAGAGAAAGGACCTTCAATTTTGTACCTCAAAGATGCCATCCTTCAAGTGTTTACAATAAATGTTGGAAGCTCCCAAAGCAAGTACATGAGGCTGATGATCCATCATAAATTTCAAGAACCGTTGTTGATCAATTTCTTTTCTCTTTATCTGTGTGGGGTTCTTTGAACGAATGGTGAAATTTGATGTAAAAAGAGTATCCACTACTTCACCTGAAGAATCTAGCATCACAAATGTTGTAGGATCTTTAGCAGAGCCCGGGCAGCAGCCCATCACACGTGTTTCTAAATCTTCATCAGTATGGTCTTCATCTTGCTTATCACGCTTAAAGGAAGCAACTGATGCTTTCTTCCAGAGCTTCAAGCCATAATCCTGAACCAACCAACTTTTGGCCCTTGCCATTAGAACTATCCGTGCTTCCTTCTCCATATTAGGTAAAATGTACTGGGATAAGGCTTCCTTTACTATTAATTTGCGCTACTCATTCCATAACTGAGCAGCTCTACTGACCCCATCACTTAGGTAATGACTTTCTAATTCCCCCATTAAATCTTCACCTATTACTTCTTTAGGTAAACCAATAGTAACCTGGAGAAGTTTCTCCTCTTCAGCCTTCTGAATGAGAAGCCACTTGGCATCATCAAACATACTAAGTGGCTTGTTAACTAGCCACTTCACCCCTACATATTGATGAAAGGAATCTATGGCACTGTCTCCATCAGCTGTGGGCCTTGTAGTTACCAATGCCCTTTCCATATAGACACTTCGAGCATATTCCTTAACAGTTGGCTCGCAACTAATTTCTACAGCTGCCTGCAAGACCCTCAAAATCATTTCTAATTAAATTACATCCCATGACAACTAGTAATATAATTTTTGACACTAAGAAAACATACCATGTGCCTGGCACCTTTAAGTATTGACTGAGAATCACCAAATTCTCTCATAGAAAACTCGGCAGCCACTTCCTCTGGTGTCACACTGGCATCATCAACTTCATGTTTCTGCACAAAAAGTAGAACAAAATCCTTCAAATTCAGTCACTGAAAAGTCTTTCCATTAAGGGAAAACAGTACTAAGAAGAATCTCCACTGCCTGTACCTTGTACATTAACTGCAGATTCTCGCCTAGTTGCTCCGAACTGAGACTAAACTTCTGTGACAGGCCTCCTAATCCAGATTTGCGACAGATGCTGTACAAAGATTTGCGTTTCGCTCTTTTAAATTGGCCTTCTTCTACCTCAACTTCATCAGCTGGAAAATGCAAGTTAAACTTCGCATCAATGTCATCGACAATACGTTCAGACTCTGCATTAACAAGGGACTGTAAAACTGATTCTAGTATATTCAATTTATTTTCATCTCTCTGTGCTTCTTCTGCAGCACGCTTCTCATAAGATGCTTTAAGAGCATTCTTTCTCCTTTGAAGCAAAAGCCACTTCCTATCCCACAGTTGTATTGCCCACAATGCCTGAAGAAAACAAGATATATACCGTGAGCATCTAGTTATGAGAGCTAACTGCAGAAGAAAGTGTTGTTAACTGAAGCAATTACCTTGTACATTTTCAATTTAGACTTTTTATCTTTGTCTGCATTGTCTGTTGAATCCTGTTCTTCATCTCGAAGCAAATTAAGGCACTTTTCTTTCCGATACATAGCAATAAATGGAACCTAGCAATACAGATCATATTTCAACTAAATCAACAGACAACCTAAACAAAGCAAAACATAATTTTTACAGCATATCAACTTGACTGTAAAATCAAAGAGAAAGAAAGATATAAACTCACCTCTAATTTTTGATCATGAAACATCTGTAACACATTGGAAATCTCCTTCACAACTTCTTCCTTGTCCAGTTTCGCTATGTGTTGAAACTCCATCCTCATTGGTACAGCTAATGAGCCAAACGTTTGTTCATATATCCATTTTGCCTCAGGTACTGTATTCTCATTGTGTGGAAATGGACCTGATATCTCTTCGGACAACTGAATAAAAGCAACAACACATTTACTTTCAAAGTCAGAATAAGCCACAAAGTGAGCCCTCTTAAATTTAACAAAAACAATACCATACTAACCAGATGTAAGAAAGTATATTTACTGCTTTGCAGAAATGGGACTATACTGCTGCAATTAGATGTTGGCACATACTACCCAGACAAAAGACAGCAAACTTACTGCTTTGCTGAAATGATATTCTACTGCTGCATAAAAAATATAACATACTTCTCCATTTTAAGAGCATGCTATTTTATTTTAGACCCATTCATTATAGACTATAGTAGAACTAGCACAACCCCAAAGTAGGAGAAAGGAAATGCCAAAGTGAGCTGGGTGGTTATTTTGTTTGAACATCCATAATGGCACACTTCCATAGCGTGTACAGGAACTGTACTTTTATAAATAGACTGTTTGACTTACAGGTGCAGTTTAAAGGAATTATCACAGCTTCCTATTTGTAACACTGTTGATAATAGCTTGAACTGTATTTTGGACTGAGGCTGTGTTTTGCTGCACAGCAACCATCACTCCCGATATAGCTTATTTAGATGAATGGGCAGCATCATTTACCTGTTATGTCAGCAAGGAATGCTGTTTTTTTTTCTAAGCAAAACATGCCTATGGCAACAACGAAATCAAGTGATATTCTGAGTGCTTCATTTGTACTGGATAGATTTATTCGTTATCTTCATTCCAATGTCATTAAGGTTCAAGGAAGCCCACCATGTTTTGCAACCTGCAAACCATGTTACTAATCAACAATGAAGCAGGTCACCTTGTCTGATGTCAAATGACATGTCCCAAGAGTTTAGATCCAACCCAAGTAAAAACCTGGATAATTTTCCCCAAAACAAACAGGAAAAAAAAGATAAGGCTGGCATTCGCGGTTTCTTTACATTCCATAAAATTATAGGTGGTGATCTCATACAACTTTGCAAATGTCTACATGATTATACGTTGTTAATTTTAGATAAAAATGGTATGTTCTATGCTTAGCACAATTTACTTCAATGTTTCTTTAGCAGCCCAATAAAAATATCCAATTATTTCTAGTAGCGATCACATCAACCATTAATCACATTGACGGTAAATGCAGATAAAACATAAAAACAAATGCAGAAGACAAGCCAAGACAAGAGGGCACCAGATTTGGGGAAAACCCTTTGATCAAATCTTCTTATTATTATTCAGTGGTTCAGCCGAGAGAGAGAGAGAGTAAAAAAGTCAATTACATTAGCCCAATGCAAAGTCAAATCAGTCCTGTCAAATTCTTCAGTCGACTGCAGTCAAACTTCAGCCCTAACCAGAAAGTCAATGCTGGTCAAATCAGCAACCAAACACCTCCTTTGAAACTGGGACAAAGGCAGTCCAATTCGAACTCCAGAAAGAGTCAAAGTCAACCCAAAACAATCCCACAAATGCTAGTCAAACTTGGTCAAACAGCAGTCAGCCCTTCAGTCAAACAGCCCTGCAGTCAGCACAAGTCAGACAGCCCCAAACACCTCGATTATCGTGCCAATCAATGCGGGCTCAAGAGTGCAAAATTCTGCCTCCAAAAATGTAGTCAAATTCAGTCAAATCAGCAGTGGTCAACATTGGTCAACAATCTGAAACTTCCAGTTCTGTTTTAGCCCAAAAACACAGTCCTCCTAGCCGCAGGTGTGAGGTCTCTTCTATTTATACACTTTGTTTTGGGTGTAGAGACAAATCTATTGGGCTGTTTGAGCCTACATTAAGCTGAGGCCGACCTGAACAATTTGTACATGTGAGAGAATAAATACAAAATCACACTTCTGCTTGTCCGAATGAGATGATCTTTATATCAATCCTGGACCTCTTGAAAAGAGGAATCCAATGCAATAATCATCTCCATCATATGAGTTGTCCCTGTTGGAGAAAATGTAACTAGATTCGATCTTCATAAATGTATTTTTGATATTTGTAATTTTGTACTTATCAAGAAAAAAATATTATTTTTATAATACATGTCAATGAGTTTCTTGCTCATTGAAATAGCTCTAGCACTATTTAAAGTGCTATACATGAGTCAAATAGTCAAAAGAATAAGTTGAAGACCTTAAGGGTGTTATACCTTGTATGTATATGTATTATGGTCAAGAGAAAACCTCTAAGCAAAGTCACAAGTCTCCTCCTAGCAATGGCACCATCAAGAAGCTCATTCAAGCTCACAAACTCCACCAAAGAACCATCCGAAGCCCACTCTACAAGTCGGCCTACAAGCAGCAACCAAGTCAGCTTAATGAACAGTCTAGTCGGCTTAAATGGAGGGACGGTCCTCTATTTATAGAGGCTGTCCACTCCAAAGACAACGCATCATCTTGTGCTCTGAAATCTGCGAAGAAAAAGGCAAGCAAGAATGAAGTGAGAGGGTCTCCAAAGGCAACGAAGAGGAAGGTTATAACACCGAGGGCTATAAGTCTGTTTTAGGACTGCCACAGTGACACGTGCGAAGAGATTGAAGGCTGTCCCTGCGACTAGGACAGCAGAAATACAGAGATACTTATCTACCTTCGTTTGGGTTGAAACTAAGCCGATATGGCCTCCTCCTCCAGCATGGAATAAATACACTCAAGCGAGGTAGAAAGACCTACACCAACTAGCAATACTCTCCACACATGTGAAAATCTGGGGCAGCAGGACAGCAGAACAGTTATACACTCAAGAAGAATTTTGGTTCGGAAAATTGAAGTATACTTGAGAAAAGAATCAAAGAAGATCATCTTATCTAGAAGACTCAAGGAAGAAGAACAAGATTCATAGTAAGAGAACATAGTACCAGAAGGAGGACGAAGTGCCGTAGAACAAAGTGCCGGAAGAAGTGTTGAGATATATGGTGCAGAAATGAGAAAAGACTTGACTTATGCTTGGCGGATCTCATTTTCAGGGGTCTAGGGTTTGGTATTGATCAATAGAAGATTCAATAAGAGAAAACTTACCAAGGGTTTTCCTCTCAAGAGTGGAAAGGGTTTGTCCCTGGTAGAGAGCCAAATTTTGCACTCTTGTTATTTTGTTTTGGTAGCAGTTTGATGAAGCACACACATATGCACCAATGAGAAGAAGTATAAGCTAATAAGAAAAGTAAAAAGACTTCACAAATTGTTATCAAGTCACGGAGAAACATCACAACACTACTTTGCCCTAGATTCTCTAACAGTCCCATGGTGGAATTTGGCCCTAGTTGCCAGTTTTAACACTCCCTCTCAACTAGGGAGAATTCCACCTTTCATCATCATGCCATCCTGTCGTCATGTACCATCTCTGTCATTTCTACTCTATTGACCCATGAATTAATAAAGAAGTGATCGAGAGTGAGTCACAAGACCTTACCACTCTCCACTGACAAAATTCAATCCAGAGGTAGAACCTCAAATGATCCCAGATCAAGTTGTTGAACACCATGCATCCTAGTCATAGGGAGTACGGTAGTACACGATGCGTCCATCAGTAGTGCTATGGTCCCTAACCACTTTTCCCAACTCATTGGCCAAATGAGAGGTACTTCCCATGAGTCCTAGACTCCATGGGTAGGATGTATGTTGGGGCATCGACAAGAGAAGGTGAACCACTCATCCTGCTCATATGCCATAGGAGAAGGTGAACCACTCATCCTATGCATATGTCAATCATAGGCGAAGGTGAACCACTCATCCTATGCATATGTCAATCATAGGCGAAGGTGAACCACTCATCCTATGCATATGTCAAGCGTAGGGGAAGGTGAACCACTCACCCTACACACATGTCAACCATCATGGAGTATCACAGGGGATGGTGAACCACTCACCCTGTACATAGCATACCACTAGGGGAAGGTGAACCACTCACCCTATGGTTGTTCATAGCTCTAAGAAGTATACCCCAAGCCCCCAAGAGCTCCCAGAGCTTAGTGTCCAACTCATGTGAGAACCTCATAGGAGGGTATTTCCACAACTCCAAGTCTCTCTCGAAAGGTTAACAATTTGACCTTCCCTAAGGGCTTCGTGAGAATGTCTGCGACCTTCTCATCCATCTTGATGTGATAAAGCCTTAATGCTCCTTGTTGTACCATATCCCAGATAAAGTGGTACCTGATATCAATGTGTTTGGAGCGGTCATCGAACACGGGTTGTCTAAAAGACGAATCCCACTATGGTTGTCGCAGAAGATCATGATGGTATCTAGCACATGCTCAAATAGCTCACTGAAGAGCTTCCTCAACCAAATAGCTTCATAACAAGCCATACTCGCAACAATGTATTCGGCCTCGGCGGTACTTAAAGCAACTGATTTCTGCTTCCTAGTCATCCAAGATAATGAAGCAGACCCCAACGAGAATCAACACCCAGACATGCTCTTACGATCCACCACATTGCCATCCCAATCAGCATTAGTATATCCATGCAACCTCAAATTCTCGGCAGTGTATCTCAGTCCATAATGGATTGTGCGTCAGAGATATCTCAAAATATTCTTAGCAGCAATCCAATGAATGTGATGAGGTTCAACCATAAATTGACTCAACATGTTTACAATGAAGCACATGTCATGACGGGAGTTTACCAGGAACATCAGGGCCCCCATAAGTTGTTGATACTCGGAAGGGTTCACTAATCCGGGCCCAACGACACTTCCACACAGCATCTTGAATTTGAGTTCCATCGGAGTAGACAAACACTTGCAATCCACCATCCCACATCTCTCAAGCAGCTTCACAATGTATTTTCTTTGTGAAAGGAAAATTTCACCTACCTTTTGTCAGACCTCTAGGCCTAGCAAGTAGTGCATCAGTCCTAGGTCTTTCATCTCGAATTCGGAAGCCAACTCCCTCTTGCATTGGTAAATGAGAGGGTCATCACCTGTCAGAAAGAGATCATCCACATAAAGGACCAAAATGAGAGGCCTTTCCTTTTCAACCTTGAAGTATAGGTTGGGGTCAGCTTCACTCCTTGTAAAACCCAGCTTCATAAGATAGCTATCTATCCTTTCATACCAAGCCAAGGGGATTTGCTTCAACCCATGGAGGGCTTTCCTCAACCTGCAGACATGTGTCTTATGATCTTGAACTTCGAACCCCCCGGGTTGTTCTACATAGATGTTCTCCTTAAGCAAGCCATGCAAGAAAGCAGTTTTGACATCCATTTGGTATAGGCTCCATCTTTGAGAGGCAACAAGGGCTATAATCGAATGGATAGTGGTATATCGAGCAACTAGTGCAAATATCTCATCATGGTCCACTCCTTCCTTTTGAGAGAATCCTCGAGCAATGAACCTAGCCTTGAACCTTTCAGCACCCCCATCAGCGCCATGTTTGATTTTGTAAAGTTTTGTGACTACTGACTTGTCCTTAGGTCTAGGAACCACATCAGAAACATCCTTCTTCATGATCAACTCATATTTCTCATTCATCGCATCCTTCCAAACTTGGTGCTTCTTGACTTCTTCGAATGTACATGGCTCAAATTGAACTATGGCACTCATAGCAGCTAAGTACCGTTGGTACCTATTCAGCTTCTTGCTTTCACGAAATGTCCCCCTTGGTGCAACATGTCTTTCGGCATTTTCAAGAGTATCTTTGAGCCACAAAGGTCTTTTCCTTGAAGTAGAGGGCTCACTAGGAAGTGGATCAATGGGATCCATCAGACCTTCAACATCGAGCAACGGATATCTATCGGAGATTCATCCTGCGGTCCAACATCATCATCATTGTCCTTCCTAGGTATAAGAAGATCTCGGATTTTCCCAAGGGCAAAATCTTCATCGAATGTGACATCATGACTTATTTCCACTTCTCTTTAACTAGGAACATAGATTCTATATGCCTTCGAAGTTTCACTGTAGCCCACAAACGTTCCTTTCTTCCCAGATGCATCTAGCTTGTTTCTTTTCTCTTTCGACACATGAAAATATACGGGACAACCAAAAATTTTAAAATGAGAAATATCAAGTTTCTTACCAGTGAAAACTTCTTCGACTATCTTGAAGTCCAATGCTTGATGTGGGCATCTAGTTTGAACATACACAACGGTGTTGGCAGCTTCTCCCCATAAGAACTTCAATAGGCCTTGGTCATGAAGCATGGCACAAGTGGCTTCTATGATAATTCGATTCTTTCTTTCGGCAACACCATTTTTCTCAGGAGTATACGTAGTAGTGGTCTCCCTCTTAATGCCAGCTTCTCTACAATATTCATTGAATTCATTTGACTTGTTCGGTTCCTCAATATTTTGATCTTCTTCCCTATTTGATTCTCAACCAAGGCTTTGAAAGAGCATAACCATTTGAACACTTCGCCCTTCTTCAAGAAATAGATCCATGTTTTGCGAGAGAATTCATCCATAAAAATTGAATAAGAAGTATCACCCTATAGATGCTACGGGCAACATACCTGATAGATCAAAATGGACCAATTGAAGAATATCGATAGTCTGACCTTCACTTGAGGGAAATGGTCCCCCTTTATGTTTTCCCACTGCACAACCATGACAAACCCCTTCATGATCTATGTTGAATTCGAGCATACCTGTGACCATCTTCCTTACATCAGGTAAGGCTTTGTAATGAAGGTGAGCAAATCTTCGGTGCCATAATTCGGATTGAAGAGAAGTATCACAAGTCATAGCTCCCAAAGGACTTCCTCCAACCTGATAGAGACCTTCAACCCTAAATCCAAGTGTAAATGCATCTTTCGGGTTTTTTCGCCAAACACCTACCTTTCCATCAACTAATGTCACCTTGAAACCTTTATCTTCCATCGCAGAAATAGAGGCCAGGTTTTTTTTTCAAATCAAGTACATACAATACTTCTTGTAGATGAAGGGTTTGACCTTGATTCAAGTGAAGAGTGACAGTCCCAATCCCTTTCACGGGGTAGGTGGCATTGTCCCCAAGTATGATCTCCATATTTGTCTTCTTTTCAACCAAGTTTGAGAGGGCCTCCTTGTACCCATTGAAGTGCCTTGAGGCACCACTATCAATCAAGCAATGATCCAATGTATACGGAGGACAGGCAGTGGCGAGGGCAGAAATAAGATAAAATTCTTTTTGCTTATCTACAATATTAGATTCCTAATACCTGGAGTTTCTCAACTTTTTTGGGAGAATGACCATTTCCATATCGAGCAGCGAGAGCATTCCTCTTTCCTTTGTTGTTGAACTTGTTCCTTTGATTACCATTGCCTTTGTAGTTGTTGTGGTTGTTGTTGTCATCATCTCTTGGAGTATCCTTCTTGTGAGGACACTCTCTAGCAAAGTGGCCAAACCTGTTACAATTGAAGCATCTTCCTTTTCTTCCTTCTTTGAATCTCGGCTTAAACCCTTGACTTTGTCTTCTTGGACCAACATTGTTCGTCCTTTTAGCATGAGAATAGAAAGCAGTAGGATTATTTCCATTTGAGGTCTTATCTCTTTCCATCATCCTTATTTCTTCTTGAGTGCATCTAGCTAATAATTCATCAAATCTTGGAATCTTTTCATTGTTGGGGATGGTAGTGTTAAGCACGTCCCATTCTCTTTTAAGGCCTCCAAGTGTAATAAGAGTGAGCTCCCTATCACCAACAACTTCTCCAATAGATAGGAGATCATTCTTGATTTTTGTAATCCTCATGAAGTAGGATTGAATGGACTCTACTATATCCATCTTGATGTCTTTCAACTTGTTCTTGAGAAAGGGAACTTGATTTGCATTATTTACTTTGAACATCCCAACCAGCGTGTCATACATCTCTTTAGATGTCTCCAAATCAGAAATATAGGCAACCAAAGGCTTGTGAATAGAATCAACAAGAATTTCCTTAGCTTTGACCTCACCTTTCTTGTACCTTCTTTTTGCAGCAGCAGATGCATTTGAAGGAGGCTCCACCACTCTTCCTTTGACATAATCCATAGCATCATTCTCTTCCAAAGTCAAATCCAGAGACATCTTCCATGCATAATAGTTGGATTTGTCCTTAAGCTTGTCCTCAGATTTGAAGTAAGATGTAGTCGTCATTGAGGCTAGCTCTAAATTCTTGTCCAACAGCGACTCTTAGTGATTGCTTTTCTCACTCTTGCATGGGATGTCTTCACCTGACCTCTAATAGCATGTTAATTTTAGATAACAATGGTATGTTCTATGTTTAGTGATTAGCACAATTTACTTCAATGTTCCTTTAGCAGCCCAATAACAATATCCAATTAATCCCAGTAGCAATCACATCAACGATTAATCACATTGATAGTAAATGAGGATGGAACATAAAAACAAATGCAGTAGACAAACCAAGACAAGAGGACACCAAATTTGACAGATGCCAAGAAAAACCCCCAATGTGGGGAAAACCCTTTGATCAAATCTTCTTATTATTATTCAATAGCTCAACAAGAGAGAGAGTACAAAAGTCAAATAGACTACCCCAATAAAAAGTCAAATCAACCCTGTCAAACTCTGCAATCAAACTTCACCCCTAACCAAAAAGTCAACACTGGTCAAATCAGTAGCAAAACACCTCTTTGAAGCTCGGTCAAAGGCAATCCAATTCAACCTCCAGCAAGGGTCAAAGTCAACCTAAAGTAGTCCCACAAACACTGGTCAAACTTGGTCAAATAGCAGTAAGCGCTTTGGTCAAATAGCCTTGCCATCAACGCAAGTCGAACAGCCCCAAACACCTCGAAATTTTGCCTCCAAAAACGTCGTCAAATTCGATCAAATTAGCAGTGGTCAATGCTGGTCAACAGTCTGAAATTTTTTTTTATGCAACCAGCCCACAAATAGATAGATCAATGACTTAAAAATTATCCTCTTCAAAGGGGGAAACCTCATTTACATTACATAAATGAACAATTATTGGATAATACAAATGACAATACATCCTTTGTATTTATAGGAGTCTAAGAGGTCACAATATAATCAGAGTCTAAGAGGTCACAATATAATCAAAGCCTACATTACAATAATAATGTAAGGACACAACAATAACAATAACGGGCTTCTATGGGGCACAACAATAACAATAACGGGCTTCTATAGGGCACGACAATAACAATATGGGGCTACATGGGCACAAAAATAAAAATAAGGGGCCTACATTAACAATAACAATAAGGGGGCTACACTTGTATTATAGGGACCTAACATGCCCCTCTCCTTCAAAAAAGTGTTGTCCTCAAGGCTGAGTAATTCTGGATGCTTTTGTATAAAATTCTCATCCTCCCATGTGGAATCTTCGTTCTTCCTCTTAATGAGATACTCTGAAATTGATCGATTCCACATTTGTCGAGCTCTTGTTTCCGTGACTACTTCAGGCTCAAATATGATTTTTCCTTCTTCGTGAAGTTCTGGCAACATTGTTTGAACTGGAAACTTGTCACCGATAACCTTCAAAACTGGGTGTACTCAGAAAGATGTAGGCCACTCAATTTGTATGCCATAGTACCAATCTTTTGCAACACCTTGTAAGGACCGTAGTACTTGGGTGATAATTTATTATCCTTCTTAGCTTGCTTGAAGGAAATTTTCTTGTATGGTTGTAGCCGTAAAAATATCCAATCGCCTACCTCAAAACTTCTTTCACTACGATATTGATCTACCTGTTGTTTCATTCGATTCTGTGTCGGAGTGAGGTTGCCCTTTAAGAGTTGGAGAACTTGTTGCTGATGCTCAATGTGATATTTCATTGTTTGAACCTTAGACATTTCGCTTAAAGATGATGTGATACAGGTAACTACTTGACTCATTGTGTTTGTTTATCAAATACAAAGCAATGAAGATATCGTTCCAAACGTTTGTTCACTATCTCAGTTTTCCCATCATATTGAGGATGATAAGATGAGCTATGAGTTAATTGAGTACCAAGACAAGAAAATAATTCCTTCCAAAAATTTCCAGTCAAAATGGGATCTTTGTCACTTACAATAATCTTTGGGTTTCCATGAAGCCTTTGAATTGTTTCCATAAATGCAATAGCAATTGTATTGGCTTTAAAAGGATGAGATAATGCACAAAAGTGTGCATACTGTTAGAGCATAAATCTGCCTTAGGCTGAAGGAAGGAAAAATTCAAGATAACCACAAACCATGCTCAGTCTGGTAGCTAGCCCTACCAGAACAAGAGAGGGCTCTCTCCGGGTCATGCTCAGTAAAAAATAAACAATATGGTCTGAGATGACTCAAAATGAATACTAATTTTAGGCTAGTAAATAAATATGAAAGAGGTAATTCAATGAATGACTGAATTTTCTGGGTTGTATGGGACAAAGGACAGCATGAGCTGGGAAATTGAATCAAAGACGCAGGGTATTTCGTGAGGCACAATAGGCAGGAGGTTTAGCAATCAAATTGAAGTAATATGGAGTGGAAAGACTGTTGAGAGGTTGAAAAGGGCATAACCAATGAATCATTTTCAAACAGAAGAAGACACATAGAGGGTGAATGCTTTTCCCAGCAGAGCAATAAACTGGATTCTACCTTTCTTACTTAAAAACATTCAACTGGAAATGATTATGAATGAACTGTAAAACATAACAAGATACGCATGAAACAGAAAGAAAAACATATGCTAAACTCATACCACATGAATCTCATGAATCAGAGCTGCATCATTTTATTAATTTCCTGGCCAAACTGTACAGTGAAGCGCTGAGTTTTCTCTCCCACCTTTCACAGAACTCAGAACCCTCTACAAATGACTTTCAATACAATAAATAAAAATCCACTATGAGAAAATGGATCGACCAAAAATAGGGGATTGTTTAATCATTATTAACAGAAGATGAAAAGCCAACCATCGGTAAAGGGAGCAGCGTTACATTTTCTACTCGAATCTGTTGATGACCAATGAAGAGGTGAAATCTGTAGGCGCAAATCCCATGAAATCGTAACTGAAGGCAAAAGTAGGCCTCGTGGTTATTTCTCTACTACGGTTGATGTCTTCGTTTTAAATTTAGGCGTTTCGGTCTTTGACTGTTCGCTTTCCTTTTTGCTGTTTGAATAGAAGTTAACTTTTAATAATAAAAAATGGTTTTGATTTTTCCTTTGGTGACGGGAAAAATGAACAATCCCAGCTGCAATTTTTCTAAACTCAACAATACCTCCTTCGATACCAGCGAACACATTATTTGTTTGAATACTTTGGCCTGTCTTGACAATTTCTTCAAGCGGTACAATGACTGTATATTGAAATGCAGATTGCAAAACAGGGGGAGCATCTGAGTTCCTACTAATCGTATCACAACAAATGATATGTTGCACATTCTCATACTGTGGATCTGGAAAAAGCGACCATCTGAACGACCAGGTTTGATTCCGGGTGATGTTGTGAGCCTCAATACACAAGCAAAAGCATATGGGCGACTCAACATTCATATAAATCCTGGGAACGTGTTGAACCATCAGCGCTTTGATAGCAATCAACAATGTTGACAAACTATGTAAGATACTTGGTGACCAGAGCGCCCACAGGCCACATGAGTTGAATTGCGACAAAAATGCCAACATTTCATGTCTTGAATGCATTTTGAGCAGCTTTACAGTTAATACAAAGACATCTTAGAAAGGTAGCTTTAAACGGACGTCATCATCCTTCATATACTTCACCGTACAGCTGTAGTTCCATCCACGGTCCAAGCGGCAATTTTGCTTTAATTGATAAACTTAACAAGATTCACAACACTCTCCTTATCCAATCACACCAAACCTAGGTTGATAACAATAACAAGACGATTTGAACTTACAGGGAGCCGAGGAGATCGAGTTGTTTTCAATTTATGGAACACAAGCAAATTTTTTGTGTGTCGGCTTTGTGCACCGCGCAAAACGCCCAACGCATTGCGCCTCCTGGATGCTTCGCGCGCGTGTAAAAATACACTGTGCAGAGGCGCCCAATGCACCGCGCTTCTCTAGTGCGCCACGCCAGTCACCCAGTGCGCTGCGCACTGATCCTACACACAGTTTGGCTTCAAAACTTGATTTTTTCACTTCCTTGTTTTATCTTGGATGTCCAAGGTTGCAAAACTAACCCAGGAAAAGTCTTCATTCACCTCACACAATGCATTGGTGAGTTCTCTATACGAGGATCCTGGTCTAGATATTGTTGTAAATATGACAAGCCTTGCACGAGCTCTCCATAACTCTCAATAAGATCCATCTCAGGCAATACGTTAATGTGTAGCAGCTTTAGATGCATCATAGTTGTCAAAGACAGCAACAAAACATTAGTATATTTCCCAGGCTCGAGAATCAAATAAGTGGACTGCTGCGTTTGATTTTTATTGAAGCTGTAATGAATTTTTGCCTTGGAGGCTCTGTGCGCCGCGCCTCCTGGATGCACCGCGACAGAGTATTTCTACACTGTGAAAATGGGCCCAATGCACCGCGCGGCCTATGTGCGTCGCGCCTTCCTCCAATGCGTCGCGCAGCTGGTTTCAAAACACAATTCGGCTTTAAACAACACCTTCGCTTCTCCACGCTTCCACTTTGGCTCTTTGATGTGTTTAGTATGCAAATGAACTCTTGGAACACAAAAATGATATATAGCCAAGGATTTAACTCTTGATTTCAACAACCAGTTTGTCATGTTGCAAACTTTGACACTTCACTTTCAAACTCTGTTTTGCTTCTTTGTTGCTCTTTAGACTGAATGGTTTGATTTTTGCTTGTCTTGCAGGGATGAATGGCCTGGAACTTTGGCAAAGGATGACCAGAGTCTGCGCCTAGAACATTTCATGTTTGAAAACTTTAAAAATTACATATTTATTACAAAAACAAATTTGACGATTTCTTCTTCAAAACAGAGTTTTGAAGAATCTGTGCCTAGAACATTTCATGTTTGAAAACTTTAAAAATTACATATTTATTACAAAAACAAATTTGATGATTTCTTCTTCAAAACAGAGTTTTGAAGAAGAATCATTCTCGAGCATGATTGACGATAGGATTTTGCAATGGAAACTAATTTGGAACCTCTCATGCGCCTGCTGGTATTATTTGGCATTTTGAAGACTAAATCGACAAACCCTAGACCTAAAAAACGCTTTGCTGACCAAAAGACCATCCATGACTATGAATGACTGAAACATTGACTTCGATGAATCTTGATGAGCTTTAATGATCAGACACAAGCCAGCAGATACATGACAAGACCCTTCCGTCAAATTATGGCATGCCCCTAGCAGAATGCAGATGAATAAACGGAATGAGACACCTAAAAATGAAATGCAATAAGAGAAATGATCTCTGACGGAGGGATGTAAAGACCGACTCTAACATTAGCTCCAATGGGGATGGTAGCTCTCTGGAGGTGCCAAGAACGGCAGATCTTTGGGAGAGCAGACAGTGCCTTCGTCCATTGGGCTATGGAGTCATTATTTCGACAAACAACACAAGACTTTGACTCATTTATTGACTGAAACTTGACTTAAACCGACTCAATTATGAGACCAAAATGACCGAAAAACTGACTCAAATTTGAACTTAAAATGACTCACAGACTCACTTGACAAAATCAAACCAAAACTGAAATAAAATGGTATATACAGTGACCATGTAAACAGCGAAAAACTTTTCAGAAATGGTACCGCTTGAGCAACCGACCATTGACTGGCCCTCCTAGACAATCTTCTCCATTCATCTCCTTCAGAAGGAAAGCATTCTGACCACGATATGCAGCAATTTTGAAAGGACCTTTCCAGAGATTTTCAAACTTACCGTGCTTACCTTTTTCCTCATTTCTTGCATCCCATTTCAGCACCACTTCCTCCAATTGGAATCTGTCCGCCTTTGCTTTTCTGTCATAGATTTTCTTAATCTTCTCCTGCAACTTGGATGTGTTTTGGAAAACTTCTTCTCTTGTCTGCTGCAAATGGATCATTTGATTGAATCTTCTATGCATAGGATCGTCTTTACTGTCGGCCTCCTGAAGAAGTTTGACTACCGGAGCTGCGAGAGAGGTAGGAAACACTGTATCAACTCCATAAACAAGCTCAAAGGGGGACATACCAATGGATTTCTTCTGACTGACCCGATCTGCCCAAAGTGCATTGACCAACTTCTTATGCCAACTCTTCTTGTTGATTTCCAGCAGCTTCTTAATGATATTGACTAAAGATTTGTTAGAAGACTCCGCCAACCCATTGCCTTGCGGATGATAGGTAGTTGAGTGACCCAAAATGATTTTATACTTGTTACAAAACTCAATCATCTTCTTTGATTTGAAAGCTACTGCGTTATCAGTGATCAACTTATTCGGGCAACCAAAACAAGACAAAATGTTATTCTCCAGGAATGAAATAATTACCGCATCTGTAGCTTGTCTGGTGGGAATTGCTTCGATCCATTTCGTGAAATAATCTGTTGCCATGAGAATCCACCGATGCTGACCGGAAGAAGCGGGATGAATTTCACCAATGAAATCCAACCCCCACTGCTGAAAAGGGGCACTCACCTCAATGGGCTTAAGCGGCAAAGGCTGTAATTTCTGCCTTCCTTCAAAAATCTGACATTTATGACAGCTCTTGACAACCTTATATACATCAGCAAACAATGTCGGCCAATAGTACCCCGCTCTCAGAATTTTATTTGCCGTTGTTTTCCAAAAAAGGTGACCACCACAATCTCCTTTGTGGAAATCCTCCATGACCTGCTTTGCTTCTTCTTCCACCAAACAATTCAACAGAACGCCACCGGGATCTTTCCAATAAAGTGCAGAATTTAGAATGCAAAACTTAGCAGCCTTTAATTTGAGAGTTCTACTTTTGTTTCTAGTCATGCCGAGTGGTGGTGACAAATTCTGAAGCACATATATGATATCTGAATACCACGGAGAAAGAACAAACATTTTAGATACCTGAATTGATGAACTTTCCTCATTCTCATCGGACATAGCAGCGATCAGATTTATGTCTAAGGCGTGCAAGTTTGATCCAGCCATTAACTTTAACAATCCTTGTCCTTTAACAAGCTTTGTGGGCTTTATTTCCACATCGTACTCCAACAAAGCTGCAATCCACTTGCCTTGTCTTCCTTCCGGATCTGTCTACACTAAAACATCCTTGACAGCAGCGTTAGGAACATAAGCCAAAATATGAGAATGCAGAATGTGTACCCGAAAATCTTTCACTGCTTTCACAAGTGCAAGGGCTTGATTTTCAATAATGTTGTACTTTAAGGCTGCGTCTTTTATAGTTCGACTGAAAATATCAATTGGTCTTTCGTACTCATCTCTCTTCTGCATCAACACAGTCGCCATAGTATGCTCCGAAGCAAATGAAAACAATATAAAATCCTGAGTGTAATCTGGGCTGATTAGAACCGGAGCTGAAGAAAGAGCCAATTTGACTAAATTGAAAGATTTTATAGCCTCTTCCGTCCACTTCACTTGGCTTTCCTTCTTAAGCATGTTTGTAATCTCTCCTAGGTGTTCAGCAAGATTAGGTACAAAGCAGCGTAAAAAATTCATCTTACCATTAAAAGATTGAATCTCCTTCTTATTCCGAGGCAGATCAATCTGTTGAATATTTTGTACACGTGTTGGATCAATACGAATGCCATCTTTTGAGATAATGTGCCCAAGTAATTTGCCCTCATCCATGGCAAACAAACTCTTTTTCGGATTCAGCGACAGACCATATTTTCTACACTTTTGAAAAACAATTTTCAGATGATACATGTGTTCTTCATCTGATTTGGAAAACACCGTCAGATCATCAAGGTACACAACCAAAAAGACATCCTTCTCATTTGTGAAAGCCAAGTCCATTGCCCGCTAAAATGTGGCACCCGCATTCTTCAAACCAAAAGGCATTTTAGCGTAATGAAAAGTTCCCCATGGAGTGGTGAACGCTGTCTTGTCTCGGTCATCTTCATGGACCAAAATTTGGTTATATCCAAAATAACCATCGAGTAGTGACATACGAGATGCTCCAACTACTCGCTGAAGTATATGATCCATTTTGGGCAATGGATAGTTATCCTTCAATGACACTTTATTGAGATTCCTAAAATCAATGCACAAGCGAATCTCACCTGTCTTCTTTTGTACGGGCACCAAATTAGAGATCCAGTCAGAAAATCTGATGGGAACAATGATTCCTGATTTGTACAACCTGTTTATCTCCTTCTCAATTGATGGCAGCAGTTTTGGATTTAGCCTTCTCAACTTCTGTCTGAAAGGTTTCTGATTAGGCTTAATGGGTATAGTGTGCTGAATTATATTGGTATCATATGTCTTTAAGTCAGAATAATCCCAAGCAAACACATCAGCAAAAGATGACAACAAACTGATATATTTGGCTTTTATCTTTTGTGGCAATGCTTTAGACAGTTTTACCATTTTTGGATTTGCAGTTGTTCCAATATTGATCTCTTCAACACCCTTCTCTGTTGGCAGCAACATTGGTTTAAGGGCTACGTCATCTTGATCAAAGAGTTCTTCTAAAGGTATCAAGCCTTTAGGAATAATGTTATCCTTTAGCTGCAACACTTCCATTTGATTGATCTGCACATCATCTTTACCATCATCATTTTCTACATCAATTGAGGTATCTTTGAACTTACCTTTGTTTTGCAGAAAATCATCAATCTCCTCATCATCTTGGAAAACTTGCCAATATCTCTGATTGTCCGGGACAGTCGGACGATGCTTGACATGGATTTCGAATTTATTACTGGAGTTCATTGGAATCTTCAAGCTACTTGCTGCCTTAGCAAGTGCATCAGCAATGCCATTTTGAATACGAGGCACACACGTCAAGGTATACTCTGAAAATAATTTCAGGATGTCTAGAACTGCATTCCGGTAAGCCCACATCCGAGGATGCTTTGCTTGATATTCGCCTTTGACTTGCTTAATCACCAATTCGGAGTCGCCATATACAGCAATCCTCTTAGCATTCAGCTTTCTTAGAATTTTTAGGCCAGCAATCAAAGCTTCGTACTCAGCTTCATTGTTCGAACAATCAAAAGCTAGCTTGTAAGAACATATCCGCACATTACTAGGCACTTTGTTCGGAGCGGAAAAAGGACTGCGTACCCATATACCAATTCCAGCACCATCATTTCCCACGGCACCATCGAAATCCATGGTCCAGAGACCATCTTCATCTTCTCCTAAGTGCTGAAATTCTGTTGGCTCTGTTTTTCCTGCTTGTTGTCCATTACCTTCAGCTGATTGCTCAACGGTGTTTTGTTGTTCTTGTCCTTCTTTCTTCAAAACTTCTCTGAAATTCTCTGTTATTTCTGGAATATTTTCTGCTTCAACTAACTAACTATCTATCTCATTGAAACTATTTGAATATAAAACAAAAGACTCTAGATCGGTATGTACATAATTAATCGGATGATTAATCGGTTTCTCCTTGCTAGTAATCATGTATTTCATTTTTTGTTCCCGGTACAATTTTCTCATTTGGCCAAACACAGGAATCGTTGCATAGGAAAAATCTAGTTGTAATGTCCCTTTTAATTTCGCTCCCCAAGACCTGGAAAGAAGCATACCGAATCTGGGAGGAATATCTGCCACAACAATATCCATCAAAACATTCTTCATTGGGATTTGATCCAGACTTACAACCAAGTCTTTGATGAGCCTGATACATCTTACTCTGCTGGAATCAAATGAATAGAAATCATGATATTTCCTGGTGATGTCCAAACCCAGCTTATCCATGATAGCCTTTGGCATAAGATTCGGAATCGAACATGGCATTATGTAACACAAAATCATGCAATCTTAAATTGATATAAAAAGGTGGCACATCACTATCTAGAGACTCACCATTCAATGTTGGCCCAAAAATCAATTCGGGTTGATCATCTTCGACATTCACCATATCGGACATTGGATCCAAATTCAAAATTTTAGAAACTTGCCCTCTATAACTGTTGTTCCTCATTATTTCAATCAAGGGAATGGATACCTTTAATTTAGAAATTTCATTCTCTAAACTAAAAGCTGAAGTTTTTTCTACCTCTTTGACTGGGATGTCTTTCTTTTCCTTTTCTTTCGATACAATTGGCTGATTTGATGGTGATTTGCTGATATTGGGATCAACTGCCTCTTTTTCTTTCTTTTGTACAACAAGTGAATCATTCATTGATGCTGAAACTTCCTTCCTCTTCTGAATTGGGTTAACAGGCACATCTCTATTTCTAAGTGAATATTGTCGTTGCTGAGCGGACAGAGCATTCATATAACCTCTTTGATACTCATCCGATTCTTCTTCCAAAACTGTGTCATTTGCTAGAATGAAATCTGCATCTTTGTGTGTAGCTGAACTTTCTGCATACTCCTCATCTTCAGTAATATAAATAGGAAAATCATCAGGAGTAAAGAAGTGGTTTTCTTCCCCTATCACATTCTCTTCCTCATCTGACTACGGTCCATGCACAAAATTTTGCTGCAGAGGTGGCTGTACTGGCTACTGTGTTGTCTGATCTTGGGCTCGCTTCTCTCTCTGTTTTATTCTAAATTGTGGCTGCTGCTGGCCACGGAGGTTAGGATTTCTAACTTGTGGCTCAGGTTTGTCAAGTTTCACCCTTTCAAACATCTGCTCTACCTTCCAAAGTAATTGATCTATCGAGGAAGACTCTTCTTTTATTGTGACCTTCTTTTCTATTTTTGCTCTAGCCCTCTTGGCCAGCAGATTTGCTTCAACGCTGACCGCGATCTTCTGCATGTCTTCCATTGTGGCCGACTCTCTCTCTCTTAGCTGATAAGCCATGTCAGCATCAAAACCATCCAGAAACTTCATCCTGGCTAGCCCCATAGGTGGCTTTAGATGATCAAGAATTGCATTATAAACGGAATTGAATCTAATGCAATAGTCTTGGACCGACTCACCAACGTTTCGCTTGATCTGCTCATATTCAGCAAGAATTTGAAGAGGATTCTTTTTCACTTCCCAGCGGTCTAAAAATTGTCTTTGTAGGTCGGCCAAGGTAGTGATACTTGCAGCCGGCAAAGCTCTGAACCATTTCCTAACTTCACCCGCAAATGTTTGTACAAAGAGTCTCATTGTCACATTTTCTGCATCGATCTCATGAAGGTCACAAAAATCTGCCATTCTGTCCACATGTTGTTGAGCGGTAATGCTGTGAGGAGTGCCATCAAACAAAGGAATTTTGCTTTGATAATCTGCGGGCATATCATCCAAAACTTGAGGCAGCACAAGAGGTGCAAAACGAGCAGCCATCACTCTTGGTGGATTTGGTCTTGGGGATGTTGGAGGAGTGGGTGCGGCTGATGTGTGAGGCGTATGAGGAGGGGTGTGCGGAGGAGAAGCAATTTTGGATGTAGAAGGAATAGATGGAGGAGAATTTGCTACAGGAGTTGCAGATGCAGTTTCTGGGAAATCAACGAGGTTTGAAGCCACAATTGAAGTTTGAAGTTGTGTCACAATATAATCATCAATTGACCGGTTAGCCCTTTCAGTTTCTAGGTCTACAAGAAAATGCGGATTGGGGACAGTAGAGTCAACAACACTCTCGGATTTGGTCTCAAACAATGATATTTCAAACTGCTCATCAAAATCAAGCTCTTCAAGATACTCAAAAATGGCAGGACATGAATGGGATTTGAACACGGGAGTTATAGAGCTCTCTTGACGAAGAAGTCTTGGAATCAAATTGGGATTTTCGTAGACAGGAGGAGGATCTGGATCTGGATTAGCTCTGGTATATCTTCTTGAAGCCAGCGTGCTATTTTCAAAAGATCAAAAGGACATAAACAACTTACTCAGCCTATCAAATCCTAAACTTATCATCCGGAAGCTTAGAATTATTAGAAGTACTGGGGTGTTTGTAGGTTAAGCCTGTCATTTACGCAACGAAGAAGACTAACAAACAAAGAGTTTCTTCACAGTGGAGTCGCCACTATGTTAGAGCCTAAATCTGCCTTAGGCTGAAGGAAGGCAAAATTCAGGATAACCACAAACCACGCTCAGTCTAGTAGCTAGCCCTACCAGAACAAGAGAGGGCTCTCTCCGGGTCACGCTCAATAAAAAATAAACAATATGGTCTGAGATGACTCAAAATTAATACTAATTTTAGGCTAGTAAATAAATATGAAAGAGGTAATTTAATGAATGACTGAATTTTCTGGGTTGTATGGGACAAAGGACAGCATGAACTGGGAAATTGAATCAAAGACGCAGGGTATTTCGTGACGCACGATAGGCAGGAAGTTTAGCAATCAAATTGAAGTAATATGGAGTGGAAAGATTGTTGAGAGGTTGAAAAGGGCATAACCAATGAATCCTTTTCAAACAGAAGAAGACACACAAAGGGTGAATGCTTTTCCCAGGCAGAGCAATAAACTGGATTCTACCTTTCTTACTTAAAAACATTCAACTGGAAATGATTATGAATGAACTGTAAAACATAACAAGATACGCATGAAACAGAAAGAAGAACATATGCTAAACTCATACCACATGAATCTCATGAATCAGAGCTCCATCATTTTATTAATTTCCTGGCCAAACTGTACAGTGAAGCGCTGAGTTTTCTCTCCCACCTTTCCCAGAACTCAGAACGCTCTACAAATGACTTTCAATACAATAAATAAAAATCCACCATGAGAAAATGGATCGACCCAAAATAGGGGATTGTTTAATCATTATTAACAGAAGATGAAAAGCCAACAGGGGAGCAGCGTTACATTTTCTACTCGAATCTGTTGATGACCAATGAAGAGGTGAAATCTGTAGGCGCAAATCCCATGAAATCGTAACTGAAGGCAAAAGTAGGCCTCGTGGCTTATTTCTCTACTACGGTTGATGTCTTCGTTTTAAATTTAGGCGTTTCGGTCTTTGACTGTTCGCTTTCCTTTTTGCCGTTTGAATAGAAGTTAACTTTTAATAATAAAAAATGGTTTTGATTTTTCCTTTGGTGACGGGAAAAATGAACAATCCCAGCTGCAATTTTTCTAAACTCAACAATACCTCCTTCGATACCAGCAAACACATTATTTGTTTGAATACTTTGGCCTGTCTTGACAATTTCTTCAAGCGGTACAATGACTGTATATTGAAATGCAGATTGCAAAACAGGGGGAGCATCTGAGTTCCTACTAATCGTATCACAACAAATGATATGTTGCACATTCTCATACTGTGGATCTGGAAAAAGCGACCATCTGAACGACCAGTTTTGATTTCGGGTGATGTTGTGAGCCTCAATACACAAGCAAAAGCATATGGGCGACTCAACATTCAATATAAATCTTGGGAACGTGTTGAATCATCAGCGCTTTGATAGCAATCAACAATGTCGACAAACTATGTAAGATACTTGGTGACCAGAGCACCTACAAGCCACATGAGTTGAATTGTGACAAAAATGCCAATATTTCATGTCTTGAATGCATTTTGAGCAGCTTTACAGTTAATGCAAAGACATCTTAGAAAGGTAGCTTTAAACAGACGTCGTCATCCTTCATATACTTCACCTGTACAGCTGCAGTTCCATCCACGGTCCAAGCGGCAATTTTGCTTTCATCGATAAACTTAACAAGATTCACAACACTCTCCTTATCCAATCACACCAAACCTGGGTTGATAACAATAACAAGACGATTTGAACTTACAGGGAGCCGAGGAGATCGAGTTGTTTTGGATTTATGGAACAAAAGCAAATTTTTTGTGTGTCGGCTCTGTGCACCGCGCAAAACACCCAACGCATTGCGCCTCCTGGATGCTTCGCGCGCGTGTAAAAATACACTGTGCAGAGGCGCCCAATGCACCGCGCTTCTCTAGTGCGCCACGCCAGTCACCCAGTGCACTGCGCACTGATCCTACACACAGTTTGGCTTCAAAACTTCATTTTTTCACTTCCTTGTTTTATCTTGGATGTCCAAGGTTGCAAAACTAACCGAGGAAAAGTCTTCATTCACCTCACACAATGCATTGGTGAGTTCTCTATACGAGGATCCTGATCTAGATATTGTTGTAAATATGACAAACCTTGCACGAGCTCTCCATAACTCTCAATAAGATCCATCTCAGACAATACGTTAATGTGTAGCAGCTTTAGATGCATCATAGTTGTCAAAGACAGCAACAAAACATTAGTATATTTCCCAGGCTCGAGAATCAAATAAGTGGACTGCTGCGTTTGATTTTTATTGAAGCTGTAATGAATTTTTGCCTTGGAGGCTCTGTGCGTCGCGCGCAAACCCAGTGCGTCGCGCCTCCTGGATGCGCCGCGACAAAGTATTTCTACACTGTGAAAATGGGCCCAATGCGCCGCGCAGCCTATGTGCGCCGCGCCTTCCTCCAATGCACCGCGCAGCTGATTTCAAAACACAATTCAGCCTGAAACAACACCTTCGCTTCTCCACGCTTCCACTTTGGCTCTTTGATGTGTTTAGTATGCAAATGAACTCTTAGAACACAAAAATGATATATACGCCAAGGATTTAACTCTTGATTTCAACAACCAATTTGTCATGTTGCAAACTTTGACACTTCACTTTCAAACTCTGTTTTGCTTCTTTGTTGCTCTTTAGACTGAATGGTTTGATTTTTGCTTGTCTTGGAGGGATGAATGGCCTGGAACTTTGGCAAAGGATGATAAGAGTCTGCGCCTGGAACATTTCATGTTTGAAAACTTTAAAAATTACATATTCATTACAAAAACAAATTTGACGATTTCTTCTTCAAAATAGAGTTTTGAAGAAGAATCATTCTCGAGCATGATTGATGATGGGATTTTGCAATGGAAACTCATTTGGAACCTCTCATGCGCCTGCTGGTATTATTTGGCATTTTGAAGACTAAATCGACAAACCCTAGACCTAAAAAACTCTAAAAAACGCTTTGCTGATCAAAAGACCATCCATGACTATGAATGACTGAAACATTGACTTCGATGAATCTTGATGAACTTTAATGATCAGACACAATCCAGCAGATACATGACAAGACCCTTCCGTCAGATTATGGCATGCCCCTAGCGGAATGCAGATGAATAAACGGAATGAGGCACCTAAAAGTGAAATGCAATAAGAGAAATGATCTCTGACGGAGGGATGTAAAGACCGACTATGACACATACTTGGTAAGTCTATCAACTACGACCATGATGACACTCTTTCCTTCAAACTTGGGTAAACCTATGATAAAACCCATTGAGACCTCCTCCCAACGTTGACCTGGAATGCCTAAAGCTTGTAATAGACTCGAGGTCTTAATTGTCCCAACTTTATTTGGTTGGCAAACCAAACATTCTACCACAAACATCTGAATGTCAGATTTAAGCCCATCCCAAAAAAATCTTTTCAAACCATGTGGTAAGTTTTTAAAAATCCTTAGTGCCCTCCTAAGGGAGAGGAGTGCAATTCCAAAAGAATCTTTTGTTTGAGCTAGGAATTCTTACAAAGATATAGGCGATCTGTGTACCATAATGAACCATTTTTGTAGCTAAATGTATCAGATGTACCGAGATCTTGCTGCAACTTTTGAATGAGTGTCCACATCTCTTCATCATTCTTTCATTCATCCCTTGCTTCTGTTATCCACTTAGGTTGGATAATAGAAATGGCACAAAACAATGTTTCCATATCCTCATCCTTTCTTGAAAGTACATTTGCAACAACATTTTGCTGCCCTTTTTTGTAGATGATTTCAAAGTCATAACCCAACATCTGTGTGACTCATTTTTGTTGCTCTTCTAAAGATAATCTTTGTTCCAAAAAGTATTTAAGACTATCATGATGTGTTTTTACCTTGAAGTGTCATCCCATTAGGTAAGGTCGCCATTGCTTTAATGCCTGCAGTATTGCCAACATTTCCTTCTCATAAATAGGTTTGTATAAATACTTTTCTTTGATTTGACGACTTTCAAAAGCAATGGGTCTTCCTTCTTGTGTTAAAACCAGTGTTGTTAAAAGCGCGATTAAATCGCGCTTTTTTCAAAAAAGCGCGTTTTTTCCCCTAAGCCGATTTAATCGCGCTTTTTATGGGAAAAAAAGCGCCTAAAAAAATTTTTCCGCTTTTTTTGTAAAAAAGCTCGGGGGTCCGTGGCAGCACGATTTATAATGAAAATTTGGATTTATTAATTATTATTCCGTGATCTTTGTACAGGTTGGAGTCCCAGCGACTTAATGACATGGTCTACGTCTACTACAATCTTCGATTGTGGGTGAGGCAACTTGAGAGGACACCTGATGTGGATGCCATCTCATTGGATGGGATTGACACCACTGTTGCATGGAGGGTTGAGGCCGAGAGGCCTCTCATGGATTCTGCTGATGATTGGTTAGTGCAAGATGAGGGGGAGGGGGAGGAGGAGCAGGAGCAGGAGCAGGAGGAGGAGCAGGTGGAGGAGCAGGAGGAGCAGGTGGAGGAGGAGGAGGAGCAGGAGGAGGAGGTGACACCGCCTACCCGGGCTACCACTAGAACCAGTAGAGGACGTGGTCTACCTCCTGTAGCTCATACTTCTGGTTCTTCAGCTTCTAGAGCACATCAGACTCCATTGCCATTTCCACCAGCACAGGCACCAGCATCTACATCTAGAGGGAAAGAGAAAGCTGTGACATTTTCTCGCAAGAGGGGCAGAGGAAATCAATAGGATTAGACTTTCATTTTATTGTATATGAGTCTATGACATTATGACATGATGAGATACATTATCATATTTTTTGTTGATATTTTGAGGTTGAGCTGGGACTCAGGAGTCAGGACTTACTATTCAGGTCATGATTCAATGTTATGTGTGATTTTAGCGCTAGAAATGATATTAAACATCTTATATATTAGTTTTATTATCATATTTATGTGTCAATGTATTTATTTTATGTTGTAGATGGTTTAGATATTAAAAAAATTGAAAAAAAATGAAAAAAAATTAATATTTTTGTACCAAACGCTTTTTTCCCGCTTTTTCCGATTTTTTCCGCTTCATTCCCGGCGCCGATTTAATCCCGCTCGCGCTTTTAACAACATTGGTTAAAACAGCAACAATTCCATTTCCTGAGGCATCACATTCCACAATAAAGGTTTTTGTGAATTCTAGCATAGCTAAGACCAGTGCTTGGCACATTGCCTCTTTAGGACGTTCAAAGGTCTTAGTTGCTTCTGGAGTCCACGAAAATGTATCTTTCTTCAATAATGATGTTAGAGGTGTTGCTATTCTCCCATAATTCTTAATAAACTTACGATAATACCCTGTCAACCCGAGAAATCCTCGAAGGCGTTTTATGGTTATGGGGATTTTCCATTCCTTAATGGATTTAATTTTGTTGTAGTCTACCTTAACACCCTCATGAGATATAATATGACCCAAATATTCCACCTCCTGTACTCCAAAGAAATATTTGGAGGTTTTGCATATAATTGTTTCTCCTCCAACAGTTTGAGCACCCAGTCAACATGTTGAACACGATCCTACCAAGACTTGTTGTAGATTAGTATATCATCAAAAAATACTAACACAAATTTCTAAGGGTGGGTTTGAAAATGGAATTCATCAAACCTTGAAATGTAGAAGGTGCATTAGCAAGGTCAAAAGGCATGGCCAAAAATTCATAATGACCCTCATGAGTTCTGAATGTTGTTTTCAGAATGTCTTCTTTCTTCATTCTAATTTGATGATATCCTGAACGAAGATCCATCTTGGTGAAGTAAATTGCTCCATGTAATTCATCCAACAATTCATCAATAATAGGAATGGGAAATTTATCTTTAATAGTGAGCTTGTTGAGCTCCCCATAATCTGGACACGTGCCATGATCCATCCTTGTTGTGCACCAATACTACTGGAGCAAAGAAAGAACTTTGACTACGTTGAATTATACCAGCCTCTAGCATTTCTGCAACCATACATTCAATTTCACTCTTTTGGGCATAGGGATATTTGTAAGGCCTAATGTTTGGAGGAGAACTTCCTGGAATCAAATGAATAGCAAGAACATGAAGACGAATAGGTGGGAGACTGTTAAAATTGGCAACTAGGGCCAAAGTCCATGTGGGTCATCTTATTAATGGCAACTGATATTTTTCTTGGATCCCTCTCATCAAGAGGTGTAGGATTGATCTAAACATCATCCGATTTCGATAAATATTCATGGAGATATGAATTTATTTGTGTTGTGGAACAACTCATCAAGGTCAACGAGCAACTAAACTGCCCCCACTTGTGCTCCACATTTTGGTATAAATACAAGTGCCTTGCAAGTCATTTAAATACACAACTCTCTTGAGATTTCTTCTTCTCCAATTGTTTTGGGTTTTAGTGGAAAGAAGAATCTCTAAGGGAAAAACACAGCCCTAGAGGATGATGCCCTAGCTATAGAAGGTGGTCTAGCCGTAGTTCAAGAAGGGAGATCTAGCACAGTGAAGGAGGCCTAATAGCTAACCCTAATGCAATCCTATCATGCCCTAGCCGCGGGTGTTATCATGCCCTCGCTGAATGCAGCCATGCCTAATCCTATACGTTGTTTTGAAAGGGTTTGAGACAGGCCTTGGACACAGCAAAAAGGGATGCGCTAACCACAGTCAAAAGAGGCTTCTAGCTGCAGCAAAAGACAAATCATTGAAGGGAGATCTATCCACGTTTAGAGGAGCTTATATACGCAGCCTAAAGAGGCTCCTATACACTGCCCAAACCTACCCTAATCCGCTGCCTAAAGAAATCCCTATTCGCAGTCTAGAGAGACCTAATCCAAGGTCATCCATCCACAATCTAAATACCCTATTTCGTTGTCCAAAAGGAAGCCCTAGCTGCAGTACGGAAGGAACTGAACAGCATGGACATTTGAGGGCTATTTCAGGGGTCTGTTTAGAGGACAGTATGACTGATTGGAGGAGGCCGAGACAAGGAGGGTTTGCTGGAAGGTACAACTACTGTTTGAGGGTGACAAGTCCATACATTAGGCTTGAATCTGCCCTAAAGGAACAACGTGACAACAACAGCTAGAAGGAGTATTCAGCGTGGAGAAATAAGGCTGCTCTGAAGCTATTTCAGGAAGACAGTGAGGCTATTTAGGAGGGCAGAATTAGGGGAGCTTAGGATCAGATCCGTTGAGGTATCATTGGAGGATCAAGGATCATATTTGTGCTGCCTAGAAGCTACAGGAAGACTGTGTGTCAGGCCGCAGGCCATGACACCACAGTCAAGGATTTGATGACCGTTAGATAGGACTGTCTTGACATAATGAAGGCTGCCCTATCTGTTGTTAATGCAGCGAATAGATAATGATGGGCATCATGATGAAGTATAGTGCAAAATTGATAAAAGAATGCTACAATGAGATGCAACATGATGGGCACGATGAGGTTCAGTATGAGGCAACATTGGTGGGTGCAGTATGATGATAAGGTACAGCTTGATGATGCAGCAGTATGATGTGTGCAGCATGGTAATGAGGTCCAGCATGATGATTGAGTGCAGAATAATGAGGTGCAACACAGTGAGGACCAACATGGTAATGGAGTCACCTTGGATCAGTGGAAGCAGTATGCCTTCTACTCAACTCATATCAACTACCTATATGCTACTTTGTAGAGAAGATCTCTGCTCTTATTTAGATAAGTCAATATGTTGACTTTTGACGTATATGTACTATCTCTCTCTCTCTCTCTATTGAACTATTGAAGAACATATAAGAAGAATTGATCAAAGGTTTCCCCACATTAGGGTTTGTCCCTGGCTAGCGCCACATCTTGTGTCCTCTTGTCTTGGCTTGTCTTTTGTGATTTATATTTATGTTCTATCTGCAGTTTACTTTAATGTTGATGTGATTGCTAATCTAAAAAAAGATGTTGAGCTAACTGTGAAAATTGAAATAAATTGCTCTAGCATAGAACATACCTAAATTTAACAAAAACCTTTGGGAGTCTCAAATACTTTAGAATGATTGTCTAAGACTTTTCGGAGATCTGGAGAAATAGATGATTTCGATGTTTGAACATTTAGTGGGCATAATTATGCAATTATGCCTCGTTGTTCTTTCTTTAGAAGCTTTGTCATGCCATTATAGTTTATTATCTTTCCTGGTTTCCCTGTGATACCCCTTAATTCAACTTCCTTTCCTTCCCAAAACATATTCAAGAAGATTTTTTGAAAATTAAAAGCTATCGTCCCCAAAGATTGTAACCATTGGACTCCTAGTACAACATCAACACAACCCATTGGAATGGAAAGCATTTGACTATTCAATACATATTCCCCCATGGATAGCTTGATATTATGACACTTTCCAGAGCAATTTATAATTCTTCCATTTGCAACCATTACTTGACACTCTAGTGTTGGATATAGGAAGCAATTCAATTCCTTGACTATCTTACAATGAATAAAATTATGGGTACTCCCGAATCAATCAATACTATTACCTTTTTCTTCTTGATATGTCCTATCTTGAGATTTTGAGGAGTGGTAAATCCTACCAATGCATTATAAGATATGGTCAAATTCATTTCTTCTTTTTTTTGGGTTGGTTCCTGGTGTATATACTCTTCTTTTGACGTTTCTTGATTATTTTCTTCCTCCTTTTCACAATCTATGTAAAATAATTTCTTCTCAACACACTTATGACTTTTAGTGTATTTAATATCACAACTGTAACAAAGCCCTTTTGCTCTTTTTTCTTCCAATTGTTGTGGTGTCAACCTTGTAGGTTGTGGAACGCTAGGAGCAACAACACTTCCGTCTTTATAGTTGTGAGTAGTAGATTTCCTTGTTGCCATAATTTCACTTTCCACTTTTCTTGTCACCCTGAATGCCTTCTCCAATGAATCAGGTTCCCAATGGCGAACCTCATGTTGGATGTTATCCTTTAAAGTCCCTATGAAGACATCAATCATATGCTCCTCTGGAATATCATTTACCCTGATATTTCAATTTTGGGAAGCCATCAATGTGCTTCGCCATTGAACCCTTTTGTTTGTGATTTATCAAATGGTTAAAGAAGGTGTTGCTCTTTGTATCCTCATAGTGTGCTATCATTTCCTCCATAAAAATTGACCAAGTGACAAGAGGTTTACGAGAACAAAGTCATCGATACCATACAAACTGATTGGATTCTAAATATAAAGATATAATGCGTACCTTTTGTGTGTTGCACCTTATGGAGATCAAAATATTGCTCCATCTGTGGTATCCATGTTACCGGATCCTCGCCATCAAACTTCCTTGTATCAATCTTTGGAATATGGTGGGTCTTTAATCCAAAGTTAAAGTTTATGAAATCGTGATTAACATTCATTTTGTTCTCTTCATGAATTTCATCTAATACCTTTTTGCCATTAGGAAGCATTTCTTGTAGCAACTTTGTCAAACCTTCCATGTTTGTTTTTAAACCATTCTTCAAATCTTCCATTTTCCCTTTCTTTTTTGCTTCTATGTCATCTTTCAAACCTTCCATGTTTGCTTTTAAACCATTCTTCAAACCATCCATCTTAGCTTCCATTTCATTTTTGGTTACTCTTTGCGCGAGCGAAATTTGTTGCACTTGGTCTCGTAATTTTGATATATCATGTTGCATTTCTTCCTCTTTTTTATGTGCCATAAAAGAGCTTTCTGGTTACTTACTAGGTTTGTGCATTTTTTTTGTTTCGAGGCATTTTGAAATTAACCAATGATATCTATGCTTCACTATGCCCCTTGAATCACTTCAAACTGATTTTTCAAACAAAAGTTAAGCAAAATTTTAAAAAATACACATCTTTTTCTTGCGTTTTAGGCACTAGATATTGCAGTTGTTTTATCTAAGTAATTGCCAATATCCAAGATCTGAAATTTCGTCATGTAATAGCCCTCTGAATCTTCTTTCCAACCCAACAAGTCAGACCAAGGGTGGATTCTTCAAAAAAGAGTTATGTCCAATCTCCCACGATACCCTGATTATAGACTCGTTTAGTGGAGCAAACTTGTACGGAGTGCCACGTGTCACTGTTTCAACCTTCGGCCCTGAAAATGATATCCAAAATACTACAGTCCATCCTCTTTCCGTCACTTTTTACAAAATTCAAATCCAATGCTCAGAGAGAAAGTTATGATGATATTCCTTAGGTCACTTGTTTGAGATGGAATTCTGGACCCTACAAAAACCCTAAATTCCTTGGATCATATCTCCGAAAATATTGCGAGACAAGATCTGAAATTCATACACGAAGTTTACCAAGATTTTAGTTTCACGTGGTTGCAATTTGAAGTTCTGAAGCTTCATAGGAAAAAAGTTATAGTGAAAATGCCACAATGACCTGTTTGAAGCAGCGAAAACCCTAAAATCCAAAGCTCTGATACCAAATGTTATGCAATCAACTCACAAATAGATAGATCAACGACTTAAAATTTATCTTCTTCGAGGAGGAAACCTCTTTTACATTACATAAATGAACAATTATTCGATGATAAAAATGACAATACCTCCTTTGTGTATATAGGAGTCTAAGGGATACAATATAATTAAAGCCTACATAACAATAATGGGCTTCTATTGGGCACAACAATAACAATATGGGGCTACATGGGCACAACAATAACAATAAGAAGCCTACACTAACAATAACAATAAGGGGGCTACACTAGTATTATAGGGACCTAACATGCCCCTCTCCTTCAAAAAAGTGTTGTCTTCAAGGCTTGAATAGTTCTAGATGCTTTTCAAAAAAGTGTTGTCCTCAAGGCTTGAGTACTTATTTGAATTCGTCTTTGGATGAAATGTGTCATGCCATTGTGTATTACTTTTGGGTTGAGATAATTACCTTAGAGATGAAGATATGATGAGAAAAACATGGACAAATAATTACATGCTTTTTGGATTTTTGAAAGATACGAATGTTGATTAATGATACAATTATTCTTACCAGGTATACAAGAAGGATATCTCTATCTATTGTTACACAATGGTTGATGGAGATTTGTACAGAACTTGAGGAAGCTTACTAAATGTGGAGTTATATTTCAGGTTTGATGGCAAAATAATATAACATGTGATAAATCATTATGGATTAAAAAAAGATGAAGATACCAGTGGAGCTGTCACTGAAGTTTGTTGCAATTGGTTCCAGTGCATTATTAAAAGTGTGTACCTTTCAGATTGAATGGGGACAGAACAGCCCTATATTGATCCCCATTCACAGGGCTAAGGTGGACAGAGGGAAAGAAATGGAAAAGTAGGGCATAAAATTCAAAAACCACACTAAAGATCAATGACAAGTGGCAAACACAGATGGAAAGAGTTGTTGAAAATAGTAGCAAGAAATTGATTCCTTGCTTTGTGCCTTAATTCAACGAGTCAAATCGAGTTTCTTCTTTGGCATGCTCAATTTCCTAACGAATAGGAGATTTCCTAGAAACTAGGACCAGCTATGTAGCTATTAACTAATGTGGCCGAGTTCACTGTCTTCTAGTGCAAGTTAATTGAGGAAAAGAACTAGTGTTTGAGTCTCAAGTTCTAGAACTCAAATAGGACGAGTTGCATGAGTAGTTAACTCAGTTAGCGCAATCAATCACAAAAGCAACTTTCCTCAAATAGAAACTTAATAGCATTAGCCATTCGAACTTGATGCTAGAGCATTCAACTCAAGAAAAATCATTGTATTTTAGTAGACATAGGGGGTCATGTATTTTAAAGAAGTTGGTTTCCTAAGTGTCAAATGAATGTAATTATTTAGGCTTCTTAGTGATTTTAATGAAAATAGGAATTAATTAAGTATTGTGAGACATATTGTAAATGTTCTTGAATGAAGGGAACACGAGAGAATCAGGATAGTTAAGAGCTCATATGGATTGATAGCTTTGGAAATTAATTATAGATCTTGAATTAGGAATTAGTTCATGATTTATGGGATTGAGAGGATTCTTAGGTTTTAGTTGAAATTATTAAGGATTTGAATCAGAAATTGGTTATAAACTTATTTTGTATAAATGTAAGCCTAAAAGGCATAAAAAGAGTTAGTCAAATCAAGTTAGTTAGTCAGGGAGTGTGGAGAGGTTGACTATAAGCCTACGGGCAGATTGTGAAATAGAGGCCACTGATTAGAATATCAGGCCAGAGATAGAGAGAGAGAGATACTCTCATGTAAATATTTATTTATTAATACAAACAACTCGGTTCTGAGTTTATGGTGTGTATGGAGTTATGAGTTTTATGTAATTAGTGTAATTTGCATAGTATATATATGCAGGTGAAGTTCGAGCAAAACACAAAGAAGAAGGTGGAGTAAGAAGGATCGTGGTTTGATCAATGAGCCTGATTAAAGGATCCAAGTGAAGTTTAAGGATGGCAGTAGTTAAGAGCGAGCGGAGTTAAGCTCAGGAGAAAGTTGTGACGTAGAACAACTAAAGACCAGAACCCTATAAGAAACCCAAAACCACAAAAGAACACTAAAGAAACGGCATAAAAATGAAGTAAAGCGAAGGACGAAAAAGTGAGGTGTCGATGCATAGGAGCTGTTGGATCAGCTAGATCAACGGCCAAGAATGATTGTGATAAGCGGCCAGGATTAAGTCGCATAGAATGGAGTCAAGAAATGAACGGCTAAGATTAACTTAAGCGTTAGCGAAAAAGGAATCCAGAGGAGCCGTTGCAGCCGTCAATGGTAGAAGATCTACGGTCATCAGGCACTAATAAGCTTGGGCATTAATCAAAGAAAAAAGGCGGGTTTATAAGCGAAAGCCGGTTATCAGGTGGAGAAAAAGTGGTATGTGGTAATAGGGGGGAGTCACCCGATTTCATTAATCAACTAACACATAGCACGTCGGAGGAGAGCAGAAACCGCTTTATCGGGCGGGTAATCCTCGTGCAAGTAACTCACCCGATATCGTTGGGGACCGTTGGATCAAGTGCGCTTTGATCAACGGTGCAGGATTGCCGAGCAATTTTTTTGATCGAGGAAGTCATCAACTGTCGGATTAAAGGTAAGATCAACGGCGGAGGCTGAAGCCGATAAGCTTGAGAAGGAGCGGACCCAAGAAGTTTATACAGCAGGATTAAATGTATTTGAATTCCAGAGGATGAGTGGAGATCACACGACGACCGTTGATCTGATGGAGTGAAATCAACGGTGGAGAGTGAACCCGATAAAGGTAGACAACGGAAAATGTGCAAAGGCCGAGGAAAGGTGAAAAGGTAAGCTTTACATGTGTTTCAGGAGTATTTCTATTATATAAGAATTATAATAGAAATAAAGCGGAGCTAAAGGTTTTATGAGTTAAGTTGAATTTAACCAAAGTCGGAGACCATGGTATGGACTGGGTTAATATGCGTAGGGTATAGATTAATCAAAGTTTATGAGGGTGAATAAAGTCCCGATGGAAAGGTTAATGAAGGTTTAGACTTTGGGTCAGTGAATTAAAATGTTTCGGCATGAGACTAAATGAAGGGGCCTTAAAACTTAATTAAGAACATTAAACCTTAATTTATGAAGGTTTGACTAGGCAGGGTAATTGGGGCAAATGAGATTATGCATTTTATTTGCATAATGTGGGTAAAGTCGACTTAGGCTGGAATCATTTTGCTATCAAAGCAGAATAAGGAAATTATGTGTAAAAGGTCTTTGAGAAATTTAGAACAAAGTTATGTTTTAAGGTGTGTATACAAGTGAATGGTGATGTGTATGTAGGCAAGAGGAGATCAGATTCTAATATGACAAGCAGTAAGCACACATGAATAAAGTGCAGCGAAATTTACAGATGCAAGAAACAGAGAACAATCCATTCAAAGTGCAGGAGAATGGTAGAACAAGATCATGCAAAGATCTTGAAGGTAACAGCATAAGAAGGTGATAAGGTTGCGGCAATCTAGAGCAAGGAGTGCTCAATTGGTTCCAGAGGAAAAAACCAGAGAGATGCTAAAAGACTGAGCTCAGAGGAGAGAAGCTTAGTGAGGCATATGTAGCAAAAAGGAGACTTGTTATTGCAAAGGTATTGTTGCAGCTCACAAAGGCAATTCCACAGAGGATGTGGGTAGAATTGCTAAGGGATAAACGAAGTTGGTAAAAGTTTCTGAATGAAAGCAGAATGTGGTAGAACCTTGAGGAATTCCAACAGAGGTTGGATAAAGAGGACAATTGTGTTCTTAAAAGGTGCAGATGAGTTGAAGCCTAGAAGGAGCAAAGAGAAGTGCTCAAAAGAGGTTCCAGAGACAGAGAACCAAGTGCTTGCCAAAAGACCAAGTACAGAGGAAAGCTTGGTGAGGTAAGTGGCAACAGGGAGGACTTGTTGTTGCAGAGGCTTTAATGCAGCTCATAGTGAGTGAGTGAGGAACTCATAGAGATGGAGAAGAAGATGACTACTAATAGTCATAGTGGAGGTTCTAAGGAAGACCACAGCAGAAGAAAAGTGAAGAAAGAGAATGCGAAGGCAAATGGCAAGAGGATGAGTCAAGAGGAAGTTGACAGAGAGATTGCAGAGATGAAAGAACAACTCAATGTATTAATGATGATACTTGAGGAAAGCCAGAGACTAGGTTGGGCCTTGAAGAAAAAGCCAGTGAAGTGGCATAAGTTACAGAGAAGGCTACAGCAAAGGCAAGTGAAGAGCTTGGTCGAAGAACTCAGAGAAGCTGAGTTGGAAATGGAAGTTTCCATTAGTGAACCAGAGGAGGGTGAAGTTTTGGGTGAAGATGAAGAATTGAAGATTAAAACTTCAAGTGAGACCAAAGGGTCACATGATTTTAAATCTGATGATTTATGTATGTTTGCAGGTGAAACAGGTGGAGAAGGAAAATTTGCTGATATTGTCATGAAAGAGGAAGGAGACAGGGAGAATCTAAATTATGTTCTAAAAGAAGAAGTAGAGAAGGATATCAAGCAACCATGTGAAGGACTTGATGAGATTGAAGAGAAGACCTTCGAAATATTTCTGAGTCATGAAAAGAACTTGGAAAAGCAGGAGGACTTGTTGATTGAATCATCAAATGAAATCATGAGGTCTTGTGGCTTTACAACTGACCAGTTGCGTGTGAATACAGGGATTGCAAAAGACAAACCATTTTATGGAACCATCTTGAATGAAGCTGAAAGTTGTTGATGATGATTGTCTTTCAATTGAAGAACAAGTTGAGTTACTACAGCAGAAGGAGTTCATAAATTCCTTGCTTAGTGGAGGAAATATCTTCAGTAGAATATGACAGTTATGTCTTATGATAAGGAATTTTCTGTTGATGAGGACAAAGAGGAATTGATTTTCTTGAATGGCCAAAGGGAGAGTGATGGACAGACATCTAAAACTATCACAGAGATGGAGGATCGGAATGAAGAAGTAGTGTCAACAAGAAGTTATACTTGTGACAAAGAAGAAGATAGTGAGGATTGTACAGAGCTTTTAGGAGAAATTCCAAGTGAGATGGCAAATTTATGGCATGAGTTAAGTCTTTTGGAGAAAAGACTAGAAAACCAAAAAGTAAGTGTTTAAGTTGTAAAATCGGAACTGAATGAGAATGAAGAAGTTCACTACAGTGGACAAGAACAGGCAGACATCATTGAAACAGATGGTGTGGAGAAGAGACTCGCTGACAGTCTTGTGAATTCTGTTGAGAAATCAAAACAACATATTGATGTGCTGACAAAGGAGGAAGAATTAGAGCAGCAAGCTGAATTGTTGCCAAAGGAAGAAAAGGCACAGAAGCCTTATGATTTTTATCTTAACAATTGTTTTATGATTACAGGTTTTGTTGCAGACAAAGAGCAGAAATTAGATGTTGCAGAGGAACGTATCTTCAAGGATACTCAAGAAGTTTGGGTGGAAGCAATATCTACAGCAGTACCTAGAGCAATATCAAGAGTAATAGCAGAAGCTGAAGTAGAAAAGGTTGAGGAAAGTAATCAACAGTTTGAATATGAATGGACAATGTGCAGTGAGATGCAGAATGTGAAGGTGTCGAAGTTAGTGGACAACAACAACAACCTGAAGCAGAGAGAAAGAGATAGCAGAAAATGGCAAAGTATGGACCAGCCCAAGGATGTGCTGGAAATGGAGATTGAAGAACTATGGCAGTTGATGATGAAACAATCCAGGCTGAGGAAAATGACAGCAGGAAGTGTGATCAATCAGAATTTGAAACTGATTGAAGAGAGGAAAATGAATCAGAAGACAACAGATATACAACAGCAGCAAAGGTGCAAGGCATTTGGGCAGTTACAAACTAAAGTTTGGGACCCTGGAGATTTTCTATCAACATATGAAGACATATGATCAGGAGATCATGAATGTTTTCTACCTTGGGAGTCTGATGCAGGAGCATTCAGCTCAAGAAAAATCATTGTATTTTAGTAGACATAGGGGGTCTTGTATTTTAAGGAAGTTGGTTTCCTAAGTGTCAAATTAATGTAATTATTTAGGCTTTTGAGTGATTTTAATGAAAATAGGAATTAATTAAGTATTGTGAGGCATATTGTAAATGTTCTCGAATGAAGGGGAACATGAGAGAATCAGGATAGTTAAGAGTTCATAGGGATTGATAGCTTTGGAAATTAATTGTAGATCTTGAATTAGGAATTAGTTCATGATTTATAGGATTGAGAGGATTCTTAGGTTTTAGTTGAAATTATTAAGGATCTGAACCAGAAATTGGTTATAGACTTATTTTGTATAAATGTAAGCCTAAAAGGCATAAAAAGAGTTAGTCAAGTCAGGTTAGCTAGTCAGGGAGTTAGAGTGTGGAGAGGTTGACTATAAGCCTATGAGCAAATTGTGAAACAGAGGCCACTGATTAGAATATCAGGCCAGAGAGAGAGAAAGAGATACTCTCGTGTAAATATTTATTTATTAATACAAACAACTCAATTCTGAGTTTATGGTGTGTATGGAGTTATGAGTTTTATGTAATTAGTGTAATTCTTCATAGTATATATATGCAGGTGAAGTTAGAGCAGAACACAGAGAAGAAGGTGGAGTAAGAAGGATTGTGGTTTGATCGATGAGTCTGATCAAAGGATCCAAGTGAAGTTTAAGGATGGCAGTAGTTAAGAGCGAGCAGAGTTAAGCTCAGGAGAAAGTTGTGCGCAGAACAAACTAAAAACCAAAACCCTAGAAGAAACCCGAAACTACAAAAGAACACTGAAGAAACGGCATAAAAATGAAGTAAAGTGAAGGACGAAGAAGTGAGGTGTCGATGCATAGGAGTCGTTGGATTAGCTAGATCAACGAACGAGAATGATTGTGATAAGCGGCCAGGATTAAGTCGCGTAGAATGGAGTCAAGAAATGAATGTCGGAGATTAACATAAGCGTTAGTGGAAGAGGAATCTGGAGGAGCCGTCGCAGTCGTCGATGGTAGAAGATCTACATCATTGGGCGCTAATAAGCTCGAGTGTTAATCAAAGAAGAAAGGCAGATTTATAAGCAAAAGCAGGTTACCAGGTGGAGAAAAAGTGGTAAGTGCTAATAGGGGGGAGTCACCTGATTCCATTAATCAACTAACACGTAGCACATCAGAGGAGAGAGGAAACTGCTTTATCGGGCAGGTAATCCTCGTGCAAGTAGCTCACCCGATATCGTTGGGGACCGTTGGATCAAGTGCGCTTTGATCAACGGTGCAGGATTGCCGAGCAGTTCTGTTGATTGGGGAAGTCATCAACCGTCGGATTAAAGGTAAGATCAATGGCGGAGACTGAAGTCGATAAGACTTGGGAAGGAGCGGACCCGAGAAGTTTATACAACCAGGTTAAATGTATTTGAGTTCCAGAGGATGAGTGGAGATCACGCGACAGTTGTTGATCTGATGGAGTGAAATCAACAGTGGAGAGTGAACCCAATAAAGGTAGACATGGGGAAAAGTGCAAAGGCCGAGGAAAGGTGAAAAGGTAAGGCTTACGTGTGTTTGTGGAGTATTTCTATTATATAAGAATTATAACAGAAATAAAGCAGAGTTAAAGGTTTTATGAGTTAAATTGAATTTAACCAAATTCGGAGACCATGGTATGGACTGGGTTAATATGCACGGGGTATAGATTAATCAAAGTTTATGAGGGTAAATAAAGTCCTGATGGAAAGGTTAATGAAGGTTTAGACTTTGGGTTAGTCAATTAAAATGTTTCCGCATGAGACTAAATGAAGGGGCCTTAAAACTTAATTACGAACATTAAACCTTAATTTATGAAGGTTTGACTAGGCAGGGTAATTGAAATTCCTCGGGCAAATGAGATTATGCATTTTATTTGCATAATGTGGGTAAAGTCGACTTAGGCTAGCATCAAAACTGCTTTAAAAGTAGGAATGAAGGCACTCATTGTATCATAATTAAGCACAGGTTTGTGTGAGCTTGTGAGAGAAAGGTGCCAAGTATTCTAGTGCAAATTATTGGAGAGAAAAGCAATTCCTCAAGAAACTATGCATAGAAATAGGAGGATTTCCTATTTAATAGGGACTACTTGTGCACATGAAAATCGGAGGCAGAATCAAGGATTAAGCACGTGTTTCAAGCCTGGTTCAAGGGAGTGAGAACCATTGTATTCTCTAGTGAAACAAAGATTGTTTGCAAGAGATCTATTGTTCATCCTTCTTCAATAATACTCTCAATCAAGAAGAGTATTTTCCTAGTTGGGTTCCCTAGAAAAATTGTGGTGTTCTATTGTGTGAATCATGTATTTATTTCTTTTCTTATTCCGTTGTAATTTGGTAGAGATATTATGTGTCTATATGAAAAAAATTGTTTTCATATTGTTCATATTAGCAGTTGCAGAATTTCGTGTATTTTCTACATGGTATCAGAGTTGTGAACAGAATAAACACTAGCACAAAGGAGAACAGTTTATTTAATAGAAATAGGAGGATTTCCTATTTAATAGGGGCTACTAGCACGCATGAAAATCAGAGGCAGAATCATGGATAACGCGGGTGTTTCAAACCTGGTTTAAGGTAGTGAGAACCATTGTATTCTCTAGTGAAACAAAGATTGTTTGTAAGAGATCTGTTGCTCCCTCTTTTTTAATAATATTCTCAATCAAGCATAGGATTTTCCGAGTTGGGTTCCCTAGAAAAATTGTGTTGTTCTATTGTGTGAATTGTGTATTTATTTATGTTCCTATTACGCTACAATTTGGTAGAGAAATTTTGTGTCTATATGAAAAGAAAATAGTTTTCAGATTGTTCATATTAGCAGTTGCGGAATTTTGTGGACTTTCTACATGAGTATCATGGAGCAAGCAATGAATCGATTTGCAATCAACCAGAATAAATATATGTATCAAGCTTCGATATCTTAAAATATGGAAGTGGAATCGTTGATGAGATTTTACAAGCATTGATAATATCCCCGAAATTTCGACGATATTCAAAAATATCGCGATATTTTTAACAAGCCGAAATATCGCTGAGAAAATATCGCGATATTTCCCTGCCTAAAAATATCAGGATATTTCGGCAAAATATCATGCGATGACCCAAAAGATCGCCAAGCAGACTGGGTCGCAACTAGAAAAAGCAATTTTGGTCATTTCATTTGCTCATTTTGGTTTCTGAGTCTTGGAGAAGGAAGGGGAAGAGCTTTGTGGTGGTTGTCAAGGAGGGATTGAGGATCAAACAACCATTATCACCACCAACTAAGAATTTTTTGTGGATCAAATATTGAAGAACAGTGAGAAACTTCATTTCTTCTATTAGCAAGTATCCCCTATGTTAATGATTTTTTTCATAGATTTAGGGTTATGCTTGCTTGCCTCTTTGCCTACCAACATTTTGCTTCTTTGTTTTTTTTCCATTTGCTATGATTTTCATGCCCATGAGCCAATGCAAGGGTTTTCTCCATATTTGGACAGCAAGCTTCATTTTTTTTTTAACTTTCTTATGCACCCCCTTATTGCCATTTTTCATTCACATTGCAAATAATGTAGTAAAAAAAATATTTTTTTAAATGAGGTGGTTATTACTTATTATTTTTTGTGTATGGGTGTTTAATGCCAATTTTTTTCCTTTTTGGTGCCCTAGGTTTGAATTAGTTCACTACAAATATGCCAAAAGCCTTGGACCCATTTTGGGAGTATGGGGAGCCTAATGGTGGGACAAATCAGGCATATCTATCATGCAAATTGTGTGGGACCAAGATGACAGGAGGGGTTACGCGATTGAAATACCATCTAGCTAGACTCCCTGGACATGATGTTGGGCTTTGTACAGTTTCTAGTGCAGAGCTTATACAAAAATCTCTTGAAACAATTAATAAAAAAGATAGAAAGAAGGAAGAGGCAGAAAGAAACAAGGTTGAACATGCAGGTAGATCTTTCAAGATATTTTCTTCTAATTTTGAGGTTGAGGGTAGTGGGAGGGGCTCCACAACATCACCTGATAGTGCTAATGTTACTAGGAGTGGGAGGTCATCATTTTTTGTTCCACGAACAAGACATGGATCACAACTTTCCATAAAATCAGTTGTTAAAAAAAGGGAGAAGCAAGAAGCAGATAGAGTTATGGGGAAGTGTCTTTTCTAGAGCGACTTACCTCTCAGCATCATCAGAACCAATCCATTTTGACAACCAATGTGTGATGTTATTGTTGTTGTGGGCCCGGGTTACAAAAGTGCTACATATGAGGAGTTGCGGGGACCAACCCTTCAAGCAAAAAAGCAAAACATCAACTCTAGATTGGCGGAGTTGAAACAGACATGGGAAGTGTTTCGATGCACAGTGATGTCTGATGGTTGGACAGATAGGAAGGGTAAGACCCTTCTAAATTTCTTTGTACATTGTCCTAAAGGTACCATGCTTTAAATCAGTGGATGCACCAACACATATAAAAGATACAACAATGATATGTGAGTTGTCAGATGGTTTCATTTGGGAGATTGGTGTGCAGAATGTGATGCAAGTCATAACAGATAATGCAGCTAATTATGTGTTTGCCGGCAAGATGCTTATGGAGAGGCACCACACATTGTTCTGGACTCTGTGTGCAACACATTGTATCAATTTGTTGCTTGAGGATATGGGGAAACTCTCCTTCATCAAGGAGGTGATTGATATGACTAGGAGCATCCCCAAGTTTATATATAACCATGCTTTTGTTCTTAGCCTCATGAGGAGATACACTAGAAACAAGGAGTTGTGGCGTCCTGCAATCACATGTTTTTCCACCAACTTTATTACTCTTCAATCTTTGCTTCGATGCCAATTTGAGTTGAAGCAAATGTTTGTTTTTGATGAGTGGCGTGATTGTAGATATGGCAGGAAACAGGACAGGAGAGCCATTGCAAAAATGGTGTACACTGACACATTTTGTACGGGAATAGAAGAAGTGAGCTCAGTTAGTGAACCTACAGTAAAGGTTATGAGATTGGTAGATGGAGACAAGCCTGCAATGGCTTATTTGTATGAGACCATGGACAGGGCCAATAAAGTTGTTCGTTCTTATTATGTAGACAAGGGTTATGTTGGGCTTGATTGACATATGATGTTATGGGATTGATTGATAGTCAGTGGGCAAGGATGCTTTATCGACCCATTCATGCAGCAACACTCTTCCTCAACCCTTCATTTTCATACAAACGTGTTTTTGATTTTCATGGCGAGGAGATGGAAGGGCTCCATTCCTATATTCAGAGGATGGTACCTGACCCTGAATTTCGTAGCAAAATCAATCGCGAGATACAGTTTTATCGGGATTGTGTTGGCCTATTTGGCTTTGATGTTGTTATTAGGGAAAAGACCCTCTTCATGCCACATAAGTGACTATTCATCACTCATTAGAATTTTCAATTTAGAATTTCAATTTACTTATTTATTATTCTAGATTTTTAAAATTCAATTATGTAACTTTTATTTGAAAGTTTAATTATGTTTTTTTGACTCTTTTATTTCTTTATTTTGTTGTAGATATTTGGTGGCGAAGCTATGGTGCAAGGGCATTGAATTTGCAGAAATTGGCCATAAGAATCCTTAGTCAAACATGTAGCTCTTCAGGGTGTGAGCGCAATTGGAGTGTATTTGAGAAAATACACTCAAAAAAGCGCAACAGGTATAACTTTGAACTTCAGCCTTCAGTTGAGCAATTACATTTATTGTAATTTTAATTTATGACCCTCAAGTGTCAAGAGTCAAGACTCATTAGTTTTTTTGACACTCTTATAGGTTGGAGTTCTCACGCCTCAATGATTTAGTGTATGTGCATTACAATATCCGACTTTGAGTGAAGCAAATAGAAACACCAATGGATCCAGATGTCATTTCCTTAGACAATATTGATGTATTGTCTCAGTGGAGGGTGGAGTCTGAGGTGCCCATCTTGGAGGAGTCACCTGCATGGTTAGAGCCAGAGGAACCATTAGAACAAGGGTAGCAAGAGGAGGAGGGGGAGGAACAGGAGGAAGAGGAGGAGGAGGAGGAGACTGTGGGATCATCAACGTCAGCACCATCTGCTATAGATATAGGAGAGCACAGCGCCATACCCAGCAATCATTATTTGACATTAGGTGCAAGGACAAGGCCTTCTACTGCTAGGGGAAGCCCTGGCAAATAGCACATCATGTTTTCCCGTAAAAGGGGGAGAGGGCACTAATTTTAGATAGACAGTTGCTAGTTTTACTACATATAACTACTGATGATGAGATACTTTTATATATGTGATATTATTTTGCATTGGTTCTCCACATTTGAGTCCTCGATTGAACAATTATCAGAGATCAGCAGGATTTGGTATCGCCTTTGATGTATCATTTTTATTTTACATCCACTACATCATATATATCAGTGCTTTCTTCATATTTATGTTCCAGTGTGTTTATTTCATGTTGTTATTGCTTTATATGTTTAAAAATCTGAAGAAAAAAAATGAATATATTATGCATTTTTTAAGTTTTCTGACGATATTGCCGATAAGATGTTTTCTAAACTCTCACCGATATTTCGCCGATACCAATATTTTCAACACTGGATTTTACAGACAAAGTCAGCATTATTAAAGGAAAGAGCAGAAGTGTAGTTGACAGTCCATTCAAACCAAGCCTTGAAGACAAAGCCGGATGAGGTGGATAAACACTACCACCAATCTTACAACTCCCAAAAACTCATGTCTAGACTCTCATCCCATAGAGCATCCAGGATGCATGGTTAACGTGTCTCACATCAACAACAGTGAGATTGTGGAAGTGGAAGGAAAGCACTCATTTTTTGAAAGTTATTATTATTATCATTATTCCATCATTCTCAGTGCTTCTATAAGATACTAGAATTTCCTATTTGTTATTAGAATTTTCTATTTCTTACGCTGGTTATATTACTCCTGCATACATGCTCATAGATAACGCCAAATACACCTTCACGTTCCTATATGATGTGAAAATTATTATTGATTATTTAATATTACTCCATCATCCTAGGTGCTTCTATAAGATACTGGAATTCCCTATTTGTTATAAGAATTTTCTATTTGTTACGCTGGTTATATTACTCCTGAACGCATGCTTGTAGATAACACTATACACACCTTCACATTCGCATATGCTTATTATTATATTCCATCATCCTCGGTGCTTCTATAAGATACTGAATTTCCTATTTGTTACTAGAATTTTCTATTTGTTGCACTGGTTATATTACTGTTGTACACATGCCTGTAGATAACACCACATACACCTTCACATTCCCATATGGAGTGAAAATTATTATTATTATCATTAATATTCCATCATCCTCAGTGCTTCTACAAGATACTAGAATTTCCTATTTGTTATTAGAATTTTCTATTTGTTACGCTGGTTATATTACTCATGTATACATACTTGTATATAACACCATTTTCACCTTCACATTCCCATATGCTATCTCCGTCTCAGTTTCTAGATCACCCAGTTGCCAGACAATCAGACCATAGAGCATCCAGGATGCATTATTAATATCAACAATAGTGTGACTGTGGAAGGGGTGGGAAAGCACTCACTTTTTGAAAATTATTTTATATTTTAAAAAAATCCATCCTCAGTGCTTCTATAAGATACTAGAATTTCCTATTTCTTATACTGGTTATATTACTCCTGGACACATGCTCATCCATAATGCCATATTCTGATCTCGTAATCACAATGATAGCCCACAATGCTTATCTGGGTGTATGCGTTTTTTCATGTATCATCCAATATAGACCATACATTTTTTAATTTCTTGAGCAGTCATATTTATTTTTCCCTCTTGTTCACACATGCAACAAGAACCAGCCATACATTGAACTGCTTATATACCTTTCTGATATTGATATACTGTGTGTTTGCTATATTAACTAATAGCATGTATATCACATTTTTCCAGGTGGATATATTCATGTATTTCCCTTTATTGCATTGGAACCTAGTTTCTCAATAGATGATCATTTATTAAATTGGCACGTGAGCCTCGTCCCCATCTTAGTCGAACAGTTGTGAGCCCATTGCAAAGAGTTAGCGTGCACATGCACAAGACAGAGTTTCCATTTTAGCCCAACTACTTAATGTAAGGCCTATAAATTGTCAGTAGTTTGGTAAAGCCTATTCAAATCAGTATTACAAGGACTGGACCAGACTGGACTGAACCACCCAGTCCAACTGTTTTAGAGGGAAAACCTGTCCGAACCGGGCTGTCATGGATCAGAAAGGCCAGTTCAGTTGTGATGCGGCGTTTTTTCACCAAACCAGCCAGTTTCGTACAATGCTACAAAGGACCCTTAGAGCGCAATTTAACCAAAATAAAACCAATAATTTGAGTGGGGAAACCTAGTATTTGACCATATTTCCCTACTAATGCTATGCAATTAATAGCAATGTTAAATTCTTAAAGTAAATGAATCCCACTATAGGCACTGATTTTGATGCTATGTATGTATTTTTTATAGCATGATTTTTTTTGGACTCTAAAGGCCATCTAGAGCCTCTTTATTGATGTATTTTTGGTTCACAGATGGATTGCACGTGATGCTATTTTTGGTTATATGCAGCCTTCCTTCCTAGATATATGAAAAAATTCCATATTTGTGTAAAATGGTTTGGATTCATATGGATGCACATGAATACATATGTTTTTTTTTTCAAAATTTGTATATTTATGTATTTTTCCATCTACCGGATTTTTGGTCCAGCTTTTTTGCGGTTCCATTCCTGTTCACATTTTTGGGCTCTACCAGTTCGATGAACAGTCCATTTCTCATAACATTGATTAAATATCAGTTACTCCAATTACACTTCAAATTGACTTGTCTGGACTCTGGTAGGGTGGTGGAGATATAGGCTTTTCCTTGACCAGAATTCATAGAATAAGAGACTTGGCACTGGGCCCCCTACGAGACTCAATAATATCCTAACCCACATCAACCTTACATCTCTGCCTCTTGCTTTCTTTTACATGTTAAAATTTGGCAGCTCAGGGAGAAAATCCTTCCATTGGGAAGCCTTCCTCATCCAAAGAAGCCCCTACTAGCCCTTGGAAGAATTTAATTTGGTCAAGGAAAAATATTATTTTTAATATGAAACCCACATGTGCACAAAAGCACAAGTCAGCCTGGACAAAGAAATTTGAACCCCCAAGTCTCACATAAATATTGCACATCATTTGGAGGCATCATCACATCAAGCACTTCTTCTCTTGTGTGGTTCAACTACTTCTGAAATTGCAGGTTCATCATCTTCACACATGCAAAGGAGAGAGAGTCATTTTCTGTTGGCCGAATTTGTCTTCTGTTTTGGGCCTTTAACCAGCATTTGTTTTTGGGACTTGGAGCATAGTTTGACTTGGTTTGACTCTGATTTTCTGATCTGTTTGGAAAGCCAAGTTGACCGGAAGGTTGACCAAACTTTTCAGAACACTTTGACCAGCATTGACTTTAGATTCTGGGCTATGGTTTCTGGAGGCCAAAGTGTGACTTTGACCAGATTTGCAAGCACTATTTTGCGTTGACTTTGGTCAGCCAAGGAGGCCACATTTTCTGACTGTTGACTGAGCTGCTTTGAAGGTGATTTGACCATTGACTGTTGACTAATTAGGGCTGCTGCTGCTGTTGATTTTGACAGAATTTTCAGATTTGACTTTTGGTCTCATCTTTGACTTGATATTAGTTAGTTGATATCGGCAGTCAAAGGCTTGACTTTGACTCTTTGTGGATAGACTTGAACATTTTATCTCTCTGCTGAACATTTGATTACAATCTAATAGAAGAATTTTGAAAGGCTTTTCCCCCTTGTGGGGTTTTTCCCTGGTCTTTGACCAAATACTGTGTCTCTATTGTTCTTGGCTGTCTTCTATTGTGCATTGGTTTACTGTTCTATCTACAATTATTTATTGTTGCTGGAAGATTGAATTATATTGGATAAATCGATTGCTAATGGAAGAAGATTGAAGAAGAATTGATATAACTGATTGTGTTAAGCATAGAACACTAGAAAATTAACATTACATGCTAATCTTTCATGTAGGTAATTGGTGAAATTGATCTATGGTGAAATAAAAACAACAACACTAATAAATTCAATATTAGAACTTGGAGGTTGGAGAGATCGATGGAGGAGACGGCGAGGGTTTGGGCACAGGTGCATAGGCCGGAACCAGGGCCGAGGGCCTAGGGCCCAACAGTAACCGACACCGGATTGCGCTGAAGCGAGGATCAGCACTCCGGTGGATAGCGACAAGAGGAAGGGCAGCTGGAGGTTGGGAACGGTGCATGGTTGACAGCTGGGAGTCATCGCGTTGAAGCACACTAACAAGGGTTTTACTGAGGATAGCAAGGAGACAGGACCATTGTGCTGGCAACGAAAACGATCGGCGAGTAATCTGTGAACCCTCACAGTAACCATGGTTAACCCTAGTGAACTTGTTGACCTAGACCCTGCAATGGAGGATATCCTATCGGTCTGGGGGAAAGACCCAACAGCCCAGAACATTGAACGATATTTTGGAGCGCCAGAAAACTTAAGTTCCGACCCTCTTTCACCGGAATCGCTAAGGATTAACCATCCCTTTCTTCAGTCGACAAAGAAGTTGGAGGGGAACGTCTATTTTCATCAGGACTCCAAGGATCTGCAGCAGTCAAGCAGGGCGGGCGGAGATGAGTTGCATGCAGGCCCTCGACAATCCTTCCAAGGCAGCAAAGGGAAACCCCCTTCCATCGGTCCGGTACTCTCTGGAGGTTTAGAGGATATCGTAAATTTCGGTTCAAGCATAGGGCAAAGGACTGAAGGGAGTTATGGAAGGGTTTCGGCCATTGCCAGAGCATCCATAGCCAAAGGTCAGGGCAGCCCCAAAAGGATTGAAGGACGGAAGGAAGCCGAGTCTGAAGGACTTCCAGATCCACGAAAGAACCCTACAGGATCAGCATTGGGGACTCAGGTACTAAATCAATCCCTAGCAGAGCCTTTCAATTACTCCATAAGCAATTCGTTTCTAGCCCCATTCGAGCCAAGGCTTTCCCCTTTGAATCCCGGCCTGGAACAGCAAGAAAGGAACGAGACAAACAAGGAAATAAGGGAGGAGGACGTCGGGACAAGGAAAAAAGGGGAGAAAAGGAAAAAGCAGAGACCAATCAACTCGCAGGATTTGGAAGGGAATTTGGTTTTGGGAATGGACGTGCAGATTGAAGAGGCCCTGGAGGTGGCTGAATGCACCTTGGTCGGCAGGGCGAGAGGGAAAAAATTCACTTCCAACTTCATCAAATCATGGGGGGAACAAAATTGGCAGTCTGATCTCATTAGAGGATTTGAGGTTTCGACTCTAGCAAAAGGCTGGTTTATGGTGCGTTTTGAGCACAAAGAGGCGGCAGATTGGGTGGTCGAAAAGAATTGGGCTTTCGGGAACATCCCTGTTCTTTTAAAAAAATGGAGTCCTTTGTTTGACACTGTTCATGAGAAAACAGATGTCTTTCCGGTTTGGGTAAGGGCACCGGGGCTGCCTTCCTTCCTATGGGTCGAATCAGTTTTCAAGGCAATAGGGAATAGGTTGGGTACATTTCTGGAAGCGGATATGTCCTTCCTGCAAACCCAGAATAAGGCTATGGCGCGGATTCTAGTCAGCCTAAACCCAAGCGGAGGACTAGCAAAGAAGATCAATCTCCAGTACAAAGATTTCATCTTCGAACAGATCTTGGACTATGAATATTTGCCCTTCAGGTGCCATAGATGCCATGTCTATGGTCATTTGGCCAAGGAATGCCCCTTAGGTAGGTGACGGAGACGATTCCAGAGGACATCAGCTCAATTGGAGAAGGCAACCCGTCACAATCAGACTTTCCAGAGAAAAGAGGCCTCAGTACATCAGATAGAAGAAGAAATGGAGATGGATTTTCAACAGGGGGGCAGACCCCGTATGTAGCAAACCAAGATCCTTTGATCAGAAGGGCAGACAAAGATCTCGAGCTCGGGAGCGAAAAAGCAATTATGGAGACCATTGTGGAAACGACAGCAACACAAAATCCCATTGAGAGCGAGGGCGCAAAGGGTATGTGCTTAGATCCAAAAATTTCCCCTATTCTTAATTCAGAAATAAAAGAAGATTGTCTGGTCCCTGAATCTCTTTCAAAAATTTTCATTTATGATATCAATGAATTTATTGAAAGTCATGAAGGAAACACTGTGGAAAACTGTATTGAAATCATCTCGGCCGCAATCCCCTCCTTAGATCTGAATTGTGAAGGTGTTTCTTCTGAACCAATCCCCCTGGTCCATCATCCCATATGCCCATATAATATTAGATCCCTGGACAATAAATCTGATCCCTTAGATACTGTGGGTGGCATAGGTCTGTCCCCTCCTCTGAGTCTGAAAAGGAAAAAAAGGGCAAGGAAATCAAATCTTTCCATGGCCCAGATAAAAGCAAAGCATGATGTGGCAGATGGGAAGCAACTGTCAATCACTAGGGCACTTAGAGCGGTGCAGGCCACTGAGAATGTTTGAAATGATTCTTACATCATGGAACTGCAGGGGTTTAGCCAGTAAACCCAAAAAACTGGCTCTTAGGGAGATGGTCATGAATTCAAAATCAGATATCCTTCTACTTCAGGAGACTTTGGGGAATGGAGCAGAAGTAGAATTGGTGCTAAATGCCCTCCTTCCAGGCAGGAAATTCTCGGCTATGGACTCAGAAGGACATTCAGGAGGACTGGCGGTAGGATACAGGGAAGGGAGAATCAAGATAAGGAACCAATGGGGCATGAAGCAGGTGATGGGTACGGAATTTCAATCCCCTGAATTCGACTTCCCATTAACAATCTTAAACATTTATGGGCCCTGTCAAGGGAGGGTGGCCTTTTGGAACGAACTGATGTCCAATTCGACAATGAAGAGTAAATACATGGTGCTGGGCGGAGACTTAAACTTCTCAATAGGAAGAGCAGAGGCCTGGTGACCCTCGGCTAGGGAAGATCCACTGACAGATTTCTTCCAAAATCTCTTAAACGCCAACAATCTAATTGATGTTAATCTTATTAAGTTAAAGCCGACTTGGAGGAACAGGAGAGTAGGAGAAGCAAGAGTGGCAAAAAGACTGGACCGGTTCCTCATTAATGAAGAATTATCCTCCATGATCCCAATGTTTCGGCAATGGGTTGAAGAGGGAGGGCCTTCAGATCACTTCCCAGTTTATTTAGAACTCTCTAAACCTCCTCCAAAGCCGCCAGCACCCTTCAAGTTCAATGCATCTTGGTTGCAAGAAGTTTCTTTCACCAAACTATTTAAAGAAACATGGAGACATCCTGACAATAGCACCTCAGAGGATAAAGGGTTCCTGTTCATGGAAAACCTCAAAAGACTGAAGAAAGCAACAATTATATGGGCGAAGGACAGAAAGGCAAAACAGAACGAGGAAATAACCCGGATAAGTGAGGAACTTCAAAAGCTGGAAAGTATAGAGGAGGACAGATATGCAACACAGGAATCAAAAGAGAGGATCCTCCACCTTGAGAAACTCAAAAATCAAATTCTTCTGGCAAAAGAGGAGGAATGGCGGCTCAAGAGCAGAGCGATTTGGCTTAAAGCAGGGGATGAAAACACAAGTTTTTTCCACAACTATGCAAAAGGGAGGAAGACTGCAAACACTATCTGGAACCTAAAAAATGAAGAAGGAAGGGAGGCAAAGACTTTTGAATCTCTGTCAGCGCTAGGGCAAAGTCATTTCCAGAACTTATTTGCAGATCAAGGAGAGGTCACCATCGCCGAGGTTATCAAAACAGCGCAATGTTTCCCAAGGTACGTGGAGGAGGAAGAAGCGGAGGAATTGATAAGCCCAGTAACAAAGGAGGAAGTTGAAAGTGTCATCAAATCTATGGCAAAAGAAAAAAGCCCTGGGCCGGACGGATGGACCATAGAACTCTTTCACCATTTCTTTGATCTGATAGGAGCAGAAATAACTGAAGTAGTAGAAGAGTCCAGGAAGAAAGGAGAGGTTTATAGTCCTTTCAATGCAACATTTATAGCCCTCATCCCAAAGAAGGAAGTTCCTGAAACCTTTGAAGACTTCAGACCAATTTCATTATGCAACAGTATATACAAGATTATTGCAAAAGTGATTGCGATCAGAATTAAACCAATTCTGTCAAGGCACATTTCAATGGAACAATTTGGGTTTTTAAATGGACGACAAATACATGAAGCTATCAGTGTGGCACAGGAGGTACTGCATAGTGTCAAGCTATCTCACATGGTTCGAGTTCGAATTCGAGTTCAACAACGATTAAGTTCGATTCGAATTCGAATTTTCCGATCAGGTTCGAATGAGGTTCGGCATTAGGTTCGAATATACATATTTTTCAATATATATATATATGACCTCGGTCTAATGGAGCAGGAATAACCTTGTATAATGGACGTTGCAAAGATTGAAGGATTAGACATTCTCAGCATATCTGTTTTAGCATACAAATCTACCTAGACATATCACAATTGCACAGCTAGTGATCTTGACATACCTGTGAGGATCTCAGCTGAATGGACTAGCAAAGATCTAGGACAATTGACAAAGGCACAGTGTCAATGGATCTCGCATAGCAGTCTTGGCATCAAGGCCTCGGTGATACTCCTGTAGAAGTCTAGACTCTAGACATAGAACAGCAGTGATAGAACCTCTCTCTCGGCCTAATAAGATTGATGTTAGACATTGTCTCAATCACATATATATATATACTACAATTGTGGCACAATAACAAAGCCGCAGAAATGATCATTCTCGGAGGATACAATCCCTGTATAACAAAGAGCCACAGTAACCATTACAGTCTCGGAATAAATGAGACAGTAAGGACCTCAGTATAGTGAGGAATAGTATCTCATCTAGGTGGATCTATTTCTTAACAGTCAATGTATATATATATAATATATGTAATGGAAAGATCTTCGGATCCCTCACTATCTTTACATGATCTCACTGTCTCGGTGTAAGAAAGATCACAATGATCCTGCAATCATGGAATACACTCTCGCATGATCACAGTCAACATGATGGTCTAAAGTACAGTGATTAAGGTAGGATAAAACAGCTATCATGGCTGTCATAATGAAGTTCTCAGTGCATCATTAAAAAAATCGAACCTTAAAAAATTCGTTAAAATTCGCCTTCAAGTTTGTTCAGGTTCGTTGAGGTTCGTTTAGGTTCGAGTTCGTTCAGGTTTGACTTGAGGTTCGAATTTCAGGTTCGGCGAACCTGAACGAATTTCAATTTTTTTTTCAGGTTCGCCGAATTTCGAACCTGAACCTTCAGGTTCGCCGAACCCTGTGACATAGGTGTCAAGCAGAAGAACAAGAAGGGTGCAGTTATAAAAATCGACTTATCTAAAGCTTATGACCAGATAAATTGGATATATATCCGTTTGCTTCTAACTCATTTAGGTTTCAAAACGGATTTCATCAGCTGGATCATGGGGTGTATTACAAATGTCAGCTATGCAGTTCTCATCAACGGCGCAGCCACTCCATTTTTCAAAGGACAGAGGGGACTGAGGCAAGGCTGCCCCTTGTCCCCTCTGCTTTTTCTTTTAGTAGCAGAAGGTTTAAGCCAGCTGATTCAAAAGGCCAAAAGGGAAGGCAAGGTAAGAGGTATAGAAGTAGCAGTCAACTTGTACATTTCTCATCTCCTTTTTGTTGATGACATATTGGTTTTCACAAATGGAGAGTCTAATGAAATAAAGGAATTAAAAAACATTCTTGATCTGTTCTTGAAAGCAACTGGAATGCAGATAAACTCCAGGAAATCTCAGTTAATAGTGGAAGGACTAGACAGACAAGAAAGAGCACAGATGCATTCGTTCTTTCCTTATCAATCGAGTAATATGGAATCCCCTTTCAAGTATTTAGGTTTCTGGCTAAAACCCAATGCCTATAAGAAAGAGGACTGGAACTGGTTGATCGCTAAAACAGAAGCCAGAATCTCTCATTTGAGCTACAAATGGCTGTCCAGAGCTGGGAGATTGACTCTAATCAAATCAGTGCTACTGGCCATCCCAGTCTACTGGGTAGCTTTAACATGGGTTCCTAAAGGAATCTTGGAGAAAATAAGGAGAATTTGTAGCAGATTTTTGTGGGCTGGCTCAAAGGAGAACTCTGTCCTCCCATGGGTTGCCTGGGAGAAAGTGGCAAGGCCAAAAGATTGGGGAGGATGGGGGATAAAAAGTCTTCCTGACTTCAGCCTCACACTGGCTGCCAAATCAGGCTGGAGACTTATAAAGATGGAAAATTTATGGACAAGAGTGGTGAAAAGGAAATATATAGACCCAGCTCCTTTAGAAGAATGGATTAGGAACCCAGCAAAGAACAAGAAGAATGTCTCGGTGGTATGGAAAGCAACTGTGGAGTCCTTCAAAGTGATCGAACAAGGATTGGCATGGAAGATCGGGAATGGAAGGAATTTGAAGATAGGGAAGGACCCCTGGGTTGGATGCAATGAAAATTATGCATTATCCCCCGGGTTAATCAGGCACTTAGAAAACAAAGGCATACTCTCCTTAAATCAGGTGGAAAAAGTTGGTCACTCAACTATGTGGGGACAAGCTTGGAAAAATGGAGAAGATCTAGAACTAGAGCAAAGATGGTGGAATGAATGGAATTCATATATTCAAGAACTCTCCAGATCAAATGTCAGATTAAAAGACAGCCTGGATCAGCTGATCTGGGCCCATGCAGAAACTGGAGAGTACTCTCCAAAAAGTGGATATAAATTCATCATGTCTAGGAAAGGATGGGGAACTCCGGAATGGTGGCCGAAGCACTTATGGAAGCTCAAATGTCCGGCAAAGGCTAGACTTTTCTTTTGGTGTATTTTAAAAAGAAAAATCCCAACTTGGGACATTCTACAGTCAAGATATATGCATGGACCAGGGAGATGTACCTTATGCAAATCTGAAGCGGAATCCATCAACCATCTTTTCCTATCTTGTTCAGAAACCAAAAAGATATGGGGGGAGGCAGAGAAATTGATGAACAAAAGGGTCGAATGGGGAGGTGAAAATCTGACAGAGGTTTGGGCAAAATGGTGGCAACAATACCCTGAAGGGAATATGCGAAACCTACCCCTCATTATCTGTTGGGGGGTTTGGATCGCTAGAAACAGGAGTATTTTTCAGGATAAGGAAACTCCGGCAACTGTCACAGCAATCCAAAGTGTCTCTATCTACTCGAGTATCCCAGAACCAGAGGAGAACAAATCTCAAAGACAAAACAAAGCTGTACAAATTAAAGAGGGCACTCCCTGGGCTTTTTTTGATGGTGCCTCGCAGAACAATAGGGCTGGAGCAGGAATAGTCATCCATGTAAATGCAAATCATATCCTCAAAGCCTCAGTTGGACTAGGGACAGGATCAAATAACTTCGCAGAGATGTCAGCTTTGAAGCTACTTCTCTGTTGGCTCATACAAAGGAACATCTTCACAATTCAGATCTTTGGAGACTCACTTAATGTTATCAATTGGGTTAATGGGAAAAGTACATGCAAAAATCAAATTCTGAAACCATTGCTGGAAGAAATGCAGGTATTAAAAACATCCTTTAACAGTTTTTCTTTATGTCATATTTACAGGGACAGTAACGATTCAGCCGACAAACTTTCTAAGGAAGGTTTGCAGCAGAATCTGGGCAGCTGGAAAATTGTAGAAGAAAACCATGGACAGACTCATATATCGGATCAGCCGCCTCACTCCTAGATACATGTTTTCAGTGACAGCTTTACTTCATATATATTTTTTGTCATACTTTCTTTTTCACAGACTCTATTATGGAATTTTGGTACAAAAACTGCAATTTGGACATCTCAGAACATATTTCTTTTTTTGTAAGGGTTGTTTTCCTCGTCTGAGGAGACCCGTTTTTATGATGGTTTTGCTGCCCTCTTTTTGAAAGGGATGTTATGGTTCATGACTGGACAGTCTAAAGCAGCTGGTTTATACTGTTTTCAGCTGCCTCTTCTTGAGAACAGATGGTCCTTCCTGAAGGTAGGACGTTTTTTATTGCAAAAGCAGTCATATAGCAGCAACAGAAATGCTCAAGCATATGCAATGTAACTTTTTATTTCTTCAATAAAAAGTTCGCTTTTTCTTCGGGAAAAAAAAAATTCAATATTAAATTTTTAAGCACAGCGAGAAGAAAAATAAAATTACTATCAAGAAGTTGTGCATTTATACATACTTGAAACCGTTCAGGGACATCAGTTTCACGAATCTGATCATCCTTTGCTGTCATGTACTTCTCTGCCAAAACACTTGGCTCAAACTCATCCTCCAATCTCTTGAAACCTTCATCGTCTACCCCTTCTACACCATCCACGCCCTTTGCTCTCAAACCTTGCTTTCGACGAGACAAAAGTTCATCAACATCACCAAATATATCTTGAGCTTCTTGTAAAGCTGAAGATGAAATCCCCAGTGCTTGCCTGGGCATTCTTTTCTTTGACTTCTTCCTCCTTTTAATGAAAGAAAGATAGACTTCAGCTTGGTGAAAATACTAATATAAAATAATATAATTGCCTGTATATAAATTTTAAAATAAAGACTTCCTAAAAAGAAACAATGGAAAACATCTATGAAAATACCTCACAGGTAGACCATTTTCATCGACTTCTTCTTCATCGACTATGAAATCTGCCATCTCATCTTCTTCTCCCAAGTCCTCCTCCTCTTCTTCTTCAGGTTGTTCTTCTTCTTCTGCGACATCTTCTGGGGGCACTCCTGAAATTTGAAAAAAAAAAATCATGCTAGAAGAATGATCTCATCTTCCAAAATAATTAGAGCTTCTCCCAATTGATCAAACAAAACAAGATATTTAATAAACTAAGGGAGAGAGCTAGCCCCAAGTAATCTAAAGATAATTGCATACCTTCATCATCACCAAACAAGCTACGCTTCAATTTTTCTTCAGCAGTGGAACCCGTATGACCACCTTCTTCCAAGTCATCCTCATCAGAGAAGCCTGTTTTCTCCTCCTCAACATCAGCATTCCTTCCAGCTTTCTTTAGACGCTTAAATTTCTTGCTACCCTGTTTTCACCGAAAAACTGAAAAGTTAAGTATTCACCATCATAACACAAGAATGTATCCTAAATTGCCATGGGAAGACTTACAGATTTAGGACGTTGGAAGCCAGTAACATTGGCCTCCTGCAGCAGCTCATAATCATCTTCATCAAGTTCATAGTTTTCTTCAGTGTCCCTATGCACAAAAATAAATCAATTTGGTTTAAGTCATGTCAAATCAAAATAATCCCTCAAAACTCTGCCACAACAAGATGATACCTTTTTCTCCTCTTCTTTTTCTTTGCCTTTGTCTCTTCATCACTGCTTTCTTTCACCTCTTCCTCTTCCTCTTCTTCTTCTTCAACATCATCCACTATGAAACCATCCTTCTCATACTCATCTTGCCCTTCCTCTGCATTTTACATGGAAATTCTTTGTATAAGTTTCTTATTAAAATAATTATTGATGTTAGCACAATATATGCCTAGAAAAACTAGGATCAGTAACCCTCGATAATGGTAGATCATTCAAGGTATCTATGAACATTGAAAAGACACACAGATAATAAGAAATGGAAAAAAAACATAAACATACCTTCAGCTTCTTCATCCTCCTCATCATCAGCTGCCTCTGTATCACGAGCATCCCTAACTTCCTCTTCTTCGTACTCCTCTGGAACAAAATGCAAAGAAATGCCCAAGCTAGGATTAGGTTCAGATTAGAAAAGAGAATTGAAGAATGAAGAGGCAATGTCAATCAAAAAAAATCAGAGAACATGTCATACTTGAATACAAAACCTTACAACACAGCAAGTAATAAATAAGTGAAAAAAACACAATCTATTTACCATACTCTTTCTTGCCAAAAAATTAAATAAACCTACCTGCTAAGGTTGAGCTTCAAATAAGAACTCCCAAAAATAAGATAACATGTTCGACAGTTTCAATAAAACATCATAAATAGCTACAAACAGAAACAATCTCACCATTTCAACACACTGATATCCATCACCTAGAGAAAAATAATTGGTTTTGGAATTAAAAGTTCTACATAACAGATAGATGTCATTGTAATGTTTCATTGTTGGTCAAAGCGTACTGATCAACGCTGTAAGAATTAGCAGAGCTAACAGGTCACTAAAGAGAAACAAAATAATCATTTTTACTGCAGGGAGATTCAATATCTCATGAACGCTAGCTAAACCATTTAGCTGAGCAAGCAATTTATCTGCAGTACTAGGAAAAAGACAAAAGGTTGATCTTCAGTGAAAACATTTCACTTGAAATAGAAAAGCACCCGCCCACAGACAGTTTTAACCTATCACAGTTTTTAAAATGTTTTTTATTTCAAATTTACCATTACTATCTTACTTCAGTTTTGTAAAATAAATTGATATATAAATTTTAGGAGAAGTAAAATATTGTTTACCTTTTCCTCTTGTATTCCACTTCTCAGTTTCTTACTTTCAAATATCCCTCTAACATTGCAACCTTTAATTATATTCCCCCCGGATGATGCTTGTGCCTTCTCCATTTAATTTTTGAACTCTAGGCCTCTGCAACATAAGCTTTTCCATAATAAAGATCCTATACCAGAATTCAGATTGCTTATTTAATGAGGTTTCTCTATTTCTGATCTTTATCAGTTTTCCTATTTTGAATTAAATCATCTAATTCTGATTAAATTCAGTTGAGAATATGTATATCTTCATCTTCATATTCCCATGTCAATCCATTAGATCCAATGCTAACAAATCTAAGACTATTACCAGCCTAGATGCATCTTAAATCCAGATCTATCAAGTGCCAAGAGAGATGAAGTCCAGAGTTCATATGGATCTAAGCTGGTAGTAGGTACTCTTGCATTCCATAATGGATTTCCTCAAACCTTTAATAGGCTTCATTATAACAAATACCATGGGTTTTCAAAACCTGGGGCCCATAAACCACCTATGCTAAATTGACTATTTTTCCTCAATTTTATTTTAAATTTTATTATTTTATTTTATTTTATGTTTATGTTTATGTTTACATAACATGACAGGACGGGACATTATAACATCTCTTCCATAGTGGGCTGGAGAGCGCCTCTCAGCACAAGAAGCCCTCATCTTTATCTCTTTCTAAAATCTCAAGGACTTGATATAATTCTCATGTGTAGATTAACATGTATAAAGTTCCACTAGTTCAAGCAAGAAACCGTCAATTGGTTTTATCTAGAGTGGTTCGTGAAGTTTTTTTTTAAGGCCTTCTAGCTGATAATTACTTCTAATGATTTTTACTTCAAATCAATTTGTATTTCGCATTCGTCATTAAGCAATTACATAGAAGATCTTCGACAGTAGAACAAAAATGACAGTAGGATCATAAAGAGACAGCCAGTCAAGAGACACAAGAATCTTACCCTGGGAAAACCCACATGGGGGAAAACCCAACAACCTTTTTCTTAGAGAAATCATTCAATTCAATAAGAGATACAATCTGAACTTTCAGTCAAAAAAAAGTCGAAGTGACCACAAATATACCCAAACAAATTCGACCTCCTGAAATCTCGGCCTCCTACCTCAGAAATCGGTCTGTTGCTACCTCATTTCAGGCTGCTCAGAGACGGTCTACCCAGATTTGTTTGTTCTGCCCAAAAACTCGACTTACTCTTTCACTATGATCTGCCCATATCTCTCTTCTCCTTCGCTTGAACAGAAGTGATCCGAATTGCCTCATAAGTGATGTGGTCGAATGGGTATATATAGTGATTGGGTGAACCTGAATAGGTGTGTCTATCAGGGCAGCCTGACTTGATCTTTAGGAGGGCCGACATGATATTTTTGGAGCCAAAACTCCAAATTTAGAAATTCAAAATTTCTCTTTTGAAACCGACATGAAGAACATGTCTCATATTTATTGTTTCATATATTTCAAGGTCTAAAATTATTATTTATGAAAACCGACCATAGCTACAAAATTCAACACTCCTCTTAACTATGGAGCTATTCACAATGACTTCTTCAAACGTTCTCTTGTTGAAAAAAATCTCTAGGAAAAGGTTGAATGTAGCTATGTTGATCTGTTAATCCATTCCATGTGGAAAGCATCCTGCATCAGCACCATGCTTGACAAGTCATCACTTGGAAATTGGTCAACACCTGTGACACCCTAGGCTATTATCATTCTTGCATGCTAATTGAATAGTTACTCTCATGCCCGATGCTAGAGGCATTCACTCGCCCACCTAGGGAGCACTTCGGGCCTCGGCCATTCTCCCTAGCCACATTTTGTGGCCTCCAATCAATACATTGACATGTCTATATTCTAACCTAGGGAGAATGTCTACCCCTTGATGCAACAACATCAACACTCACTCTAACAAAAGAAAACCATTTCAACCACTCCAAGCTTGCCCCTTATACAAACTTCTCAAGCTTGCCCCTAAAGTGTACAAACTTCTCAAGCTCGCCCCTGAAGTGTACAAACTTCGCCCTAGAACAGAGGCTTTGTGAGAATGTTAGCAAACTCCCGACTGTAGAAATGCATTCGAGCCTCAATGCTCCCTTTTGTACCATGTCTAGGTACTTTATCTCAATGTGCTTCGACATGTCATCATGGTCGTCTCCTACACCTGATCAAACAATCCTGTTAGTAGTTACTGAAGCCACACAGCTTCACAACTCGCCTAACTAGCTGCTATATGATTGGCCTCTACATTGTTGAGTGTGACATATACTTGCTTCTTGCTTATCCAGAATATCAAAGTAGAATCCAAAAATTGAAGCATCATCCTGACGTGCTCTTCCTATTTTATGCACTCTCTACCCAAATTGTATAGTCTTGCAACTGTCACTCTGACTGGGTACTCCCTCTCACACTGAGATAGATTCTATTGTGGCAATCCTGGTTGCTCCCTCTACCACATAGCTTCTTCAGATTAGTTATTATGTAAAAGGCCATGGACTAGTTGTCCATCATCCCAATTCTCTGAAGGACCATGATAATATGCTTACCCAACTTTTGCCATACTTCTAGTTAAGAAGTAATGTATCCAACCAAGATCCTTCATTTCGAACTCAAATGTCAATTCCCTTTGACATTGAAGCAAGGTTTGACAACTCCCTTTATCACAAAAGCAAATTTTCTTGCCATTGTTGCTCCCTCTGCCATGTGAGTCCTTCTGCCCACGTCATAAACAAGTCATATAATCGCAAGATCAACCAAGGCTCATCAGATATCCAAACCCAACGTGTATGCTTGTGATCATACAAAACATTCTTTATTCTGCAATAATCAAACTTCTCATGTACCTCAAAGCCCTGAGGTAGCTTTGTGTACACATCTTCTTCCTCAATTACTCCATTGAGGAAAGTGATCTCCACATCCACCTGGTGCAATTTTTAAAGCAATAATAATAGTTCTAACAAAAGTGTACCTAACAACTGGAGCAAACGTCATCTCCCTCTTACTAGGAGAATCCTCTTGCCATGAGTTTTGCTTTATGATGCCACCTGCTACAACTTAGATCTTGAAGGTTCATTTGGAAGTCCCCATAGACTTCTCTTCAGGTCTTTAGCACACTTTCTTTTAAACTTGCTAGCTTGTTTGCTCCCTTTAAACTAAAAGCTCTTCCGATCATCTGGCATGGTTCTAGATGTCGATACAAATTTCTCTCTCTTGAACACAATCACTCTGGCTGCGTTTATGTTCGATCTTGGGAAAATCCTCTTGCCACAAATTTGCTTCATTCTTCTTGACGCTTCCATCTACTGCTAGATCTTGGCAGCCTTCACGATGTACTTGCTATCCTCACTAGGGGGGAGAATGATTATAACCCAACAAAAGAAGCAAAGACACGAGTAAAATAACAATAATAATAATCAAGGAAGAGAGATATAAGTTACTTATCTTTTGAATCTAGAGGGGCAATTATCAGCTCCCTCTTGATCCTTGTCATCATGCAGAAATCATCCATTTATAAACTCATCATCCTCGTCTTCATCATTAGTTACTTTCCTACCTTCCTTGCATGAGATAGGGTTTCTTCTTTCAACGGAAACATTGATCTAGGTTTAGCTCTAGGGTTTTATCCATAAACCCTAGGGATTTCTTATCCTAGCCTTTTTAGCATGCTAGGGTTTAAAAACCCTATATTTCCAATTTTCTTCTACACCTTTATTAACAGCGAGTTTTCTTCTCATATCCAAATGTCCAAAACCCTAGAATCTTTATGTCGTTTGCACATGTGATCAAATCTATCATTGTCATCAATCAATTAAGGATGTTCCATCAAATGATCATCCTTGGTCCTTCCAAACAAGTAACTCTCTTCCTAAACACCATTGCAACAACAACAACAAATTGTCCTTAGGTCACCAATGATAGTGGTCCCATTCTTCATTTTAATTTGCAGAGAATAGAGTCCAACATTCTAGGTTGGGCATCCACTTAAACTTGTCACATTTACAAAATAGATCCCAACACCCAAACATCCATAGCATCAATAATAATACTCAACCATAAAAATACATGGCATTAATAGACTCTCTTGGTGTTCTGCTTACTACAAACCAAATCAGTCTTCTGTCAAACAACAATATTCGATGTGTCAATATCGAGCCACTCATCCAATGTCCGATCAAACCAAATCAAACGATGTTAGGTCACCCTTATGACATAGTCGTTCATCGAGATACAATAACGCTAGTCCAACACGATCTGGGGTCAAACATTGATTCGCTCATTCAACAAAGACTGAACTTCATATTAATATATTGATGCACCTTCGCTATAGGACGAGAGACAACGCATTTCTTCGCATGGTATGATCAACCACTTATTTGCATTCTATTTATTAATCATAACTCTGCCAAGCTAGCATGTCGTGTTATGGAGAGAAGGACAAACACCAAATGTCAAGGCTAATGGTGATCTCTATCATTTGTTGTTGATCACGTTAGTCAACTTTTGTTGAAAACTGAACTTGCACCAAAGTTGACCAGAACAATTAGCTCCGTTTGTGATCATGTCAAACTTTGTTGCAGACATATATAATCGGTCGTTCAACTTCAGAAATTTCCAAGATACAAGTCACCACCAGATATATCTAACATAGCACAACTCTGATTACAAACAGTGATATGACATATTTTTCATCAAAAGTTTCTACAACTTGGAATCTTGGAACAATTGTGGCTACTCTCATCACCATAATCATACTACTTGCAGATTTACACATATCATCATGCACTAGATGCTACCATGCTCGCGCTTCAACAAAGAATTCAAGGTATAATCATTTGAGTTTGCTAACAGCTAACAGTGATATGAAGTCGCAGACAATGAACAACTTAGACAAGTACTCAATGGCCTCAAAAGCACATCCCTATACTGCGTTGCTTTAGATACTCAAGAAATACCCCAATGGAAATGCCTTAAATATGCTTCCCTGAACCATAGATCAAATTGCCTTCGTCTTGCCTCACGAAACTTCGGATCTTGCTTCAGATTACCTGGAAATTTCAGAGTTAATCCCAAAATATAATCAAATAAACACAAGTATACCCAAGAATGCATGGCCTACTCTTCTGATCAGCATGATAGTACAGGGCCTCAAAAAGTCAACCGAATTACTTAGAAGGATGAGCGTAGATGTGATTGATCTCTTGAAATGAGAAGGGCTAATCAAGCCCTAGGAGGAAAACTAGCTTCAAACCTTGTTGACTTCTCCAAGGTTGCTCTTCCACCACAGCTCTAATACCATGTTGATTTTTTTTAAAGGTCTTCGAGCTGATAATTACTTCTAATGATTTTTACTTAAATCCACTTGTATTTCACATTCATCATTAAGCAATTACACAAAAGATCTTCAACAGTAAACAAAAATGGCAAAAGGATTATAAAGAGACAACCAATCAAGAGACATAAGAATCTTACCCTGGGAAAACCCACATGGGGGAAAAACCCAGCAAACCATTTTCTTAGAGAATCATTCAATTTAACAAGAGATACAATCTGAACTTTCAGTCAAAAACAAAGTCAAACTAACCATAAATATACCCAAACATATTCAACCTCCTGAAGTCGGTCACCTCTTGCCTCAGAAATCGGTCCGCTACTGCTTCAAGCAATTTTGGCCTACTCAAAGATGGTCTGCCTAGATTTGTCTTGCCCAGAAACTCGACTTGCTCTTTCACTATGATCTGCCCTTATCTCTCCTTCGCTTAAACAGAAGTGATCCGAATTGCCTCACAAGTGATGTGGTCGAATGGGTATATATAGTGATTGGATGAACTCAAATAGGTGTGTCTATAGGGGTAGGATGACTTGATGACTTGATCTTTAGGAGGGACGACATGATATTTTTGGAGCAAAAAATTCAAAATTTCTCTTTCGAAACTGACATGAAGAACATGTCTCATATTTATTGTTTCATATATTTCAACGGCTAAAAATATTATTTATGAAGACTGGCCATAGCTAGAAAATTCAACAGTTGGCAGGAATGATTGAAGCACTTGATATAATTTTCATGTGTAGATTAATGTGTATAGTAGTTCCACTAGGTCAAGGAAGAAATCTTCCATTGGGTTTATCTACAGTGGTTGGCAAGAATTATTGTTATCGCTCCCCACCCAAGGTCATAGCCAGTTATTTAATATAGATTGTCAAAATCCATGATTAGCCAGTTATTTGATGTAGATTCTCAAAATCCATGATTAGCTTGCCGCAATTGAAGAAGAGATCAAGAGTGAAGAGTTAATAGTGGGTTTACATCTTCTTGGCAGCCTTTTGTGTAGGGTATATGTACCAAAGATAAGCTTCCCATCATTGAGAAGCTATGGCATGATTTCATCCAAGAGGAGTTGAGATTGGAGGTACCTAGGAGTTGAGATTGGAGGCAGCTAGAGGTAATGAGAAGGAAGAGAAAAATTTATCCCCCATCAGCTACATGAAGAATGGGTAGTGTTGACTACTCTGTGTCAACGACCCCATAGCAGTACACCCCTTTTTTCACAAAAGGGATCTATCATATTCAAGTATTTGCATCATTCAATCAGTCGGCAGTTTCTTAAATATGTAAACCTATTTTGCATGGTTATAATGTAACTGATCTTAGTAAGACCATCATGTATGTAACAACCTAGGTAAGCATAGTATTTTGGTGACGATTTCTATCCTCGGAGGTTTTTTGTCTCACTGATTCATTTGTGCCTCTAGACACAGATCAATCAGCAAAGCTTTTCCCTCCAACCTCACCCCAAAGCTAAGGTGGATTTTGTTGTTAAGATATTAAGTGAGTCCTAGTGTTTTTTTATCGAGTCCTTGTAAAAGTAATTATGGAATAATCCTAGCTAATTGGCAAGATTATTTTATTACAAATTACTTGGTCTACTAGATCATATTTTGAGTCGCAGAATTGGGTAGATATTTGAGGGTCTATAACGAATGGGTGTTCCCCCTTCATGTATTAAATTGTAATATCTTCATGTAAAAAATATTTAGTGCATGGTCCCTCATAATTAGACACCATGGCTAAATGTTAGAGAGTTGGAAAAATTATTAATCCCCCATAAGTCATTGAATTAAATTTTCTGGCAAAATTAAATTAAAATTCTAAGCGAGAAATTTAATTAATTGTGTCCTAGGTAAATTAAATTCTCCAAAGGTAAAATTTGTGGGTTTTAAAGAAATTAATTTTTGGAGGTCCTCGACCAAGGGAATGTTAAAGAAATCAAGAAATTTTGGACCCTTGGGCCTTGGAGGTTAAGTCAAAGTCAATTTTTTGAGGAAATTAACTCAAATTAATTAAGTTGGAGTTAATTAAAAATCAATTAAATGAAAATTTCGATTTTTTCTCAAAAAACAAATAATTTCAATGATGATGATTAAAAGTTAATTAAATTTTCATGAATGGTCGAGATTGATTTGACAAAGATCAAGCCAACTAGTTGTTGGAGAATTTATCTATAAATTAGAGGTCGGTGTCAGTCTATTCTATCCAATCTTTGAATCGTATACGAAGCTCTCTTGTAATATTCCTGGAATATAATGCAAAAGTCTTTGGGGTTTCGATTGTTGGTGGTTTTTCTTTTCTCGAATTTATGGTAATATTGTTTTAAATTTTTCTGCTGAATATTATTTGAAAATTGTCAATCAGTATCTCTCGCGAAATAATTTGTGCACAGGTATCTTGTTCAGTTTATTGGATCTAGGGTAACAATTTTAATTTGATTGAATTAGCAGGTATCTCTAGTTCTTGAAAATTATATTGTTATTTTATTTCTCTACTTGATCTGACAGTTGGATCTAGTGTTTGCAGAAGACCATTCGAATTTTAATTGAGCGTTTGGGAATAGTCCTCGATTGGATTAGCCAACTCTCAAAGCATAATTTTTGAAAACCCTACTTGATCGAAGCTTCCGGATTTATCTAACAATCTATTTTTGTGCAAGGTGTTTTTGGACTAGTACCTCATTAAAAATTTTAAATATTTTTTATAGCTTGTAAAAAATTGATAGATCTGGCTAAGAAGAGCCTTAGATCTATAGATCTGGGAGCGGAGTTGGACTCATACTCCTCAAATCTAATAGACCTATAACTCATTTGTATAGATTTGTAATTATCTTGTATAGATCTGAGATTTTTTTAATTTGGGTCTTGGGATTTCATTTATTTTTTGTATATATCAGAATCTGGGTATTTTTGTTTTCCATTTTGCGGATCTAAAGGTTTTTCAAGGAAATTTTTCAAGATCTGGGACAGATCTAAGCCCTGGAGGGCAAGATCTTGTCTCAGAAACAATTTGTTTGCAGGGAAGAGTTCAAATCTAGTTCTTTTTTTTAGGATTTCTGTGAAATCAATAAATTTATGGGCAAATATTTCTAATTCAATTTCTTTTCTAAATCTAAGGGACTAACTCCTTGTTGAGCCCTCCATCCTTTGCTTTAAATCGTTGACATGGTTTTCCCTATTGCGTTTTTGCTGCCTTTCCTCTGCATAACCCGCTGCCCTCATTTTTTCTGTGATTTTTCCTCTTTTCTGCTGCATTTTTTGCTCTCCTTCTTCTTCCCTGCGTCTTTTCCTTTCCCTTTTGCGTTTTATCCCCTTGCTGCTACCAAATCGCAGTCCTCCTCCCTTTTGTGTCAGCCCTCGTCACTTCTCCTATCGCACTGCCTTTCTCCCTCTACCTACGGTTTCTTCCAACTCCTCGCATCCATGTCTTCTCTCTCGCGTTCTTCCTTGTGCGTCCCTTTCTTCCTTCCCTTCTCCACATGAATCCCTTCTCTCTTGTGTTGTGCTTTCTCTCAGCCCCTTGAACCTGCATCCAAACCTTTCCTCCTTGCTTGAGTTCTGCTCCTTTGCTGCCTGTTGCGTCAAAATTTCCCCTCACTACTCCAACCTACATCCAAACGCTCCCTCTCCCATCGCGTTTTTTTAAACCCTCACCCTCTGTTGCCTCTTTCGATTTGTTTAATTTTTTACTATAGGGTTAGCTTTAGGCATATGAAACAATAAGAAAAAAAGGAAAAATTAAATTTTGCCTTTTTTCACTTTAACATTTTGATTTTCCACATTTGATTTATTTTGCCTCTTTCATAAAATTTTAATTCACAGGCATTATTACATTTAAATTTGAAGGATTTCAAAGAGTGACATTAATTTGATTTAAATGTCTAGGTCCTTTGAGTTTATGTGATAAGGGTTTTAGGGCCCACAAACTTAAAAATAAAAATTGTGGTAAAAATATTTAAAATTCTTCTATAGTCAAGGAAAATTTAGAAAAAAAAAAATTAATATCTCTAAGGTCTGACTATAGGAAGAAATTTTCTGGGTTTGGGTTACTTAAGAAAATTATTTTAATTCTGGAATTGTTTGAAGTGTTCAGCATTTGAATTTCATAGTTTTTTCATGGTAATTAATTTTCGAAATTTAAGTGCTGAAGTCTTTTGCATGCTAAGTTTCATGATCATTGACATAGGGTTTTGAATAATTTTGTGCTTGATATCTATTGAGATTGCTTGTCGAGTTTAATTAACTCTAAATGTGGTTATATTTACAAGAAATTATTGGATATTTCTTGCATATTTAATTTTGAGAATTTTTTCAAGCAATTATTAAATACTCTATCGTGGACTTGTGGAAAATTGCATATCTTTCATTTCCCAAATTGAAAATTTTGAGCATCTATATAATTGGCATTATCTTGAGGATGATATTAAAGAATTGTGATGACAATTTTGTTCTCTTTGAGCTATAATTGAAAAACATTTAGATAAATTGAAGTGATAAGCTTGTGACTTAATTGGGCATTATATTGTGATATTTTAAAAATATTGCCAAGAAGTTTATCTTTCAATCTAGTGAAGTGAATATTTATTTTGGTGATTAAAAGTTTTGACATGTAATTCAAAAATAAATCATGGCATAAGTGCTTTTAATCCTTGATCTAGATTCATCTCACTCCATCTTCTAATCATCTCGTGCATTTGCATATTAAGTTAGTCTTACATAATTAAAATTTACTTCCAAGCATAAGCTTGACCGATAGAAAGATAGGTACCCATCCATCTTTGCTTGAGAAGCCTGGTTTTAATAGTACTTAAAACGGTGACATTGCAGTCGTCAAAGCCACAACTCTCTCCAGCGCCAAAGGCATCGTTAATCACACCTTAGTGGGCAAGCATTATTAATCACACCTTAGTGTGCTTCACTTTATCTTCTCTCTGCCACTTACTACAAAATCAGGCTCAATATAGAAAAGATCGAAGGGATAAAACTTAGATAGGCATTTAACTCAAATTAACCAAGATTCCTGCATCTAACTTTAGTTTTAAGATCTGCATTTCATATAAAATAGTTATTCATTCAAGCAATAGTTGCTCATCAATTACTTGGTCCTAAATTTCCTAGAAAAATAGTTGACTCCATAAGGCACTAGTATCAATCATCTAAATCTAACCGAATCCTATAAGTCTTGCTAAATCCAAGTCAAGTACTTGGTTGCTTAACTGTGTCTCCCAAACTAGTTGGTTCCCAACTAGTTCTCCTTCATTCCATTTCTGTAGGGTCTACCCCCCTTAGTTTGTTATTGGGAGACAGCTTAAACAGAGAGATTGGGGATCAAGGTGACAGCTCCCGATTTGAGTCATTGTCGCGGTGCCTAGCCATTATGCACGACAACATTTTTTGGTGCCATTGTCAGGGACCAATTTATTGCACCTTGGCTTTAGGACATTCATCTCATTCATTTTTCTCATCTTTCATCTCGGGTGTCTTAGTTAGATTTATGTCCAGGTGGCGACTCCACTTCATCTTCTACAAGAGCTTGTACGAGAAGGCATCCAAGTAGCTTGGTTAATCCTGATCTTGAGAAGGCTCTCAAGGTTCGATTACACAAGCTCTCTTCTTGTACACTTCTTGTTAATCTCGGACAACAAACCCTCTCTGACATCGATTCGCTTTTTCTTGATCCTATTCAGGAAGACTTCATGGATGATTTATATCTTCCTTATGATTTTGCTAATATTCAAGGTTATCCTCATGACCTTACCAATAAAGGTTTGGATAAATTGTCTTCTTTCCAAGGCAATAATGTGATACCTATTAAACCTAATCTTCAAAATTTTAGGCATTTCATTAACAAATGGGGTGGTGCTAACGTTGCTTATGAGGATGTAAAAATGAAGCTTTTTGTGCTATCTCCGGAAGAAGATGCTTTGGATGGTTTACTGAGAAAGCTTATCATTCTTTAGACTCATTACAATCAATCGTTAATGCCTTTAAAGAAAAGTTTGGAGATAAGAAAGAAGAAAGGCATTTGGTTAAGCCTATCAATGTCATAAAAAAGAAAGAGAACGAGACCGTTGAAGAGTTCAACAAGAGATTTAATGGTATTATTAAGGAAATATCTATAGATTATAAGCCTCCTGATAAATCTCTTCTAGATTTTTACATTGATGCTTTTAATCCCGATACTTCTTATGAATTAAGACACGCTAAGAGTCGTGATTATAAAGTTGCTCAGACTTTAGCTAAAGAGCTTAAAAAGGATAAAAAGGCATCGAGGAAGTCTGAAATTCCTAGCTTTGATAGGACTGCAACTAAATTAAAGGAATCTAAGGGTAAAGAAATTAAAGAATTTGATGAAGACCCTATGTAAAAATTACTACAAAAACTTGAAAGCATGGAGCTTAACCAAGCAAAATTAATCTCTAACCATGCTAAGGAAATAAGAACTTGCAATCTAGGTTGGTCCAAATGGAAAGAGCTCAAGCGCAGAATTTCCATCCTAGGAATCATAATAATAATCGAAGTAATAATACTTGGCAGAAAAAAGGCCAATCTAGTGAGCAAAGACCGCCTAATCCGCTTGAATCTAATAATCTGATTGATGAAGCTTCGCCTTATTGTAGGGCTTGTGATGTTCTTCATGAGGATGCTACTTGCCCCATTGTTAAAAGAATTATGGATACTGGAATGTTTAGGGCGAGTAATCAAATAAACGTTGTTGGTAAAGAATTTTCTTTGTCTATGGAAGATTGGAAGGAGGTTAAGGAAAATAGTCAAGAGGTCAGGCCTTCTACATCGTCCTTTAGTATAAATAATTTTGATCATGAAAAGGATGTGATGGTTGAATTATTTGGTGAAAATCCTTCTCCAAAGCAAGTCTTGGAAATTGCGAAAGATAAGGGTTTGACTTATCAAAGAAGGGATAAAGATCAAAGTGGAAATCAAATTTCCCCTCGAAGTTTTAACCTTGGTTCAAACTCTGGATTGGATGTTGATTTGGGAAGTTGGTTTAATAATGCAAAAATTTGGGTTCTTGTCACCGAGATATTGAAGATTCCTTCCCAAAAAGCTAAGTTATTAAAAGTTATTGAAGCTCCTCGTGTGAATTTTTCTCAACAAAAGGCGTCTGACATTGTCTATCAGGATGCCCCTATATATTTGCAAAGTTTGGATTCAAATAACAAGGATCATCAACCATTCTTTATTACTTTGATGGTTAATGGATATAAATTGAATAATTGTATGGTGGATTTTGGTGCCCCAACCTGTGTCATGACCAAGAGAGTCATGGAATAGCTCAATTTAAGAGTTTTTAGGCCTTACTACAATATATGTGCCATGGATTCTAAAAAGATTGAAGTTCATGGGTTAATTAAGGATTTACAAGTTCATTTATTAGTTTACCCTGACATTATGATTGTTATGGACATTGTTGTTGTTGATGTGCCTGATGCTTGGGGTATGCTATTATCTAGAAAATGGACCTCTGATCTAGGAGGAAGTATTCAGATGAATTGGTCATATGCTACAATTCCTTCTCCTAGAGGTGATGGGTTTGTAAGACTTAACAGAGAGCCCGAAAGAAGATTCCATGTTGAAGATCCTAAGAGACCCCATAATGAGATAATTAAAGAACAATCTGACATTGGGAATTATGTTATTTTGTCTAACTCCATAGTTCCTTTCGATGATAAGGTTGATGAAAAGTTTGGGGATCTGAAGGATAAAGTATGGTACATGTATTTTGACAGTGCATCATCTAGGCATGGTAAAGGTGTTGGAATAGTATTAAAGTCTCCCCTTGGTCATATTTTCAAATTTGCCTATAGATTGGAATTCGAAGCAACCAACAATGTTGCCGAGTATGAAGCCTTGTTGTTGGGTCTTGAATTAGCAAAGGCTTTAAGAGTTAAGTTGCTTAGTATCAAGGGAGACTCTGACTTAGTTATCATGCAGATTAAAAATAAATTTACATGTAAAAATCAAAGGTTAAGGAATTATCGAAATGTTGTATGGGATACTATGGAATACTTCAATGCCCTTGACCTTGAAGCTATCCCAAGAGAGCAGAATAGTTTGGCGGATGAGCTTGCCGTAGCTGCTTCTACTTTGCAGTTATCTGATGAGTTGATCAAGGATAAGATAAAAATGGAAATTATTTTTAGACCTTCTGTTCCAGATAATTTAGAGCATTGGCAAGTTTTTGATGATGAAAAACAAGTGATTCATTTTCTTGATAATTTGGATGAGTTTGAAAATTTTCAGATAAATTCTAGGGGGGATTGATCTGATGATCATGAAGATATTATAAATCCTACTCCCGAGAATGTTGTTGCTTTAGAGCAGCACTTTGATCGGCATGATGCCACAAGGACAAAAGAAGAAAATAAAATGGATCCAAGTGAATTCATCGAAGTAAACATTGGTACCTCTAGTGATCCCAAAATTGTCAAAATTCGTAAGGGTACTAATGGAGAATAAAGGAAAAAGTTAACTAATTTACTTCGTGAATATCGGTATGTTTTAACATTTTCTTATGATGAATTAAAAAGTTTTACAGAAGATATCATGGAGCACACTATCCCTTTGAAAGATGAGAATGCTAAACCCTTTCGTCAAAATCTTAGGCAAATAAATCCTAAGTTAGCCCCTTTAGTTCAAAAGGAGCTTTCAAAGATGCTTGCAATAGGAATTATTGCTCAAACTAAGTATTCAACATGGGGTTTCAACCTAGTGATTGTTAGAAAAAAGAATGGTACAATTAGACTTTGTGTTGATTTTCGAAACCTTAATCTAGCATGTAAAATAAATAATTACCCTTTGCCAAACATGAAGACCATGTTGCAAATAGTAACTGGTTCTGAAATGATGTCATTGCTAAATGGTTTTTATGGATATAATCAAGCATGGGTTAAGAAATAGAATCGTCACAAAACTACATTCACCACACCATGGGGTACTTTCGAATATATTAGAATGTCGTTTGGATTAACCAATGTTGGGGCTACTTTTCAAAGGGCTATGGATTATGCCTTTAAGGGTTTAATTAGGAAAATAATCGAAATTTATCAAGATGATCTTACAATTTTTTCTAAGGATGGTATTAGTCATATAGGTCATCTTAGGCAAGTTTTTGACAAATGTAGAGAGTTTGGGATTTCCTTGAATCCTGCTAAGTCTATTTTTGGAGTAACTGAAGGGAAATTACTTGGTCACATCATTTCCAAAGATGGGATCAAGATCGATCCTGAAAGTGTTGAGGCAATCCAAAAGATTCCTCTCCCTCATAATCTTAAATCCCTTTAGTATTTTCTTGGAAAAATAAATTTTTTTAGAAGATTTATTCTGAATTACGAAGAAGTAGCTAAGCCTATTCAAAATCTTCTGAAGAAGGATGTAATTTTTTTATGGAAAGAAGATGGCAAAAAGGCTTTTTAGGAAATAAAAGGTGTTATTGCCAAAGCCCCTGTTTTAGTTAGTCCTAATTATTCAAAGGATTTCATGATTTTCTCTCACTTCTGAAGATACCATTGTTGGTGTCTTATTACAGAAGAACAAGGAAGGTCACGAACAGCCATGGAAATGCAAGCTTATGACTTGGTTAAGTCTCCTAAGCATTTCAAGGCTTATGCAGGTTATTCCAAAATCATTGCTTTTGTCCCACATTCTGCGGTTAAAGATGTATTAACTCAAACTGATTGCTTAGGGGCTCGTGCTAGGTGGGTTACTAAAATCTAAGAATATGACTTAGAGATTAGACCACCAAGTTAGTCAAAGGTCAAAGCTTGGCTGAAATGATGGCCAAAGGTAATGAAACAACTCTTGGTTTGAATTGTCTTAACAATACATCTTCATCTAAGCTGCAAAGATTAGAAGAGCATGATTGGTACAAGGATATTATTTATTACTTGTTATATTTTACATGTCCTAATTGTTTAGTTGCTCATAGAAGGGCTCTTAGATTAAAAGCAACTAAGTATTGCCTCACGAAGGATGGCCTTGAATGGAGAAATCTTGAGGGCATACTACTTAAGTGTGTTGATGAAATTGAGTCCAAGAAGTTGATTTTTGAGCTTCACTCAGGATTTTGTGGTGGTCATTATGCCGTTAGAACTACTACCCACAACATTCTGAGATCTGGTTATTATTGGCCTTCAATTTTTTTTGATGTGCATAAGTTTGTTAAAAGTTGTCAAGCCTGTCAACTATTCAATGGGAAACAGAAGCTTGATGCCCTACCCTTACAACCTGTGGTTGTGGAGACACCTTCTCAGCATTGGGGTCTGGACTTCATTGGGAAGTTTCATGAAAATTCTAGCAACGGTGACTCATGGATTTTGACTACTACTAATTATTTCACTAAATAGGTAGAAGCCATTCCTACTAAGAATGCCATTGAAAAGGTCATTATAGACTTTATTGAAAACCAAGTCGTTACTAGATTTGGTGTCCCCGCCAAGATCACTACTGATAATGCCAAGGCTTTTAGTCACTACTGATAATGCCAAGGCTTTTAGCTCTTCAGGGTTTTCATCTTTTTACCTCAAGTATGGCATTGTCTTATCTCATTCATCCAATTACTATCCTCATGGTAATGACCTTGTTGAATCAAGTAACAAAAATCTTATAACCATTATCAAGAAGATAGTAGGAGATCATAAGCAATTTTGGGACAGTAAAATCAAGTATGCTTTATGGGCAGATAGGATTACGAAAAAAAAAGCTATTGGTAAAATTCCTTTTGAATTAGTTTATGCTTTGTATGTAACTTTACCTGTGTACCTTAAATTACCAGCTTCTCAACTCCTTCAGCATTTTTCTACTGATAAAGATGTTGTCCAAAACAAAATTGATCAGATTGTGGAGTTGGATGAAACTCGTAGGAAAGTTTTTGATAATATGTGTAAAAGTCAATCTAACATTAATAAAAGCTTTGACAAATCATCTCGATTTAGATATTTGCGGGTTGGAGATATGGTACTTCTTTGGGATCACAAGAATAAAAAACCAGGAAAACATAAGAAGTTTGACAGTTTGTAGCTGGGACCATACATTATCCGGGACATTGTTGGGCCGAATTCATTCCACTTGAGCAAATTGGATAGTGAACTACTTGACTTACCTAGAAATGGCCAAATGCTCAATTTGTTCTTCAAAGATGACATTTGATGCCATGCGGCATCCTTTGTATTGTATTTCTAACCCTACACCTTGTCATTTCAGCATTTCATTTCTGTTTTAGGGTTAGATTTACTTTTCATGTTAGTAGAATTGCAGATGGTTACAAGAGCTTTTATTTCATGTGCTTAATGTTATATGATGATATTTGAATGGACATTACTTATGTAATTTTGTGTGTTGCTTGGATGCAAATTCTAGATTCTCACGTTCCTTCAATGAAGCAAAGTGTCCCCAAGTAGAGCCAGATGTTGACTACTCTGTGTCAACGACCCCAAAGCAGTACACCTCTTTTTAGCAAAAGGGATCTATCATGTTTGAGTGTTCGCATCATTCAGATTTCATCATCAGTCGGCAGTTTGTTAAATATGTAAACTCATTTTGCTTGGTTATAATGTAAATGATCTTAGTAAGACCATCATGTATGTAACAACCTAGGTAAGCACAGTATTTTGGTGACAATTTCTATCCTGGGAGGTTTTTTGTCTCATTGATTCATCTACGCCTCTAGATACATCAATCGGCAAAGTTTTTCCCTCCAACCTCACCCCAAAGCTACGGTGGATTTTGTCGTCAAGATATTAAGTGAGTCCTAGTGTTTTTTATCGAGTCCTTGTAAAAGTAATTTGGAAATAATCCTAACTAATTGGCTAGTACCTCATTTAAAAATTTTAAATATCTTTTATAACTTGTGCAAAATTGATAGATTTGGCCAGAAAGAGCTTTAGATCTACAGATCTGAGGCCGGAGATGGACTCATACTCATCAAATCTGATAGACCTATAACTCATTTGTATAGATCTGTAATTATCTTGTATAGATCTATGATTTTTCTTTTAATTTGGTTCTTGGGAGTTTATTTACTTTTTGTATATAGGAATCTGGGTATTTTTGTTTTCCATTTTGCAAGTGTGGATCTGAACGTTTTTCAAGGAAATTTTTCAAGATCTAAAACAGATCTAGGCCCTAGAGGGCAAGGTCTTGTCTCAGAAACAATTTTTTTGCAAGGAAGAGTTCAAATCCGGGTTTTTTTATAGGATTTATGTTAAATCAATAAATTTCTAGGCAAATTTTTTTGATTCAATTTTTTTTTAAATCTAAGGGACTAACCCTTTGTTGAGCCCTCCATCGTTTGCTTGAAATCGTTTCCCCTATTGCATTTTTGCTGCCTTTCCTCTACATGACCCACTACCCTCATTTCTTCTGTGATTTTTCATCTTTTCTACTGCATTTTTTTCTCTCCCTCTTCACCCCTGCATCTTTTCCTTTACCTTCTGCATTTTCTCCCTTTGCAGCTACCAAATCGTAGTCTTCCTCCTTTCTGTGTCAGCCCTCATCCCTTCTCCTGTTGCGTTGCCTTTCTCCCTCTTCTTGAAGTTTCTTCTAGCTCATCGCATCCCTGACTTCTCTCCCGCATTCTTCCCTGCGCATCCCTTTCTTCCTTCACTTCTCCACGTGAATCCCTTCTCTCACGCGTCGTGCTTTCTCTTAGCCCCTCGAACCTGCATCCAAACCTTTCCTCGATGCCCAGAGTTCCTCTCCTTTGTTGCTTGCTGCATCAAACTTTTCCCTCACTACTCCAACCTGCATCCAAACACTCCCGCTCCCATCGCGTCTTTTTTAAACCCTCATCCTCAACTGCCTCTTTCGATTTGTTTCATTTTTTACTTTAGAGTTAGCTTTAGGCATATCAAACAATTAAAAAAAGGAAAAAACAAATTTTGCCTTTTTTCACTTTAACATTTCAACTTTTGGTTTCCCCTTATAAAAATTAAAATTTTCAAAAAATTTCCACTTAATTTTAAGCGGCCTTTGGCCCATAAAAATTTAAAATTTTCCACATTTAATTTATTTTGTCCCTTCCATAAAATTTTAATCCACAGACATTATTACATTTAACTTTGAAGGATTTCAATGAGTGACATAAATTTGATTTAAAGGTCTAGGTCCTTTGAGTTTATGTGATCAGGGTTTTGGGGCCCACAAACTTTAAAAAAAAAATTGTGATAAAAAATTTTAAAATTCTTTTATAGTCGAGGCACATTTAAAAAAAATTAATATCTCTAAGGTTTGACTATAGGTGGAAATTTTATGGGTTTGGGTTACTAAAGAAAATCATTTTAATTTCGGAATTGTTTGAAGTGTTTAGCATTTGAATTTCATGGTAATTAATTTTTGAAATTTAAGTGCTTAAGTCTTTTGCATGCTAAGTTTCATGATCATTGATATTGGGTTTTGAATATTTTTGTACTTGATATCGATTGAGATTGCTCAATGTTTAATTAACTCTAAGCGTGGTTCTATTTACTTGAAATTGTTGGATATTTCTTGCATCTTTAATTTTGAGAATATTTTCAAGTAATTATTAAATACTCTATTGTGGATTTGTGGAAAATTGCATCTTTCGTTTCCAAAATTGAATATTTTAATATTTTGAGCATCTATATAATTGGGATTATCTTGAGGATGATATTGAAGAATTGTGAAGAAAATTTGTTCTCTTTGAGCTATAATTGCATTGGAAAGAATTTAGATAAATTGAAGTGATAAGCTTGTGATTTAATTGGGCATTATATTGTGATATTTTAAGCATATTGCTGAGAAGTTTATCTTTCAGTCTAGTGAAGTGAATATTTATTTTGGCGATTAAAGGCTTTGACATATAACTCAAAAATAAATCGTGGCATAAGCGCTTTCAATCCTTGATCTAGCTTCATCTTGCTCCATCTTCTAATCATCTCGTGCATTTGCATATTAAGTTAGTCTTGCATAATTAAAATTTACTTCCAAGCATAAGCTTGGTCGATAGAAAGATAGGTACCCATCCATCTTTGCTTGAGAAGCTTAGTTTTAATAGTACTTAAAACGATGACCTTGTAGTCGTCAGAGCCACAGCTCTCTGCAACGCCGAAGGCACCGGGTATGTTAGATTTTTAGGAGAGGTATCGTTAATCACACCTTAGTGTGCTTCACCTTATCTTCTCTCTGTCACTTACTACGAAATGAGGCTCGATATAGAAAAGATGAGGGGATAAAACTTAGATAGGCATTTAACTAAAATTAACCAAGATTCCTGCATCTCACTTTAGTTTTCGGATCTGCATTTCATACAAGATAGTTATTCATCCAAGTAGCAGTTGTTCACCAATTACTTGGTCCTAAATTTCGTAGCAAGATAGTTGACTCCATAAGGCACTGGTATCAATCGTCTAAATCTAATCTAATCCTACAAGTCTTGCTAAATCTAGATCAAGTACTTGGTTGTGCTTAACTATGTCTCCCTAATTGGTTGGTTCCCAACTAGTTCTCCTTCATTCCATTTCTGTAGGGTCTACCCCCCTTAGTCTGCTATTGGGAGACATCTTAAACAAAGAGATTGGGGATCAGGGTGACAGCCCCCGATCTGAGTCGTTGTCGTGGTTCTTAGACATTATGTGTGACAACAGGCAATAAGAAAGGACCAAGGAAGGGTCAACAAGGAAAGAAAGAGGATTTAGGTTTCTTGAATTAGAACAAGGACTTGAACCACATTAATTGCTTCAAGGGCCAAAAGTGTGTCCACTATGCTCCTCACTGTCCTGAGAAAAAAGGGAAGAGCAAGCAACAACCACAAAAGCAATTTACAGCCAGTGCAAAATCTTATGCTAGAGTGGATGAGCTAACATGCAAGCTTGATAAAGCTTTCTTCATGGTCTCATACCTTCTTAGTGTCGAATGCTATTTGGACAGTGGAGCTATGTTATGCCTACCTTTTTCTTCACAAAATGAGATATGATCTTCAGGAAATTATGAATGTGAAGAAATACATGACAATGAACAATTTCTTATTCTATGGATCCAAACAGTAGTAGCAAAACATTTATATTTGTGTTGTTGTTATGATACATAGCATGTGTTAATATTGATAAGGAGCCAATGCAACATAAATGATAGTCCAATAGTGGAAATGTATGATACCAAGCTTATTCGAATGTTCCCTCCAGTTTTCCATCAGTAATTGGTGTGATACATTTTTGGTCCAACATCCTGGCTTGGGGCAAGCGTTTCTTTCACACCAAGCAAAAAAAAAAACAATCACCACATACATGGCAACCTCGATGGCAATTGAAAACTATCTACAAACTCACTTATAGTAACAAAATGTGTTGCTTAGCAGCAGCGACAATGGAAGAGATCAACAAAATGAACTCTGCATTTAAACAGTGTTCACTTTGTTTGAATCTTTTGATATGAATTGTGTAGTATATTTCTTTGTCCGACGTTTTAGCCCTCGTGTGGACACTCCACCCATCATCAAGGACCAAAAAGCTCGTAGATGGTAAGGGTGAGAGCTGATCGACACTATAAGTAACAATAGCAGAGGGATAGGAGTAACGGTCACAAGGATGAAAAATAATAATAATAATAATAATAAAAATAACAATAACAATAAATTAAATTAGATTATGAACAAATAAGGGATAGGAGAAACAGTCACTAAGATTAAAAATAATAAATTATATTATATTATGAACAATTAAGGGATAGGAGAAATGGTCACCAAGATTAAAAATAATAAATTAAATTGTGAACGAATAAGAGATGAGGGAAAAATATTTGACCCCAAAGGTAAAAAAAAACTTAAAGAGGTTCAAGAAGTAAGGTCAAACGTTAAAATTGTATTATATATTGATATTCAATTTATACAAATATAGATATAAATTTATTTATTTTAATTTCATGATTAGTGGGATAGAATTAGTCAAGATAACGATTAAAATTGAATTATATACTTAATTTAACATAAAAATAAAAGAATTATTATTAATTATTTATTTTTATGAGGTTAATAGTTGAGAGTGTTTATCATGCCTAAATTATAAAGATAATATTAATTTATTGTAAAATTTAAAATAGAATATCTATGTATCTAGCTGGATTAAATTAGACGGTTTATTTTATATTAGATGATAATTTCTTTATTTTATATAATAATAATAAATTTTATTTATTTATAGTAAGAATAAATTTATTTAAGGGATGAATATGACTAATAGAGTAAGTTGTTTGTGAGGAAGTGGAAAAGAAAATTGATCATAATATTGATGTATAGAGGAAAGATATATGGGGGATGGGGGTTTAAGAAGTAAGGTGATGGATAATAGGCTTCTATGAGTGGCTAAGCTTATAGCCATCTTCCCTATCAAAATAATTAGGGTGCTTTTCAATTTCTAAAGCTTCCCTGGTGACGCGAGAAGTATGAAAAGGGATACAAGCTAGGGTTCGAGCCTGGTCAAAGCAAATAAGGTGTTTAGTGTTAAAGGAGTGCTCAGCAATAGCGCACTTGGCCACTCTATGATGGTGGTTATCAGCGATGTGTTCCTTAAGGCGAGATATGACTGGGCGACCTGTTTGGTCGATGTAAGACTTACTACATGACGGAATTTGGTATACCCCTGATCCTTGCATGGGGTCTGACTTATGTTTGGCAGACTGGAATAATTATTTGAGGGTTCTATGGGGTTTGAAGGTTCTCTTTCCAAAAGAACATTAAAACTGTCTTCAAACCCCATAGAACCCTCAGAGAATTATTCTAGTCTGCCAAAGATAAGTCGGACCCCATGCAAGGATCAGGTGTATACCAAATTCCTTGTTCATGTGGTAAGTCTTACATCGACCAAACAGGTCGCCTAGTCATAGATTGCCTTAAGGAACACATCGTCGATAAAAACCATCATAGAGTGGCCAAGTCTGCTATAGCTTAACACTCTTTTAACACCAAACACCTTATTTGCTTTGACCAGGCTTGAACCCTAGCTTATATCCCTTTTCATAATTCTTGCATCATCAAGGAAGCTTTAGAGATTGAAAAGCACCCTAATAATTTCAATAAGGGATATGGCTATAAGCTTAACCACTCCTCGAAGCCTGTTATCCATCACCTTACTTCTTAACCCCCACCCCCCATATATCTTTCATCTATACATTAATAATTATGATCAATTTTCTTTTCTACTTTCTCATAAATAACTTACTATATTAGTCATATTCATCCCATAAATAAATTTATTCTTACTATAAATAAATAAAATCTATTATTATTAATTTATTATATATAAAAAATTAAATTATCAACTAATATAAATAAACCCTCTAATTTAATCATCCAACCCTTTCTTAATTATTTAATAACAATTTATATATATACATAGATATTCTATATCAAATTTTACAATAAATTAATATTATCTTTATATTTAGACATGATAAAGACTCTCAACTATTAACCTCATAAAAATAAATAATTAATAATTATTATTTTATTTTTAAGTTAAATTAAGTATATAACTCAATTTTAACCGTTATCCTTTGACTAATTTTATCCCACTAACCATGAAATTAAATTAAATAAATTTATATTTATTTGTATATTTTATATAAATTGAATATCAATATATAATATAATTTTAACGTTTGGCCTTACATCTTTAACCTCGTTAAGTCTTTATTTTACCTTTGAAGTCAAATATTTTTCCCTCATCTCTTATTCGTTCACAATTTAATTTATTATTTTTAATCTTGTTGACCGTTTCTCTTATCCAGTGTTACTTGGGAGCGGGAGCGAAAGCAAGAGTGAGAGCGAGAGCGACATTTTCTCGATGGTATACATCTCAACAAAAGGAAGCACAGTTATTATCTCTCGATGATGAAGAGATCTCCGGAACACTACAGGAGCTATAACAATATCGATGTGATCATAAGAAGCAGAAGTCTCAAAGGATATCACTGTATAGGAATCAAATTTGTCTCTAGCAAACTCGATATTCTGATGATGAAGATAATCCAAGTGGTATTCTGTTACAGTCTCAGCGTAATGAGAAGCAGTGACACGAGCTACAAGCTGTGATAAGGGTTACAATCTTGATGGTCCAAAAATCCTACAGGTTCAATGAAAAGGGTCACGATGAACTCACAGTAGTATATATTTGTTATCCTACTCGACATACTCATAATCACAGTTGTAACAATATCATTTCACCCTTTCTTGTTGACATTCCAGATAAGCGAAGTTTATGATGACGCATATCTCGGTAGTATACTTGGTATAATCACAATCTTGATATACTTGTAAAAAGAAAGGATCTCAGTAATATGTTATAGACAAAATCATGATAGTTATAGGATCATGATTTTGATCTTGATATAACTCTCAGGAATCTCATTATAATCTTGTTGGTACTAATATGAAGGTCTCAGTGTTGCAGCAATGGTGACCTCAATGATGGTACATCAATAATGGTCTCAATGAAGGAGCAACAAGGATTATCTCAGTGAAGTTGCAACAGTAGTAAGTATAGCAACAACAATGAGGATGACCTCAACAGTGACAAAGAAGTGGATTGATGTCTTGGTCTTGGAGTGGTAGAATGTGTCAAGGGTCATGGTCTTGGTATTCGTCAGTTGGAATCTCTATGAGAAGAATTTTTGTGCGAGTTTTCCTCTCCAAGAGGGAGAGGTTTTGGCCCTGGTATAAAGCCAAATATTTTTGTTCTTGTCTCTTTTGTTTTTGATAGCAGTTTGAAGCTAACCTACACACACTAATAATGATGGAAACATCAAGCTAAGATAAATTGTGTAAATACTTTACAAATTGTTATTGTAGTAAAGAAGAATCACCTTAATTATGTTTTCCCTAGATTCTTCAATAAGGTAAGAGATCCACCTTTGATGGAGGGATAGGATTAAAGGATAAGTGGTGAAAACTCTGTTAAAATGGGCAACTAGGGCCAAAATCCATGTGGGTCATCTTATTTATGGCAGCTGATATTTTTCTTGGATCCCTCTCATCAAGAGGTGTAGGATTGATCTAAAGATCATCCGATTCTGATAAGTATTTATGGAGATATGAATTTATTTGTGTTATGGGACAAATCGTCAAGGTCGGCCAGCAACCAAATAACCCCCACGTGTGCTCAACGGTTTAGTATAAAAGGATGTGACTTGATAGTCATTTGAACACACACTTTACTCTTGATTTCTCTCCACTTGTTTTTGGGCTTTAGTGGAAGAGAAATCTAAGAGGAGGAAGCCCTAGACACAGGAGGGAAGGAGACTAAACAAGGAGCCCTAGCCACAGGAGGGAAGGAGACTAAACAAGGAGCCCTAGCCACAGGAGGGAAGGAGACTAAACAAGGAGCCCTAGCCACAGGAGGGAAGGAGACTAAACAAGGAGCCCTAGCCACAATCTAGCCGCAGTCATGATGAGGTTCAATATTGCCCTAGACGCAGTCCTAAAGAGGGTGGTTTAGCCGTAGTCTAAGAGAGGAGATCCCTGCTCCTATACGCTGCCCAAGCCTGCCCTAATATGCTGCCTAAAGGGACACCCTAACTGCAGTAAAGAGGCTCCCATACATGCTATCTAAAGGATGCCAAGCCACAGTCCAAGCAACGACAACTAAGGCCTATACACGTTGCCCTAACCAGCTCCTATACGCTGCCCTAGCTTGCCCTAACTCGCTGTCTAAAGGATGCCCTAACAGTGGTCAACAAAGGCTACTTAGCAGCAGCAAGAAGGGAGCTGTTTGGAGGATCATCTATATGCAGCAACATAAGACCTAAACGCAGTCATCCTATGCTGTTTTGGAAGGGTTTAGGACAGCCCTTAGATGCAACAAAAAGGAGACCTAGCCGCAATCTATACATAGCTAAACGCAGTCACAAAGATGATGACAGGATGCCCTAGCCACAGCAAGAAGAGACAGCAAGGTAATGTTACTTCAAGTTAGCATGGAGAGCTTAGATTAGAAGCCAAGTTGTTGTGGAAGTGAAGATTAGTTTGAGGGTTGTTTGAGCATGCAAACAGGTCCTGAATAGGGTGTCTCTAGCATCAAGGCGCTGTGTCTAGGGCTGTTAAGGCCAAGCCCAATCAAGATTGTTTGAACTACAATTAAGGGGTTTTGGAGTGAGCTGTAGATCACTGTTGTATTGTGATAGGCAACAGGCATTATCACCTCAGAACAAGAGACAGCATGGATAGGCTCGGGGCAGATCTGTGCACAGTATGTACCGTAGCATAATGATGTGATAGGTGGCAGCATGATGAAGGCTACATGGTGTAGTATGGTGCAGCAATGGGACAACATGGTAATGATGGGCATATAGCAACAGCAAGAATGTATTACAGTAGCAGGATGATGAGGTATTGCAGCATGCATTTGGGTGCAACATAATGCACTGAAGAGCTCAACATAGTGCAACATGAGGAGATGCAGTACAGTGATGGGTACAGTCATGATTAGTGAAGCATGATGAGATGCAGCGTAGTGATGATGGGTGTAGCATGGTGCAGGACAGTGAGGTACAACATGATGACGAGGTGCAACACAATGATAGGTGCAACATGGTGATGGAGTCAACTTGGAGAATCAGTTGAAGCAACATGTCTTCAACTGAGTTCAACTACCTCATGTATTATCTTCTTAGAGATGATCTATGCTCTTATTTAGATAAGTCAAAGTGTTGACTTATGTTGTATATGTACTCTCTCTCTCTCTGTGCTAAACTATTGAAGAACATATAAGAGAATTGATTAAGGGTTTCCCTACATTGGGGTTTGTCCCTGGTTAGTGCCACATCTTGTGTCCTTTTGTCTTGGCTTGTCTTCTGTGATTTATGTTTATGTTCTATCTGTAATTTACTATTATGCTGATGTGATTGCTAATATGGAAAGATATTGAGCTAGCTATGAAAATTGAAATTAATTGCTCTAAGCATAGAATATACCTTAAAATTAACATGGGATCAGAGCTGAGGTGAAGACAAAGCCCAAGCAAGAGTGAAAGAGTAATCACCAAAGGCAGTTGGAAAGGACAAAAGACTCAATGGGTTCCTCATCCCACTTCAAATTAACCAAGCGTAAAGTCGAAGCAGAGAATATTATCCAAGTGGCGCAGTGGAAGCATCTGATGGCCTACCTAAAGATCACTTCAATGGGAAGTCCGAATCTAAGGGTGGAAGGAAAGGCAGATGCCTTGCTTGCAATAAGTTCGGCCATTATGCGGAGGAGTGACCGAATGGTAGGGACACATCACTTAATGAAGATAACAATCATTCTAGGGACATCTTCAATGATTGGAGGAATGACAAGTAATGCAAGTCATCAAGGAAATAGTCGACTCTTCAAAGAAAGCAACGAATCCCACGTATGAAGAATCAAATGTTGGCTTTGACAAGATAAAGAAGCATTATCTTATATTAGCCCTCTCCTCCAGACTCTTTGGGAATCTGGCTTATTGATTGTAGTGCTTCAAGGCACCTCATTGGATAGAGGGGTGCTCTCTCTAATTTGGTAGAGATGGAAACAATCATGAGATTATACTTGGAGTCAATACCACCTATTCGGGAAAGGGTGTAGGGAATTTTACCCCACAATTGAATAAGGGTAACTCGATTCATTTAAAAGAAGCTTTTTATGTACCTGATCACAAGAAGAACCTGGTGTCCATTTCAGTAATGGAAGTCAAAGGTTTCAAGGTGGAATTCATCGATAGAAAGGTACGTGTTTGAAAATAGAATTTTCAAAGATGCTTTTATCCTTGAGTTCAGGATTGGAAATTTGTATCAAGTTGTAAGAAGTCCATTAGGGACCATGTTAGTTGACATATCTCATCTATAGCACCAGAGGTCTGTTTATTATGGGGCCCTACCCAATGTGAGTCAGATGGTGACAGGGATACCTAAATTCAAGAAGAGCATGAAGGTACATGTCCGAGATGTACCGAAGGAAAATCTTACAAGGGGAACATTCCTCTCATGTAGCAGGTCCACATGTTTGGAACAACCTGAGAGGTTTGAGATTCGTGATCAGGAATCTCATGTATGCAGGTTGAAGAAAGCTCTTTATGATTTAGAGCTAACACCCCGGGCTTGATATGAGAGGATTGATATCCGTCTGATGAAGTTGAGATTCATTAGGAGTGAAGCCGATCCAAACCTTTGCTTGAAGGTTGTGGATGATAGACCTCTCATACTGGCACCTTCTGAGGACAACCTCTTTTTGACAGGTGCAGACCCTCTCATTTGCAAAAGTAAGAGGAAGTTGGATTCCAGACTTGGAATGGTAAACTGCAAGCCCGTGACTACCTCGATGGAGCTTAACATTCAGAAGTTATGTGGTAGTAATGCCAAACCTGATGTGGGAAATGCCTCTGAGTTTCATAAACTCATACTAGCATTGATGTTCTTGGTGAAATTCCGTCCGAATATATGTTTTGCAGTTAGCATGTTAAACTCATATATGGTTGAGCCTCACTAGATTGGTGCCAAGAATCTTCTAAGATATCTTCAGGGCACAATCTCTCATGGATTGAGATACACCGCCGGAAATGTGAAGCTGCATAATTATTCGAATGCTGACTGGGCGGGCAGTGTGGAGGATTGCAAGAGCACTTCTGAGTGCTAGTTCTCTTTGGGTTATGCTTTGATATCTTGGATGAGCAAGAAGCAGAAGTCGGTCGCTTTAAGCACCGCTGAAACTGAATACATAGCAACGAATATGACCTCACATGAAGCTGTCTGGTTGGGGAAGCTCTTCAGTGAGCTGTTTGTACACATGATGGATACCACCATGATCTTCTGTATCAACCAGAGGGGGATTTGATTCTTGAGGAATGTCGTATTCTATGATTGCTCCAGCATATAGACATTAGGTACCACTATTTTGGGATATGGTGCATCGATGAGCAAGAAGGCTCCACCGCATTGGGACTGATGTGCAGGTCACCGACATTTTGTCGAAACCCCTAGGAAAGGTCAAATTTGTGACTTTTCGAGAATGACTTGGAGTCATTGAGAGACCCTCGTATGAGGGTCTTGTATGATGCATGCATTGAGCTCTGGGAGCTCCGCGGGGCTTGGGGTACTTCTTGGAGCAACAAGCGACCATAGGGCGACTCACCCTCCCTTAGTGGTGTGTTGTGTATAGGGTGAATGGTTCAGCGTTCCCCTCTGATACAACGTGGCGACTTATGGGCAGGATGAGTGGTTCTCCTGCTGAGGCATCCTACCCATGCAGTCTGGGACTCATGGGAAGTACCTCTCATTTGGCCAATGAGCAGGGAAATGAGGATAGGGACCATAGTAGTATTGATGGACGCATTGTGTATCTACCATACTCCCCATGCTAGGATGACCGACATTGATCTAGGATCAATTGGAAGTAACATCGGGTCAGTAAGAGTGATATAGCTCACTCTCTCTTGGAACTGATCTGGGGTCAGTAAGAGTGGTATGACACACTCTCTGGAATTGACTTTGGGTCAGTAAGAGCGCTATTGAGCACTCCCTTTATCTGGAATTGACTTCGGGTCAGTAAGAGCGCTATTGAGCACTCCCTTTATCTGGGACTGACTTCGGGTTAGTTGAGAATGGTATGAGACATTCTCGACCAATTCTTCTTCTTCATGGTTCAGCAGAGCAGAGCAAAGTAGTGTAGGGCACTGATGGCATAGATAGTACAGTCTAGCAGATGAATCAACAGATGGAGTTCTTCCTAGTTGAGAGGAAGTGTTAAAATTGACAACTAGGGCCAAACTCCATGTGGGTCATCTTATTTATGGCAGCTAATATTATTCTTGGATCCCTCTCATCGAGAGGTGTAGGATCGATCTAAAGATCATCTGATTTCGATAAGTATTTATGGAGATATGAATTTATTTGTGTTATGGGACAAATCATCAAGGTCAGCAAACAACCAAATAACCCCCACATGTGCTCAACGTTTTAGTATAAAAGGAGGTGACTTGATAGTCATTTGAATACACAGTTCACTCTTGATTTCTCTCCACTTGTTTTTGGGTTTTAGTGGAAGAGAAGTCTAAGAGGAGGAAGCCATAGACACATGAGGAAAGGAGACTGAACAAGTAGCCCTAGCCATAGTCTGGTCGCAATCATGATGAGGTTCAATACCCCTCTAGACGCAGTCCTAAAGAGGGTGGTTTAGCCACAGTCCAAGAGAGGAGATCCCTGCTTCTATACACTACCCAAACCTACCCTAATATGCTACCTAAAGGGACACCCTAACCGCAGTAAAGAGGTTCCCATACATGCTGTCTAAAGGATGCCAAGCTGCAGTCCAAGCAAGGAGAACTAAGGCCTATACACGCTGTCCTAACCTGCTCCTATACACTGTCGTAGCCTGCCCTAACTCGTTGTCTAAAGGATGACCTAATAGTAGTCAACAGAGGCTACTTGGCCGCAGTAAGAAGCCTCTATACGCAGCAAGGTAAGACCTAAACACAGTCATCCTACGCTGTTTTGGAAGTGTTTAGGACAACCCTTAGATGCAGCAAAAAGGAGATCTAGCCGCAGTCTATACATAGCTAAACACAGCCACAAAGATGATGACAGGATGCCCTAGCCGCACCAAGAAGAGACATCAAGGTAATGTCACTTCAGGATAGCATGGAGAGCTTAGATCAGAGGCCAAGTTGTTGTGGAAGTGCGGATTAGTTTGAGGGCTGTTTGAGGGTGCAAACAGGTGTTGGACAGGGTTGTCTCTAGGATCAAGGAGCTATGTGTAGGGTTGTTGAGGCCAAGCCCAATCAAGATTGTTTGAACTGCAATTAAGGGGTTTTGGAGTGAGCTGTAGATGACCGTTGTACTGTGATATGCAACAGGGCTTATCACCTCAGAACAAGAGACAACATGGATAGGCTTGGGGTAGATCTGTGCATAGTATGTACCGTAGCATAATTATGTGATAGGTGGCAGCATGATGAAGGCTACATGGTGTAGTATGGTGCAACGATGGGACAACATGGTAATGATGGGCATATAATAGCAACAAGAATGTATTGCAACAGCAGGATTATGAGGTATTGCAGCATACATTTGAGTGCAGCATAGTGCAATGAAGAGCTCAACATAGTGCAGCATGAGGAGATGCAGTACAATGATGGGTACAACCATGATTAGTGAAGCATGATGAGATGCAACATAGTGATGATGGTTGCAACACAGTGAGGTACAACATGATGACGAGGTGCAGCACAATGATAGGTGAAGCGTGGTGATGGAGTCACCTTGGAGAATCAGTTGAAGCAACATGTCTTCAACTGAGTTCAAATACCTCATGTATCATCTTCTTAGAGATGATTTATGCTCTTATTTAGATAAGTCAAAGTGTTGACTTCTGTTGTATATGTACTCTCTCTCACTCTCTCTCTGCTGAACTATTGAAGAACATATAAGAAGAATTGATCAAGGGTTTCCACACATTGGGGTTTGTCCCTGGCTAGTGCCACATCTTGTGTCCTCTTGTCTTGGCTTGTTTTCTGCGATTTATGTTTATGTTCTATCTGCAATTTACTATTATTCTGATGTGATTTCTAATATGGAAAAGATATTGAGCTAACTATGAAAATTGAAATAAATTGTTGTAAGCATAAAACACACCTAAAATTAACAAACTCCAAAGTAGGGAAGGATAAGATTTGAATGTTTTTTCCAAGGTAATTAGTTGTAACAACTTCTGAAAACTCCTAGAAGGGGAAGCTTCTGAAATCCCGATCATTCTCTCGGATTTCTAGAACCAACGCAGGCGATACTGGAGCAACCTGCTGGTGACCAACGCAGGCGATACTGGAGCAACCTGCTGGTGACCAACGCAGGCCATAGTGGAGCAACCTGCTGGTGAACACACCCCAGTAGGCTTACAGAGAGCGTTGGTCGTCAATTGACTCAAATGATGCAGTTTAGGGCTGAAATTCTGGGAAATGAAAGGTACATGCTTAGGGCTCTGTGCAAGATGGTGACAAGGGGGGATAGGATGTTGATTGATCCCTTTAGGAGGCTCACTGATCGGATGTGACAAAATGGCCTATAACACTCGTGACTACATAGATAAGTTCAAGACCGACATCAACATTACATAACCATTAATTCAAACAATTGGAAGTATTGGGCCATACAATGTCATGCAAGTCATCACTAATAATGCTTCTAATTATAAGGCAACCGGAGAAATAATTGAGGATAGATACCCCAACATATGTTGGTTTGGGTGTTTGGGTTACACAATGACCCCTTTGATGCATGACATTATTAAGATAAAGGAACCTCAATACAAATGGATTGGTTTTTATACAAGAAAGGCAAGAAAATGAAAAGATTTATTACCAATCATAGCAATACCCATGGCCTTTTCCATAGCCACTCAAGGTTGGAGCTATTGAAGAATGCAAAGACTAGATTTGCTAGCTATTACCTCACCTTTAGGCGCCTATTGAAGGTAAGCGAGGCATTGGCTAACATGGTATCAAGTGAATCGTGGCAAATATTAAAGGATTGTTGGAAATATTGAGAGGGGGATGAATCAATTTTTCACTTCAATTAATTAATTATTTTAATTTTCAGAGCATTAATTAGCATTAGCATCAGATCAAAACATAAATCAACAACATCATTTATAATGCACATTATCAAATACAATAGACACAAGATTTTTAGGTGGAAACCCTTCTAGGAGAAAAACCACCAAACACTTCATAAACAAGGTTACTTGGGAGTGGGAGCGAAAATGGCGAGCAGGAGCACGAGTGACATTTTCAGAAGCAATCGGTTTAGGAGCGATTCCGAGAGCGTTTTTTATATAATATATATATATTTAGAATTTTTTATATTTTGATGCATATATGTCAACAAAAGCATGTAGAATGATGAATTAGATATTAAAAACATTAAAAACATTAAAAAAAACATAGATTGAACCATATAACAACAATCATCTAGAAGTTATAATCTTCATCAACCACGTCCACAAGTTAGTAACATAGTAACATACAACATATTGAGTCTCATGATTCATCAATCTTAAAGTTTCAAGCTTTCAAAATTCAATATATAACATTTATCATCATTGATCACCAAAGTTGTACTCGTAAGCTAAGTGTAACCATTACAACAAATAATATCTAACATAAAATGAAATGAAACAACTTTCAACTTTCATGAAGCATCATATTTATAATTCATTACTAATGAGTTATAATTGCCAACATCAAACTTAAATTGTCATATATTGTTTAAGAAAATATCATAATAAATATGAAAGAGTCAATAGTTATAAAAGCTACTACAAACTAGAAAACAGAAGTAAATCTATTACCTATTTCTTATGCTTGGGCCTCTTGCCACCACAAGAAATGTCTAATTTTTTAGTCTTGTTGGAAAATCAGGATCTTTGTCATTAATATCACCCTCTAAGCATTAATATCCAGAGGTATCTTTGTCATTACCTATGTATCTGTATAAGGATCTTTGTCATTAATATCACCCTCTAAGCATTAACATAAGATAGAACAAGCATAGCATGTCAAGTCAAGATTTTGTTTAAGTGATGCGTACATTTTTAGGAGGGTCATGATAGAGGAGTTCGACAACCAATGTCACTAACATCAAGGTACATAGAGGGATTGGTGCTCTTGATTAAATACGAGTTTCATACCCTAATACATGACAAAATTCAATGGAAACATTGCAATCCTCCAATGAGGTCGGAACCACTCTCAAACATCCTAAGTCATTTCATGGTAATGTTAAAAATGTAAGTAAAAGGATGAAAATGAAGATTAAGGAGAATGTCATTCTCCTTAATCTTCATTTTCATCATTTTACTTTAAGAATTTAACATTACCATGAATAGCATATCAATACTAGGGCCTATACTTGATCCTTAAGCTGCCCCACTCAAAAATTATTTGTTTCTTTCAAAAAAAATTGCATTTCGAACATTACTACAAAAAAAAAAAAAAATTGCAAAAAAGGCAAAATGCTCCCAAAAAGGCAGGAAGTGAAAAAAAATTTAGGGAGCGTGCTCCCGAAATCGCTCCCTTTTTGGGAGCGATTTCGGAAGCACGCTCCCGACCCGCTGTCGAGTCGCTCCCGTCCGAAGCCCGTATTGGGAGCGGGATCGGGGGGAGAGGGGCGCTCCCCCGCAACACTGCTCTTAAATCTAATTTAATTTATTATTATTATTCATCTTTGTGACCATTACTCCTACCTTTGTGCTCTTGTTACTTATAGTGTCGATCAGCTCTCACACTTACCATCTATGATCTTTCTGGTCCTTGATGATGGGTGGAGTGTCCACCCGAAACATCGGACAAGGAAATCTATTACACAATTCATATCTGAAAGATTCAAACAATATGAATTAACTGTGGAAATATCCTTTCTCAAAGTCATCACTTTACCGGACAACCTGGGTCCTATGAGTGTATTGTAATTTACAATTACAGAGATAGCTTTCGTACTAATATTTATTAGAGAAGAGATAAGAGCAATATCATACCACTTGTCTTTTAGTGAGAGTATATACAGGCTATTGCATATTGTAAACCTTGGCAAACGAAAACTCAAACTGATTCAGAACTTGATGATGCTCAAATTTCAGTTCAATGTAATCATGCTATAGAACTTTAGCAATTGTTCCAAAGGTTATTCTTGCTGAGGCCTCCTTTGACACAATGCTTATGCCTCTTTGTGACTATAATTGAGACACGTGGAGCAAATCAGGGTCATTTAATCCAACATGAGCAGTCCATGGAACATTAGCAAAGAGAAAGCACCTTTTCTGATGGAAATCTACAGTGGTTTGGATGAACCTGGTAGCCTATTTGACCTAGCACAGGTGCACAGATCAGCACACTTTCAGGATAAAATTTCATGAATGCAAAGTTGCAAACTCAAATCTGATCAGAAACCTCAGACCTGATGTTATTAAAATTTTCAGTTCAATCTAATCATGCCATAGAACTATTAGCCATTGTCCCTTAGGTTACTCTTGCAGAAGCCTTCCTTTGTCCCCGTGCTTTTTGCTGTTCGTGGCTATACTTAACACATATAGGATAAATCAGGGTCATTTAACCCAGCATAACGGGTCCATGGAACATTTTGCAAATGAAAATGCATCTTTGCTGACTGAAACCTAAAATGGTTTGGATGAACCTGGTAGCCTATCTGAGGTAGCACGGCTTCACAGATCAGCAAACTGCAGGATAAAATCTTCATCAATGCAATGAAAACGCTAGCTCCTAACCAGAGGTTTCTCTGAACAAGCTTTGTAAATGGACCCTGAATCTACACAAAGACATTAAGGCATATGTGACACTCACATACCACAGTACCTCATGTAGATGGAATGATCTTAAAAGTTTCCACAGTACAAAAAGTATTGGTGCATGCAAAGTGTATTAGCAGCTTGGAGGCTTGGAAAGTGGAACTTGAATGGTAATTATGTATCTGTGACTGATGAAGAAGACTTAATTTCTTGTAGTACTAAAGGTAATGCTTAAATGCAGCCTACAGCATCAATCGCACTAAGATTATTTAGGCTTCCGCTAAAAAAAGACCACTACATGCTTGCAGAGAAAGTTGTAAATTCTAGGCAAGTGCTGTTAGCAGTAGCACCACTGGCAACACACTACCATAGAACCCTGTTGAGTTTTATACCCTTTAATTGTACATCTATCCATGTTGGGAGAACTTGAAGATTTTTTAATGCCCCTACAACTGGGAATTCCACCCTCAATCAAACAGATATTGCATAATTGCACACACATGCAAATGCCTGGTAAATGATTAAAGAAAGGAACAATTGTTTAAAATTATGCAACCTTCCTTCTGCACCCATATACCAAAATTGGCACTTTGGAGGTTGCTTTTCAAAGATATTAATTTCCTTTTGGATGTTGGTGGTTGCTGGATTCAGGATGCAAAACTGTGACTCAGAACAAAGCCATTTTCAAGGCATAATATTCAGAAGCATCAAACACTCATGGAGCTTGCAAGGAGTCTTTTGAATTTTGCAAAAAGTGACCATGTTATCCACAATTAATTGCAATTGTTCCTCTCTTCCAGATATATTGTTAATTCAACAAGATCTCAAGTCTCGTGATTATTTTACTAGCAAAGAAAATTTCAGGGAAAAATATGCCTCATGAGACATTTTCTTCTGGAAACTACACAACTCTTTTAGGAAATGGAAACGCCGTGGAAATATTTGCATATCAGAGGTTAAAAATTATTTTTCATGGCAGTGATGGAGCTGACCACCGTTTTCTCTACAAAATAAAACATGATCTGCAAAAAGATGCTCATATGCTTAATCAAAACCTTGAGAAAAGGTTCGAACTCCAAAGAATATGATCCCTGTCATCCCTTGATAGATCCAGGGTTTAGATGGATCTAGCCTGTTTTTATTAATGTTTTGTATGGCCAAACATTTTTTTTAATTTTTATTAATTAATGTTTTACTTTATTTTTCTTTATAAGACCAACATTTATGTTTTATAAGTTATGTTACATTATGCATCTCCCCCACCTAGGCTGTAGAAAGCACCTCTCAGAGGCAAGGGGCCTAAAACCTATTTGCAAGATTTCTGCATAGCATGTAGGAAGAATGATCAGCAAACAATGCAAAATGTACAATGCATGTATGAAAAATGCAAAGCAACAACCACTCCCAGGTGGAAATGTATAAAACCAAGCCTCTTGCAATGTTCCCTTGATTTTCCATAAATAATGTTTTGAGATACATTTCTGATCCAGTGTCCTGGCCTGGAGAAAGAGAAGCTTTCAAACAAAATAACAACAATAAATTTCACCACGCTCGCCAGAACCTCAATGACAACTATCTTAGCACTCACTTACAGTGGCAAAATGTATTGATTGGAAACAGTGATTATGGAAGAGCACAACAATTGAACTCTAGCCTATTTATGCACTCCTCACCTTACAGTACAACCTTAGTCAGGGAGGTGACAATCTTAAACAGGGAAGAGCTCAACAATTTAACTCTAGTCTATTTATGCACTCCTCACCTTACAGGACAACCTTAGTCAAGGAGGTGGCAATTTTAAACAGGAAATGGACCTTTGTCAGTTTCTACAGGTTATTGTCAATTGTTAAGCTGTGCAGGAGAAAACTCAAAGTGAGTGAAACCTCTGTTGATCAAACATCCATTCAATGTAATCATGTCAAAGAACTATTAGCAGTTGTTCATAGGGTTACTCTCGCTGAGGCCTCTTTTCAATGCCAGGCTTTTGCCTGTTCATGGCTATATATTGGGTAAATGAGGGCCATTTAATCCAGCATCAACTGTCCACCAAAGATTTTCAAATGAGGATGTCTCTTTTCTAGTACAAATCTACAGTGGTCTATATGGGTGATACAATCAGGCACTTTAGTGCTATAGGGCACATTCATGTGATGATTAATATTCTTATAACCAGTGGTGAGAACATCGCGATTTTTTTTCCCTGGCAATTTTTTCGGCAATTTTTTATTTTAAAAAAATCGCGAATTTTTCGTAAAAAGCACGATCTAACGAGTAAAAATCATGAGTGGCGGAAACAGCGGGTTTTAAGAGCCGATTTTTGGTATTTTTTGTCATTTTTTTCAGACTGTGGGCAAGTTTGAGAGCTGAATAGGGGAGGAAGTCATCTACAGGGACAGAGGAGGAGAAAAACCAAATATTTTAACATCCCAAGCAAGAAAAATTTGAGTTTGGACCAAATTTCTTCAGCAAAGCATGGTTTCCAAGTATGGCACCAAATTTAGCCAATTTTTTTTTGTTTTTTTCTTGTTTTCATTTGGGTTTCTATAACCCATTGATTATCAATGATTTTTGAGTGGATTTAATTGTGTTTTTTTTTCATTTTTGTTGCATAGAGTGGAGAGAGTTCATTTTGGTCAAAAATGCAAAAACTGGATTGTTAGATTTATAAGTTTAATTTTTTCTTGTGCTCTATTTTTTTGCATCATTTTTGCTTGGGTTTGAACGTGCATTTTTTCCATTATTATTGCATTGAGTTGAGGTTTTTTTTTTGTCAAAAATTCAATGTGTTGTATGTAAATTCTATTTTTATTTTTTTTAACTTGCAATTCTTCTCGTGCCCTAAGTTCAACTTCAAACTTCATCTTACATTAAAACTCAAGAGTTCAACAAAGTTACAAACATGCCAAGGAAATTGGGCCCTTTGTGGGAATTTGGTGAACCTGATGGAGGGTTTGACAGATCAAACTTGACTTGCAAGTTTTGTGGGCATCATATCACAGAGGGGGTATACAAATTAATGTATCACCTTGCACAAATCCCTGGACATGAGGTAAGGCCTTGCACCAATACAAATCCTGAAATCATCCGAAGAGCCCTCAGATCATTGAAAGAAATAGAGCAAACCAAACTGTCCAAGTCAGCTCTGAAGAGTCAACTAGCAGGGAATAGAGTGATAGGAGGTGAATATAACAGTGGCATTGGTTCTACTTCAGCATCAATATGTACAACCAACCCTATAGTTGCCTCATCATATTTTGTTCCTAGAACCACGTCTGGTTCACAACCATCTATCTCTTTAATTATTTAAAAAAAAAAAAAAAAATTGACAAGTTGTTGGGCAATTTTCTTCTTTGGAATGATATTCCTTTCGGCGTTGCAAGAAATAATCGATTTTTCCAACCTGCTGCTGATGTTATTGCAATTATTGGCCCAGGGTACAAAGTCCCTTCTTATGATGACTTTAGAGGCCACATTCTTCAAAATGAGAAGGTTGACTGCACCAAGAAATTGGAGGAGTTTAGGGCATCATGGGCGCACACAGGATGCACTGTGATGTTAAATGGTTGGACCGATCAAAAGGGCAAAAGCCTTATAAACTTCTTGGTTAATTATCTCAAGGGGAATATGTTTATGAAATTTGTTCATGCCTCTACACATATCAAAGATGCATGATTATTATGTGATTTGTTGGATGTGTTTATTTTGAAGGTGGATCTAGAACATGTTGTCCAAGTCATAACAGACAATGCTGCAAATTATGTTGATGCTAGCAAGATGCTTATGGAGAGGCGTCCTACTTTATTTTGGACACCTTGTGCTACACATTGCATTGATTTGATGTTGGAGGACATAGGAAAAATTACTTTTGTCAAAGATATTGTTGACTCATCAAAAAGCATTACAAAATTTATATATAATCATGCATCTGTGCTTCATTTGCTGAGAACATTCACCAACAACACGGAGCTAGTGCGCCTTGCCAATACACGGTTTGCCACAAGTTTCATATCTCTTCAATCCCTCTTGAATTCTATGTGGGATGTGAAGAGAATATTTATTTCAAATCAGTGGCGTGTTTTGGCATTTAGCCGCAAACCAAAGGGAGAGGCCATATGCAGATTAGCTTCATACCAGGAAAGCTTCTGGGCAGGAGTGCAGGAAGTGTGTAGCATTACTGAACCTTTGGTAAAGGTTATTCGATTAGTTGATGGTGACAAACCCGCAATGGGCTACTTGTATGAGGCCATGGACAAGGCCAAAGAATCCATTCGGACCTACTATGATGATAAGGGAGATGGGGGGCTTCAAGAACAACTTCTCCTACGGAAAGTGATTGATGAACGATGGAACAACACACTCCATCGTCCCATTCATGCTGCAGGGATCTACCTGAACCTCGCATTTGCTTACCCCTGTGGGTTCTTATTTGATGTTGAGGTCATGGATGGATTCTTCACATGTGTTCATAGAATGGCGCCATCTCCAGTAGAACGTGTAGAAATCTCCAAAGAAATGGAGATATACATGATGGCAGGTGGCACATTTAGCTTTGACATGGTCGTGGTTGATAGGGAGACTAAAATGCCAAGTATTTTTTAATTTGTTTCAAATATCATTGTCTCTTCAAGTTCATAACTTCATACTTTGCTTCAACTTTCAAATTTCATTTTTTTCTTATGTTTATCTTATTTGTAATTTTGTTGTAGAAGCTATGGTGACAGAGTACCCAATCTGCGAAAGCTTGTCATTTGAGTGCTCAGCGAAACATGTAGCTCCTCAAGATGCAAGCGCAACTAGAGTGTAATTATTATTTTATGACCCTTGTACAGGTTGGAGTCCCCGCGACTTAATGACATGGTATACGTCTACTACAATCTTCGATTGTGGGTGCGGCAACTTGAGAGGACACCTGATATGGAGGCCATCTCATTGGATGGGATTGACACCACTACTACATGGAGGGCTGAGGCCGAGAGGCCTCTCATGGAGTATGTCGCTGATTGGTTAGAGCAAGAGGTAGTGGAGGGGGTAGAGGAGAAGGAGAAGGAGGAGATGACACCACCTACCCAGGCTACCCCTGTCACCAGTAGAGTACGTGGTCTACCTCCTATAGACCCTAGTTCTTCAACTTCTAGAGGACAATAAAGTCCACTACCAGCTCCACCGCCATCTACATCTAGAGGGAAAGCTATTGCATTTTCTCGCAAGAGGGGGCAGAGGAAATCAATAATATTAGTTATTTGGTTCATTTCATTGTATATGACATTATGACTCATGATATGAGATACATTATTATATTTTTTTTTATTATGACCCTTGTACAGGTTGGAGTCCCCGCGACTTAATGACATGGTATACGTCTACTACAATCTTCGATTGTGGGTGCGGCAACTTGAGAGGACACCTGATATGGAGGCCATCTCATTGGATGGGATTGACACCACTACTACATGGAGGGCTGAGGCCGAGAGGCCTCTCATGGAGTATGTCGCTGATTGGTTAGAGCAAGAGGTAGTGGAGGGGGTAGAGGAGAAGGAGAAGGAGGAGATGACACCACCTACCCAGGCTACCCCTGTCACCAGTAGAGTACGTGGTCTACCTCCTATAGACCCTAGTTCTTCAACTTCTAGAGGACAATAAAGTCCACTACCAGCTCCACCGCCATCTACATCTAGAGGGAAAGCTATTGCATTTTCTCGCAAGAGGGGGCAGAGGAAATCAATAATATTAGTTATTTGGTTCATTTCATTGTATATGACATTATGACTCATGATATGAGATACATTATTATATTTTTTGTTGATATTTTGAGGCTGAGTTGGGACTCAAGACTTACCATTCAGGTATGATTCACTGTTATGTGTGATGTAGCACTAGAAATATTACACATCTTATATATTAGTTCTTTTATCATCTTTATGTATCAATGCATTTAATTTATGTCGTAGATGCTTTAGATATTAAAAAAAATTGAAAAAAATGAATATTTTTGTATTTCCTGATTTTTCCTATTTTTTCTGATTTTTTCTCCTCACTGATTTTATCCTGATCGCGATGTTCGCAACATTGCTTATAACCACCACATGACTCACTCCTTTCAAGTAGTTGTTAATCCTTAGTTGAGACTTAGGGCAGTTTAATGAGAAGCAGTTAACTCCTATTTTGTTCTAGTGAAAGACAATTTAGGTCGGTTCTAAACTCCATTCTGCAATCACGCATGCAAGGTCACAACACAGTTTTACACTACTCTGGGGGTTGTTGTGAAGACATCATTTTATTAGAATTGCTGTAAAACTTTGGTCTTTATAGTGGTTTCTGCCAATGTTTTGAGTTTGTTAGCTACTTTATGCACAAGTATAATTCCTATACCAACAACAATTCACAGTTATCTTCCTGTATCATTTTTTTCAATTTTTTAGAATTACTGCAAAATTTTGATCTTTATACTCGTTTATGCTGTGTTCTGAGATTGTTGGCTACTTTATGCAAGATTATAATTACTGTACTGACAAAAATTTGCTGTTATCTTCCTGTATCATATTTTCTCCAATTGTTTTGCCATCTATCTGACTGGGCATTTTTCTTGCAATTTGATCCCACTACTTTTTTCAGATTTCTCAGCAATGATCGATGATACTTTGTAAACATTTCACATTTTCACATTTCACTCAGGCAATAAATGAGTGTCCATGGCATTTTTTTCTATCAAAACTTTCAAATAGCTCATGCTAAGATAATAAATCTTCAATTTTCTACTGTTGAATAAGGTTATTCTAAATCAATATCATTTTACTCTAAATTTCAAACATGTTGGAGTATAACCATAAAGTATCATCAATCAAAACTCTAGCAATCAACTTTTATGTTGATCACAGTTATACTGCATCTTCATCTTCCGTTTATTATTGAAGAATATTTCAAGGAGAAAAGCGGATAATGTTCTTGGAAAAATATTGCAGCTTTTTTATTATTTATAGTTTGCTCAATTATACAGCATATGACTTTTCATGTTCACAATTTATGAGTGCCATTACCGAGTCTGAACGGTGAAAACGTGAAGGAATGTTTCAACACACAAGAAAGGCCAAAAATCTTGAACATACCTTCATCATCTGAAACAATATTTCTGGCACCCATGGTGACAGATTAGTTTAGAGAGATGTTGAAAATCTGACAGCTCCCAGCTTACAGGATTACTTTCATAGAACCTCAGAACTGGATTTCTCAACCTGGTAAAAGTCAACGAATCAATTTCTTAATGTTCCTGGAAACACCATTAGTGAATGTCCAACACAATTCAAAGAATTCTGATTCAAATTGTTTGCAAGTCATGTACATTCGACACTAAACCCTTGTCAACCTAGACAGGAAATTCCAAGACAATCCCCAGTTATCCAAATCAAATAAAACCAGCAAAATACTCTTAAAACATAAATAAATCAGGCTGGTAACAAACAAATAACAAAGTCTAAAACACTGCCAACATTGTTTAAACTTTAATATGTCAAAAAAATAAAAACGAATCCCAAAATAATCAAATTTATTTGATATTCAGCCCAACAAGACCCCCGTAACCCCAACAAAGGAAGTTACAAAAGAATCCAAGTTCTCTAAATCCCAAAAATTCAACAATTCACCCTTATTCAAAACACACAAACCAACCCAAGCATGAAGACCCACATCTAAAACACTGCCAAAAATATGTAAGCCTTGATACATCAAAAAGCTCAAATCCTAATTATCTTGAATTTGTTTCATATTCAACCCACCAAAACCGTTGTCACTCCAAAATTCAAAGTTGCAAGAAGATCAAAGTTATTTTGAGCTTAGTCTCGGAGTATCCACAGTAGAAACCATATTTCTGTCAACGTTTCAAATCCCAACAAGGATCCATTGTCAAGACCAATCTGAATGATGATAGAAGAAGAGCTTGTGAAAGGATAAATAGTTAAAGAAAAAAAAATTATTGAAAGTCGGCTAATAACTTTATTTTATTTTTAATATTAATTTTTATTTATCATTTTTTTATTAATAATTAATATTCTAAATAGTAAATAAATTATTATTATTATTATTATTTATAATTTATGATTATCATAATTAAATTATTCTTATTTATAGATTTTATTGTTAAATAATACTAGTTTTAAATTTTTTACAATTAATAATAACAATAATTAATTTATTAAGAATAATATTTATTTTTTTTTTTTTATTTTTAAATGATAATCATTTTTATTATAATTAAATTATTCTTATTTATAGATCTAATTGTTAAATAATACTAGTTTAAAATTTTTATATAGTTCTTAATTATGAAAATAGTTCATAATAATAATTATTAATTTATTAAGAATAATAATTATTTTATTCTATTTTATTTTATTTTTATAATATAATAAAATAACATAAGTAGATTTTATTCTTAGTTAGACACTGATTATTATTATGATTGATTTGTTAATATTATTATTACTATTATTAAAATAACCCTAAATTTTAATACTAATAATTATTATAAAACCTAATATTAGTTTTAAATTTTTTACAATTAATAATAATAATTATTAATTTATTAAGAATAATATTTTTTTTAATTGTTAATAATTTTTATTAAATTATTCTTATTTATAGATCTAATTGTTAAATAATACTAATTTAAAACTTTTATTTAGTTTTTAATTATGAAAATAATTCATAATAATAATTATTAATTTATTACGAATAATAATTATTTTATTCTATTTTATTTTATTTTTATAATATAATAAAATAAAATAACCTAAGTAGATTTTATTCTTAGTTAGAAACCGATTATTATTATGATTGATTTGTTAATATTATTATTACTATTATTAAAATAGCCCAAATTTTTAATACTAATAATTATTATAAAACCTAATCCTAATATCTATTTTAATTCATATGAATATATAAAACAAAAAACAAACAAACAAACAAACAAACAAACAAAAAACAAAACAAAACAAAACAAAACAAAACAAACAAAACAAAAAACAAACCTCATTACCTGAGAAGTTTTTGGTGGTTCTAACCTTTTGATTAAGGGGAGCCAACTACCACTGATCTCGATACCATTGTCCCGATTGAGATTCTGGGGTTGTTTTATAATCTCAAGAGCCTCCTTGATCTTCCTTCTTTGATGTTGCTCTTCCCTTGCGATGATTGAGGTGTTTTCCAAACAAACCTAATGTTTTGTTTTTGAGGAATGCTCTGCAAGTGCTGAAGTACGAGATCTTCCGTTCTTGATATCAGCTCCATGTTCTTTCAGTCTTTTCTGCAAAGAACGACCTGTTTCACCAATGTAACTTTTGCCACATGAATAGTCTGTTGACCACTACGTGTCAACTACCGATAGCAGTACACCACCTTTTTTCGCAAAAGGGATAGCGCTTGATCAACGTGTCCGTGCCATTCGACTATCATCATCTGCCTTATCATGTTATATTGTAAGCTCAGTCTGCACGTGTAAATTGTAAATAATCTTAGCAGATCCGTGTCATGTATGTAATTGCCTAAGTAAACCTAATCTTCTAGTGATGATCTACGTTCCGGAAGGTTTTTTGTCTCACCGACCCATGGTCGACAGAGTTTTCCTTCAGCTTAACCCCAAAGCAGGAATGGATTTTGTCATTAGAATCTTAGGGGAGTCCTAGTGTACTAGGTCGAGTCTATGTAAAAGTGATTTGGGAATAGTGCTAACTATTTGGTTAGGCGATTTTATTACAAATTGCTTGATCTGCTAGATTATAGTTGTGTCACAAAACTAGGTAGTCTATGAGGGTTTATGTCAAATGGGTTTTCCCCCTTGAGATGTAAAAATGTAAAAATCATGATGTAAAGTGTCTTGAGGGTTAGAAAATGTTTTATCCCCTCATAGGCCCTAGGTAAAATTCCCAAAGGCTAAGTTCGAGGGTCAAAAAATAAATAAATAAAAAATAAAAATAAAAAAATAATAATAATAATAATAAATATATATATAAGAAAATAAAATAAAAATTAAAAAATAAAATAATAAAAAGTCAAAGTTTTGAGGAAATAAATGCAAAATTTTAATTTTTTAATATATTAAAATGCATTTAATTTAAAAAATGTGAAATTTCTTCAACATTTAAAATTTCAACAGATGAGATTAAAAGAGATTTTGATCCTCATCAATGGTCGAGATTACTTTGACATGGATCACTCGAACTAGCGGTTGGGAATTTTATCTTTAAATAAGGTGTCAGGGGTCATTTAAGATGATTCAACCTAGGAGTGTGCGCTGAGTGAAAGCTCTCTTGTAATCGTTTTTCATGTGCACATAGAGAAAGACTTTGGGATTAATCTCTGCTGGTGTTACTCTTCGAAAAAATGTTGTGAGATGTTTTATTTTCTTGCATAAGATTTATTTTTAACCATTGACGTTAGCATATTGAATATTGATTTAAACACAGGTATCTTGTTTGATCACTAAGGTTTGAATGATAGTTTAATTTCTGAATATAATGGTAGGTATCTCCATTAGATCTGAATTTCACTAGTGTTTTCTCTCTCTATGTTAATGGTTGAATTAAGCTATGCAGGAAATCCTTGATGATGGATCCCTGTGGGATTTGAAACGTTGACAGAAATATGGTTTCCACTGTGGATACTCCAAGACTAAGCTCAAAAGAAATGAACCACAGATGCCTAAAATCCAGAATCAAAGTTATTCAAATTTTCCATGCATCCAACCAATTTACGCTTAGAAAAACACAGAAAACCAGCCTAATAAATGAGCCAAATGGTCATGTGAGACACTGTCAAAAAATATATAAACCCCAATACATCGGAAAGCTCAAATTCCAATAAACTTATTTATTCATTTTCAGCCCAAACAAAAAAAAACAAGATTTACCCACCAAAATCGGAAAAAAATGGAAGCTTTCAGTCAAACACTATGCTAACTAAAATTATACTGCTTCAAATTCCACGAATCCAACCAATTTACTTTTAAACAGATGCAGAAACCAGCCAATAAATGAGCCAAATGATCAAGTTGGAACACTATCAAAGAACATATAAACCCCAATATATCGGAAAGCTCAACTTCCAATAAACCCGTTTATTACATATTCAGCCCAAACAAAAAAACAAGAATAACCCACCAAAATCGCAACAAAAAGGAAATTTTCAGTCAAACCCTACACAACCTGACATTATACTGCTCACAAAACGTTTAAATGGTAGAAATCCGAAAATGGAAAAAGTTCCAAATCTCTCAAAACTTAAAAGTTCTCAGATACCCAAGCAAGCATTACCCACAAACAGTGAGATTTTAAAGAGGTTTAAAAACAACAATACACAATACACAATGTTCACAAAAAATGTAGAAACCACAAATGAACGATGACAAACTGGGTGCAACAAAGCCACCCCCGCAAAAGGCCCTCTTTCGCTGACAAGTAATTAGGGCCACAAACATACAACTGAGGTGTAGCTCAAGGGATTGGATCAAAAGGCACGTGCTCTCTATGTACGACAACTTGAGCACCAAAGTAGCAGTTGGTAGGTTAAATGCCTACAGGTGGATATAAGAAATCCATCATAATGGGTCAATGTAATGGGTAGAACTCCCACAAGATCTGAAGGCTAGCCACTGGAGATGGATGGGATATTAGACAGGACTATTGCTCCTTAACTGGCTTTGTTGTGTCTATAACTTGTTCCACACCTCTTGCTTCCACTCAGCCACCTAGATTTACTTCAAGAATTTAACATAATGGTGGATGAGGGCCTTGTCGATGGTTTTGGTTCAGGGAGGCATGACCTTGTCTTGCCAGCAACTAACGACCTCTTAACGAGTGATGATATCCTTGCTGAAGCCGGTATAGTCGCTGACTATACTGGCTAGGCAGGGCACGAAAATAACCAGAGTAAGATCTCAACTCTTGCATGCCCCAACTCACCTTGGGATTTCTAGAACTATTACCTCTTACTTACAGGTTCTTTCGTCTAGTCAAAACAATAAGCGACAGGCATAGCCTCAACATGCAATAGATGGAAGCTATGTTGCAGGAAACGTGGTATAGAGGTTCGTTTCTGTACGGAAACGGGTACGAAACGCGGAAACGGGTACGAAACGCGGAAACGCGTTTGGTACGGCCGTGAAACGCGTTTCCGGCCATACTGCCGCGTTTCCCGAAATGGAAACGTGGCCAGTAGGGCCGGAAACACGTTTCAGGGCTGTACGACCACGTTTCCTCATTAACTTGTGTTTTTTTTATTTTTTATTTTTTAATTTACTTTTAGGGTATGTTAGTGACTTCTTGTTGCTTCTAGATGCGTGTCTAAAGTTATAAAAGTGAATTTTTGCCCTAGTGTTGATATGTAGTTCATCAGGAAGTTTGATGGATATGCAGTTCATGGTAATGTTAAATTCTTAAAGTAAAAGTGATATTCTCCTTTATTTTTCATTTTCATCATTTTACTTAAATTTTTAACATTACCATGAAATGACTCAGGATGTTTTGGGAGTGGTTTCGCCCTCATTGGATTTCATATGGAGAAAGTGGAATTTTAGATCTCACTCAAAATCCAGCAGAGTTATTTGTTTTTCAGGATTTCAGGATTGGAGGGATTGCAATGTTTCCATTGGATTTTATCATGTACTAGGGTATGGAACTTGTATTTAATCAAGAGAACCAAGCCCTCTATGTAGGGGAAACTCCCAATAATCAAGATCATGTAGAGTACTAGGGTATGAAACGTGTACTTAATCAAGAGCACTAAGGTCGTTCGACTATGTAGGAGGAGACTCCCAATACAACAGTGGTCCTTCTAAAGAATGGGATGTGGATGCAGAAAATCCTGATTTGGATCTCTCTCTTGCAGCCTTATAGTCTTTATTGTACTTGCAGCCTCATATATTAATATAAATAAAGGCTGATTTTGAGATTTGGATATATAATAAAGGTTGCTTTTGGATATTCCAATATTTTTATTTTCATTATGTGATCATTCATGAGTAAATGTGATGTAAATTAAATCTTAATGTTTAAGTGTAATAAATTGTAATGTATCATTTATGCTTTATGATTGCACATATATATATATATATATATTTCAATATATATATATATATATATATATATATATATTCGTGTTTCCCCGTTTCCAAAATTTGGGGAGGTCGCGTTTCGTATCACTTCCCGTTTCAGAAACTCGTACCCGTTTCCCCGTTTCGTGCAACTTAGGATGGAAGAAGGTTGAGACCTCGAGGTTCACCACAAGCCCCCTGTTTACAAGACAAACAGGTATCTTTAAGACCAGCCTGTAGATGCAGTACCATGCTACAGTTGAACTATACTCAGAGAGTCAGAGGGAATGGTTTGAGAAAGACAGCGCGGGGCACCTCCCACCCACCAGACCTCCACTCAGCCACAGCTCAATGGACAAAGAATAATCAACAGCTTCTTCCTTTCGGCCTCGGATGTTAGGAGTAGCTCTCGTTCCTCTAATCCCCCCATGACCATACAATTAGATTTCCCAATGGTTCTGGAGGACCCAAACAAGGAGAGATTGTATTGCTCGCCTCCCTCGCCATTGGCCATAAAATCCGAGAGATGCTGACTTCATTAGCCTCATCTTCAACTCCCCTTTTTCTTCTTTGGAGTTACACAGTGCAGCAATGACATACTTTGTATCTCTCATTTTTGGTCACTTCATGCGATTTTATACATTCTCTAATTGTACTTTTATTTCACTTTAGTCTTATTTTAGTCATATTTTAGCCTTGTTAGCTTTGAAGTTACAATGGAGTCGCATTTTAAGCCTTGTTAACTTTGAAGTTACAATGGAGTCGCATTTTTAGCCTTGTTAGCTTTGGAGTTACAATGGAGTCACATTTGCACTCCCACATGTCTTGTATTTACACCGCATGTATATTCTAGTCCCATTGACCTACTCTTGTGGTCACCCGAGGACATTAATAAAATTATCTTATCTTATCTTATCTTATCTTATCAAGGGAGTAGAACCAAAAGAATTGAAAAAAACAATCCAAATAAAAAGCACAAGGGTATTCTACGCAAGCAAAACTCATTTCCAGCAAGGGAACCAGAACCAACAATAATGAAAGAGCAGCCCAATCAAATGGATAGGTAATGGTGCAAATCAGTGTTGACAATCTCGGTGTTAGATTGCCGATATTCAGAAATATCGCCAATAAAATATCGCAATATTTTCACTCCCTGAAAATATCACGATATTTCCGAGATATCGCCAATATCTCGGGAAAATATCGCGGGACGATAGTAAATATCACCAGTCCGTCTAACTAGTGCCTAGAAAAGGGAAAAACAATTTTTTTTTGCTCATTTTGGGTTTCTTAGTGTTGGAGAAGGAAGGGGAGAGCGTTGTGGTAGTTGTCAAGGAGGAATTGAGGATCAAAGAGCCATTATCACCACCAACTACGAATTTTTTTGTTGATCAAGATTGAAGAACAGTGAGACAAACTTCATTTCTTTCACTAACAGTTATGTTCTTAAAAACCCCTACGTTAATAATTTTTTTCATAGATTTAGGGTTATTCTTGCTTGTCTTTTTGCCTACCAACATTTTTCTTCTTCTTTTTTCCATTTGCTATGATTTTCATGCCCATGAGCCAATGCAAGGGTTTTCTCCATATTTGGAGAGCAAACCCATTTCTTTTTTTGACTTTCAAATGCACCCTCTTATTGTCATTTTTCATTGAATTCACATTGCAAATAATGTAGCAAAAAAATTATTTTGTAAAATGAGGTGGTTATTACTTATTATTTTTCGTGTATGGGTGGAGTAACTTTAATCATTAATTCCATTTTTTTGTTTTTTTGGTGCCCTAGGGTTGAATTAGATCACTACAAATATGCCAAAAGCCTTGGACCCATTTTGGGAGTATGGGGAGCCTGATTGTGGGACAAATCAGGCATATCTATAATGCAAATTATGTGGGACTAGGATGACAGGAAGGGTTACGCAATTGAAATACCATCTGGCTAGACTCACTGGACATGATGTTGGGCTTTGTACAGTTTCTAGTTCGGAGCTTATACAAAAAGCTCTTAAAGCAATTGATGAAAAAGACAGAAAGAAAGAAGAGGCAGAAAGACACAAGGTTGAACGTGCAGGTAGATCTTTCGGGATACCTTCTTCTGATTTTGAGGCTAAGGGTAGTGGGAGGGGCTCCACAACATCACCCGCTATTGCTAGTGTGAGCTCATCATTTTTTGTTCCACGAACTTGACATGGAGCACAACCTTCCATAAAATCAATTGTTAAAAAAAAGGAGAAGCAAGAAGCAGATAGAGTTATGGGGAGGTGTCTTTTCTGGAGCAACCTACCTCTCAGCATCACCAAAACCAATCCATTTTGACAGCGAATGTGTGATGTTATTGGTGTTGTGGGCCCAGGGTACAAAAGTGCTACATATGAGGAGTTGCAGGGGGCAATTCTTCAAGCAGAAAAGCAGGACATCAACTCTAGATTGGCGGAGTTGAAACAAACATGGGAAGTTTTTGGATGCACAGTGATGTCTGATGGTTGGACAGGTAGGAAGGGTAGGACCCTTCTAAATTTCTGGGTACATTGTCTTAAAGGTACCATGTTTATTAAACCAATGCATGCATCAGCACATATCAAAGATGCAACAATGATATGTGAGTTGTTAGATGGGTTCATCTGGGAGATTGGTGTGCAGAATGTGGTGCAAGTCATAACAAACAATGCAGCTAATTATGTGTATGTAGATAGGATGCTTATGGAGAGGCATCGCACATTCATCTGGACTCCGTGTGCAGCGCATTGTATCGATTTGTTGCTTGAGGATATGGGGAAACTCTTCTTCATCAAGGAGGTGGTTGATATGGCTAGGAGTGTCTCCAAATTTATTTATAACCATGCTTTTGTTCTTAGCCTCATTAGGAGGTACAGTGGAAACAAGGAGTTGCGGCGTCCTGCAATCACACATTTTGCCACCAACTTTATTACAATTCAATCTTTTCTTCGATGCCAGTTCGAGTTGAAGCAAATGTTTGTTTATGATGAGTAGCGTGATTGTAGATACAACAGGAGAAAGGATGAGAGAGCCATTGCAAAAATGGTGTACTCTAACACGTTTTGGAAGGGATTAGAAGAAGCGTGCTCAGTTAGTAAACCTATAGTAAAGGTTCTGAGATTGGTAGATGGGGACAAGCTTACAAAGGCTTATTTGTATGAGGCCATGGATAGGGCCAAGGAGGTCATTCGTTCTTATTATGCAGACAAGGGTTCTGCTAGGCTTGATAGGCATATGATGTTATGGGATGTGATTGATAGTCGGTGGACAAGGATGCTTCATCGACCCATTCATGCAACAGCACTCTTCCTCAACCCCGCATTTTCATACAAATGCACCTTTGATTTTGATAGCGAGGTGATGGAAGGGCTCCATTCCTGTATTCAGAGGATGGTACCTGATCCTGAGCTTCGTAGCAAAATCAATCGCGAGATACAGTTTTATCGGGATTGTGTTGGCCTATTTGGCTTTGATGATGCTATTAGGGAAAGGACCCTCTTCATGCCACGTAAGTGACAAGTCATCACTCATTAGAATTTTCAATTTAGAATTTCCTTATTTATAATTCTAGATTTTTAAAATTCAATTATATAACTTCTATTTAAAAGTTTAATTATGTTTCATGTTTTTGACTTTTTTATTTCTTTATTTTGTTGTATATATTTTGTGGCGAAGCTATGGTGCAAGGGCACCAAATTTGCAGAAATTGGCCATAAAAATCATGAGTAAAACATGTAGCTCTTCAGGGTGTGAGCGCAATTGGAGTGTATTTGAGAAAATACATTCAAAAAAGCGCAACCGGTATAACTTTGAGCTCCAGCCCTCAGTTGAGCAATTACATTTATTGCAATTTTTAATTTTTAATTTATGACCCTCGTGTCAAGACTCGAGACTTGAGAGTCATTAGTTTTTTTGACACTCTTACAGGTTAGAGTCCGCACACCTCAATGGTTTAGTGTATCCGACTTCAAGTGAAGCAAATAGAAGCACCAATGGATCCAGATGCCATTTCCTTAGACAATATTGATGTATTGTCTCAGTGGAGGGTGGAGTCTGAGGTGCCCATCTTGGAGGAGTCACCTTCATGGTTAGAGCGAGATGATCCATTAGAACAGGGGCAGCAAGAGGAGGAGGAGGAGGAGGAGGAGCAGGAGGCAAAGGAGGAGGAGGAGGAGGAGACTATGGGAGCATCATCATCAACACCATCTGCTATAGGTATAAGAGAGAACAGCTCCATACCTAGCACTCATTATTTAACATTAGGTGCAGGGCCAGGGCCAGGGCCTTCTACTGCTAGGTGTAGGCCTAGCAAACAGCCCATCATGTTTTCCCGTAAAAGGGGGAGAGGGCACTGATTCCAGATATATAGTTGTTAGTTTTAATTGCTTTGCTACATAAAACTCATGATGATGAGATCCTTTTATACATGTGATGTTATTTTGTATTGGTTCTCCACATTAGAGTCTTTATTGGACAATTATCATGGATCAGCAGGATCTGGTATCGTGTTTGATGTATCATTTCTATTTGACATCATATATATCAGTGCTTTCTTCATATTTATGCGCCAATGTGTTTATTTCATGTTGTTATTGCTTTATATGTTTAAAAATTTGAAGAAAAAAAAATGAATATATTATGCATTTTTTATGCTTGCCGATATTGACGATAAGATGTTTTATGGACCCTCGCCGATATTTTGTCGATACCGATATTATCAACACTAGTGCAAATACAACGATGTTAGCCATCAAAAAGCCATGTGAATGTGAAGCAAATGATATAAAAATATTTGGAGAAAAGGTTATACTACAATACTTTAGATTGTTCGCAGATTAACTAAATCTGAATTGTTTTTTATATCGTTTGTGGCATTGCCAACTGGAAAAATATCGATGAGAAGGGAAAAGTGCTTAATTGCTCGAATCAATCGCCTTCAACTGCTTTCTTGAGGATTTCGCCAGCTTCAAACCTGCAATCTCCTCTTCTTTCAAACCCCCCCCCCCCTTGTTTCGCACATCAATTTCCCACACTGGCACAATAGCACCCTGCCACTTGGTGAGAGATTCACCCCAATAGATGATATTTCATAACCAAGGGCTGCAAATGATACCATTTATTCCTTGTAGTTTGGAATGACTGGAGCTTTAAGAAAAAGTCTTAGGCATTGCATGGAAGGTCCACCTTTATATCAACTAGCAATTGCCCCTAAAGGTGCAAAGATACACCAAAGGCATAGAAGATTTGAGAAGATCATCTCACTACAAACAGATCCCACTACTGAATGCATGTGTATAAGGTCCCTTTATCACTAACATCAAAAATAGTTGTTGTGAAGATTTTGTGTATATGAAATATCAGCAACCACTAAACCATATATCCATATATCTCTCCACCCAATATTGGATTTGTGTGGAGTTAGAGACATAATTTGGTATTAGTGTTTTGAAACAATATAAATGTTAGTCTAATAAGAATAGTCTCACCACCCAATACTGGATTCAAATGGAGTTACAATTGTGATTTGGTATCCCTGTTATGTGATTTGGTATCCCTGTTATGGAACAATATAAATTTTGGTCCGAGAACAATAGTCACGATCAATTGACTGCCAGTCAAACAAAATATCATCATCTAAAGCACCAACTCTATTCACCTTTCCTTCATCTTCCAGTGCATTGTTGTCATCAATAGAATACAAGTTATCAAGATCCACCTAAAATTTATTAACATGGAACACATTCTGTTGAACTACTTCCAAAATTGCCCCAAAGGGTTATGTTAAATTATAATTCCAAGGGTGTAACCATTTCCAAAAATGTGAGTTGCAAAACCTCCAACTCCGGCACCCACTAGAGGAGCATCGCACTCAATGTTTCATAATACAAGTCTGCAAACTTGAAAACCATGCGAAATAATTTGTGAATAAAAACAAAAATGCTCTATGTATTTTAAAGATTAAAAGTGTTACTAGTTCCATTCAAACTACAACGTAAAATAAAGGAAGAAGGTATAATTATTAATTTAGATGTAAGGCATTACACCAGTGCAATGTTAACTTTAATGTGGCAGTCGATTTCATGTGGCGACCACCAAACCTTCTTCCACCATCCATCCCTTTGCATCAAGCTTCCATCTCTTTGCCCCAAACCTCATAGCTTATGCATGGTGATTCATCTTGTTTGTTATTTCCTCTAGCATTTCCTGGGTTTACCTACTTATCGTGTCTTCCATTTCTTTCTGTATTAGACTCTCGCTTATTTTCTTTCTCCATTCTTTCACCCTCCGCTTTTGCGCTCGGCTCCACGCGCCTTATAGCACACAAGGCCCTATTGTAAGTGTAATTTATGCAGAACTGCAGCCACGGGCACAGGCATGGGAGGATCCCTCCAAGACTATATCACAAATACCCCTAGATACAATTCTCGTTGGGTTCCATGGGAATGTTAAAGATGCCCAAAAATTATCATAAGATGCCTTGCAAGGGATTGGCTTTGTTTCACGATACCACAGAGAAAATAGGGGAAGAGTAGGACCAGCTACAGTTAGGACGTGGTCATGTGGAAGAAGTTGAGGAGCGAAAGCATGTGGCGACGCCTGGTTACCATGTCCCACGTGGTCAAAAATGGTTTGATGCAGGCAGACGAAAATGGATCAAATCTTATTGGCTGGGATGAATAGTGTTTACTCAACCCAAACCCGCAGAGAGACGCCTTCAATGTAATTAGGTTATGGGCAAGGAGAGAAGCTTTAGTCCACAAAAGGCCCAACCCTATTCTATGAGGGCATAACTTTGATGAGTGATAAACCCTTATTGGACTCTTTGTGGGCCCCCGAAATGAACCTTGTGTTTGACAGTTACGAGAAGTTGTTTCTCAGATGATTTACTATCGACTTTGGGATATCTAATTAACCCACAAAATCCTTTGGCTAGAGATCAGCTTAAGACATCAAACAAGTGATTTCTTGTATCAATCAGCGATAATCCTTACCTCCACGACCCCTATGGAAGTCCCCAATGGTCAGAATCCATTAATTCCCTTTGACTTTCAAGCTAAATCACATCGTCAATTTGTTACTAGATTGAATGTATCATCATGGTTTTCAATCTAACGGTCAGAATATGGGGATGTTAGTGGTTCCAATCGACCTTGTGCATTTTGTAGTGCCAGCATTTAACACTTCGAAATTATATTTTTTTCAACATCTTTTGATATTATATTTTTCCAACATATTTTTGCAATTATATTCCTTTATGGAATGGTATGATGTACATTATTCTATTATATTTCGTATTTACTTGATATGCACTATTATGACATGGGCTAAGGTGCAGATTGCAAGTGACATGACTACTCGATTAGATTATTCGATGACAAGTATCCAACTAGTGTCGTAGTGTGGTCCATATTAGGGTGTTGACCCTAGTTCTTGAAGGAAGGGTGGAGGCATTTCCCACCATGTAACTGTGAAAATCTGGTGACCCAAATTCCCTACTGCAACAAACTGATATTACTTCTCCTAATCGTTAATTCATTCAAGTTATTTACTGTGTTACACTACAAATATCGAAGTAAATACAATTGCAACCTTCACTAGTTAAATTATATGCGGAAACAAGTATTGAGCAAGAAAGAAATAACACACACAAGTGACACTATTGTTTTTGGACAAATGTCCCCGGAAAAACCTAATGCGGGAAAATCGGTGCAGCAACTGAGGGTTTGTATTATTATGTAGTGGTTTCTGAATACAATCTTTGGATTCCTTACTATGTATCCGATATAGAGAATTTTATTGGCAGAGAATTAGTGAGAAGTACCTCACACAATCACTTGAGATTCGACCCTAATCCAGCCACTGAATGGCAAGCCCCACACTGCCTCTGTGTTGCCTCTGCATCAACCTACGCATTCCAACGTCACAGCTACTAGGCTCTCTGTCACCCTTCTTGTTGGTCGATTTGCCTCTGGAACTTCGATTCTTTTTCCCTTCCGGTCTCACACCCTGGCTTCTGGCTCTAAAACTTGACTCTCCAGCAAATTTTGAATCTCCTCCCAAGCTCTGAGCTGCCTCAGGATGGCTCTACGCTGCCCAGCGTGGCTCTGCGTTGCCTCTTGTGGATCTCTCTCTGCCTCCTCTGCAATGTATCCTCGGATCAGGAAACTCTCCAACCGAAATACTATCCCTGCTCATCACTGCAAGAAATCTCCTCGATGACCTCTCCGGCAATTGTTGTGCTACTCCCTTGAGAAAATCGATCTCTGATCTCTCACTCGATGTGTTTTCTAAATGCCCATTGAAGTCCTTCTTATAATCTTCTCGTTTAGTAATCAACAGCCCAGATTAGATTCTAATCAATGGCTCAGATCATTTTGACTTGATCTTCATCTTCTTCTAGAAGTTTCACCCCCAGTTTAATTAATACCCTTTAATTATTTTAATTTTGTAAGTTTAGACTTAGGCATCCATTAAAAATAATTAATTATTTTAGTGAAACTGTTTCCGGGTGGAATTTCCCAAAACGATTTTTGGGTATTATGGAATACATACATCCTAGCCTCCCTGCAAAATTTACCAGAAATTAACAGTAACATCCAAGCCTGGGATAGAGAGAGGCCAATGATGGACACACTCCCCTAGACATGCAATGACGATTGCCAGTTTCCTTCTAGGGAAGTTGTAATAAGCTAGGTCAATTTTATGCTAGGGTTTTGTGGGCTTTCAACAATTTTCTTTCAATGCATAAATTAATTCAACACTAGTAACATCTTCTGCTATAAATAGTGCCAATTACTGCAATAAATTGAAGCAAAGCAATAATTATTTTCACAATAATTAATCTTTCAGCTCAATGTATTGGTTATAGATTCATACCAATAAGAGACACAAAATCACAATATGTTCTACGTTCAACAACCTGTGACAATTTGTCTAATCTTTGACCACGTACTCATTCCTTATAATTGTTAATGGAACCTGGGCTAAAATGATTGAATCTAACTCAAACCGCTTCATTTTTCCGCCTCAGTTCTCAGTAATTTTCCCTTACACGACTACAGGTTTAGTTCTATCGCAAAATACCCTACCGCAGAATATCTATGACTGCCACAGTGTGGAGTTCGCTCTGCCTAGAACTCCACAAATTCACTGCAGGGAAAGTCACTTTAATCACTAGAAGTCTCATCTTGTCTCGAGCGACTCGAATGCCTGCGTGACCACTTTCCAGAGTTTAACACAACTTCAATCTACCACAGGGCCCTCGCACAGTCCTTAGTACCCCGATCTGTTGAGAAATGATTGTGTGCTTCAAGAGAGAATCATCTCGTGCTAAAAGTGTGATCTCTTATTCTCATGAACAGCGAACCATGAGCTCGCAATACCTGATAACACGTAGTAAATGGGTGAACTTCGGATGATTACTCTCGAGCCTAGAACCCCACTTACGGTGAAAACTCTAATCAGTTGTCCACTGGAAACCGTAATTTACTCAGAAAGGAATTTGCGTCATAATGGACAGGGTTGCGCATGACCTGCTGTGCTCGGATAAATTCACTATGTTTCAACAATAACCACATGCCATTTAAGTCTCAAGGCAATTTCACTGGTTTTCGTGCATTCCTATGCCTGACAAGAAGAAATGGCCCTTTTTCCTTCAAAAGATCTCAGCTACTCCAATCTCTTTGCTATCCTTTAGAAGCCTAAAAAAGGAAGAACCTCGTTGCCCAAATTTTGATTCTTTGTGTCTGAAATAGAGAGATTGATTTAGCAGAATTTTTTCTCCTTTATACAAGAATTCCTACGTCTAACACTCAAAGCCTCAAGCTCAAAACAGAGATAATAATCCAATCCAATGATCCTTCAAATGAATCCAATCCTCTTGAATTTATAGATTTCTTTGAGGGGCTCTCCTTCTTTTATTGATTGAGTAAACTTTACTCCAAGCCCCAACTTTCAGCGACCCCAAAACTTGCCCAATAGTGGGAATTTTGGGGTTCTTCCCCTTAATGGAGGACTATAGACTACAAGGATTGATAGGCTATTTCATCCCATAAGAATTTAATTTCCCGAGGACATTACAAAAGTTAGGTCGATATAGTTGATGCTTCTGCCATCTTGGTTCTATCACTGGTTAGATCAATATAGTTGATGCCATATTATATTACGGCAGAGGATTGATAAGATGGAAGCAGAAGTAGGTTAGGGAGGATAAGAGGCTATATGTTAGTTGGAGAGTCTAGATGGGAAGTCGCATCCTTTCTTAAATTACTTAATTTGACTACTATATCTTTCTCTCTGTTTTGTTATGCCTTATTGTCATACTACTTCCCAATTGCTAGTATCATTTTGACTCTAACTTCAGGACAAAGTTTTCTGAAGGACGGGTGTATGTAATGCCCCTACTTCCACATCTCCATCCAATCCTTATCTTGGATCTCCATACTCCCCCCTATCATTTGTTAGAGTCACACATTTGAACAAAATGAATTCTATGTTAATATTGAAGTTGAAAAGCTCAATTTGTGTGCTCACATTAACAAATCCAATATACATAACAAAGATAAACTATGAACATTACAAAGACTTCCAGAATATTTTATTGAACATAATAACTACACAAAAGGACATATCCACATTAAGAGGTATGCATCATCCACTCTAAGGACATATTTAGTTACTTTTATATGTTAGTGCCTCTTTCCTCACATTTGTTCTTTGATGATTTCTAAAGCATGATCCACGATTCTCTCTCAGAGTGTAATGCCCTTACCTGATCCTATTATCTTACATTATTTTATTAGCCTACCTGTCGACTTTTGTGCTTGACTCCAATAAGTATTATTAGTATACGTACGAGATATACAAATGTTAGCTACATACCCACACTTCGCACTAATAAGCTAGTGTTCTAAAGCTTAATATGTTAAATGATTAAATAAATGGTTAATCTTGAGCTAAGTTGCACGAAACGGGGAAACGGGTACGAGTTTCCGAAACAGGCACGGGTATGAAACGTGACCCCCCCAAATTTTGGAAACAGGGAAACGCAATATATATATATATTAGGACATTTAATAAATATGTGCAATCATAAAGCATATATGATACATTCTAATTTATTACATTATCATTAAATTGTCAATTGTCAATGCATAAACTATATGTCTCTAAATTTACATCACATTTACTCATGAATGATCACATAATGAAAATAGCAATATCCAAAATCAGCCACGAGAAATTTCTAATTTCTTGTCTCGTGCTTGACTGGGAGTCTCCTCCTACATAGTCGAACAACCTTAGTGCTCTTGATTAAATACGAGTTCCATACCCTAGTATCCTACATGCTCTTGATTATTGGGAGTCTCCCCTGCATATATGGCTTGGATCAATGATTAAATACAAGTTCCATACCCTAGTACATAACAAAATCCAGTGGAAACATTGCAATCCCCCCAATCCCGAAATCCTAAAAAACAAATAAGTCTGCTGGATTTTGAGTGAGATCTAAAATTCTATTTTCTCCATATGAAATCCACTAAGGGCGAAGCCACTCTCAAACATCCCGAGTCATTTCATGGTAATGTTAAAAATTTAAGTAAAAGGATGAAAATGAAAAATAAAGGAGAATGTCACTTTTAATTTAAGAATTTAACATTACCATGAACTGCATATCAACACTAGGGCCATAGGCTTGAACATTAGGCTGCCCCACTCAAAAAATCCTCTTTTTTATAACTTGAGAGACGTCTAGAAGCATCCAGAAGATATTTTAGTTGCCCAAGTTTCCAACCGTACTGACCACGTTTCCTCCTCGAGAAATGGGCCAGTACGGCCAGAAACGAGTTTCCAAGCCGTACGGTATGAGTTTCCTTGTTTCCGTTTCATTTTTGGCCGAAAACGGACCCTTCTCCAACGTTTCCTGCAACTTAGATCTTGAGTAATGATCAAGCTTATGGTAAGCCTTAAGCTTGATTAATGGTTAATCTTGATTAGTGATTAATTAACCTTAAAATCTTGGCTTATAATTATTAAGTTATATTTAAATATGATTATTAATAATTTAATATTAAATAAATTAGATTCTTGTGAATCCATACGATTTATTGACAAGATTAAATATTATCATTTTATTCTTAGTTTGTTGTTTTATTTATTATTTTAATATTTATTTTTATTCTTAGTTTATTGTTTTATTTATTATTTTATTATTTATTTCCCTTCATCCTTGTTGATTTCTGGCAGTGTTCCACGGGGACGTGTCCCCCAGAGTCGGGTGCGCGCACCCCTCGCACCCCACGCACCCGGGACGGGGAGTCTCTTGGGGGTGTGTTTCCCCACGCACCCTTTTTGGGGAGTCTTGGGGAGACGCAAGGGGGTGCGTTTCCCCAGTGTGGGAGTCTAGACTCCCCAAAAAGGGTGCTTCTGGGCGTCCCCCTTCAGTGTGGGAGTCTAGACTCCCCAAAAAGGGTGCGCCTGGGCGTCCCCCTTTAAATTTGTCTAATAAGACTTAAAAATTCAAAATTCAAAATCAAAAATTCAAAACTCAAAACCATTAAATTTTATTTTTTTTAAACTAAATAACTAAAACTTAAAAGTCTAAAAAAAAAATTAAAATTAAAACTAAATAACTAAAACTTAAAAGCCTAAACCTTAAAGTTAAAAGCTCATTTCATTTCAACCCAAAGTCATTTCCATTTCACTCTTAACTATTTTTGAGTTTGAACTTTGAAACTTTGAGTTATATAGATTTAGTGTTCAAACTTTGAAAATATACTAGTATGTTTTGCTTTCAATTTAGATTCTAGAATGATGGATGATGAATTTAATTTTTAAATCAATGTAGATTGTAGAATGATGAACCATTGAATGATGAATGATATCGATCAATGTATTTGAATATTTTATTATTGATTTTTATTTTTGTTTTTCGAATCTCATGGTATGTATGAATAATAATTAATTCAATAATGAGACTTGTCACTTGAGTATGCCATATGAATGATGTATGTATCAAAATGAATGATGAGGATGGATCAATGATTCAAATTTCAATTGTCTATTTAATATTTTTATGCTTCCATTATTGAACAGTGAACAATGAATATGAACTTGAATTATATATATATATATATATATATATATATACACACACGCACACACACACATATATATATATGTACCTCGACGACTCCCCGCACCCCCGAAATTTCCCTAAAATTTGAGGGTACTCCCACACGTCCCCCATGTGCATCTCCCCGCACCCGCATCTCCCCGCACCGGAGTCTTGGTGGAACATTGATTTCTGGTAGCATCGGATGTGTTGTAAGTCTCAAATTTTGCAAGGAGGCTTAGACACATGTATTCTCCAATACCCATAAATTGTTTTGCGAAATTCCACACAGAGACAGTTTTATTAAAATAATTAATTATTTTTAATGGGACCCTAAGTCTAAACTTAGGAAATTAAAATAATTAAAGGGTATTAATCTAAACTGTGAGTGGAACTTCTAGAATATGATCATAGCCATTGATTAGAATCTAATCTAGGTCGTTGATTGATCAACGAAAGGATTATAAGAGAAGGCTTGATGGGCACTTGGAGAACACACATATAGAGTTCAAAAGATCAAATTTCTGAAGCAGAGCAGCTGCCGGTGACAAATTCGAAGTGAGCTTTTGCAGTGAGGGGCAGGGATAGTTCAGGTTGGAGATTTCCCCTGATCCGGGAATACTCAGCAAAGGAGGCAGAGAGAAATCCAGGAGAGGCAGCACAAAAGCCGAGAGGAAGTCCGAAAATTTGCTGAAGGAATCGATTTCAAAAGTCAGGAGCCGGGGTGTGACACCGGGAGGCAAAAGTCGAAGTTCCTGGGCAACAAATCAATCAGCTAGAGGAGTGACGCTATCCCCAGAGGGTTTGACGTTGGGCTGATGCAGAGACTAAGCAGAGGCAGCGTAAAGGTTGGATCAGCCAGGATTTCCAGTGATAGTGTGAGGTAATCTCACAAATCTCTCTGCGAGTGATACTCTCTGTAACTGGATTGTCGGAAAGGCATCCAAAAGTTGTATTCAGAAATTACTATTACATAATAATGAAACCCTCAAAGTTGCTGCACCGGTTTTCCTACATTAGGTTTTCTGGGAACATTGGTCCAAAAATAACTGTGTAGATGTGTGTTGTATCTCTATCTTGTTTAGATCCCTGTTTCGGCATATTATTTTTAAATAGTTAATGCTACAGTTGTATTTACTTCGATATTTACCGTAAAACACAATAAATAACTTGTATGGATTAACAAGTAGGAAAAATAACATCAGTTTGCTGCAGTAGGGATTCTGGGTTTAGGAATTTCCACATGGTATCAGAGTTGCAAGTGAAGAAAGAAGAGTGGAGCCGGAAGATCCAGCATTGAAGGATGAAGGAAATTCGAAATTCCTGTAGAGGTAGCAATTCGAATCCTAGAGGGTTTGTGCAGTTCAAGCCAGGAAGACTAGATTTTCGTGGTAAATCTCTCTCTAAGTGAGTCGACAGAGAGGTAAGATTTCCAGATCAAAATCAGTCAGCAGCAAAGGGAGCAACGCAGCAAAAGCTTCAACGAAGAGGGGTTTTCTGGTGGGACGCATTTTTCTGCAGGCAGAAAGATGTCAGAGGGACGAGAGAGACACGGTTGAGGGAATTTGTTAAAATTGGCACCTAGGGCCAAACTCCACATGGGTCATCTTATTTATGACAGCTGATAATTTTCTTGGATTCCTCTCTCCGAGAGGTGTAGGATTGATATAAAGATCATCCGATTCTGACATGTACAAATGAAGTTATGAATTTATTTTGATTATGGTCAAATTGTCAAGGTCAGCCAAAAAACTTATGTAGGCTCAGAAACCCAATAGTCACATCTATTCATCCTCAACATTGCATATAAATAGAAGGTGACTTAGCCTCATTTGGACACACTTATCTTCACACTTCTCTCTCTCTCCTCAGTGATTGGGTATGGATTCTTGGGCCTCTCTCTCCACACATCCGAAATTTCAGGAGACGGAATTTCTGGACAATTTGACCCAGCACTGACTGCAGTCAGGGCTGACCACAAGTGGGTTATTTGACCAAACTTTGACTGGGCTGAATTTGATTGTTTTAAGGGTTGTTTTATCTTGTTGTTCGAAGGCCAAAGTTCATTGAATTTGACCGATTTGTTGAGGGTCAAATCTGCCCTATTGACCAAAGTTGACTTTTATGGTTATGGCTCTTTTGCTGCTGTTATAAATTATCAGATTTGTAAATTGTACTCTATCTCTCTGCTAAACTATTGAAGACTAAAAGAAGATTTGATTAAGGGTTTCCATTGGGGTTTGTCCTTGGCTAGTGCCACATCTTGTGTCCTCTTGTCTTGGCTTGTCTTCTACCGTTTATGTTTATGTTCTATCTGCATTTTACTATCATGTTGATGTGATTGTTAATCTGAATAATGATATTGAGCTAATAAAGAAATTGAAGTAAAATTGCTCTAAAGCATAGAACATTCATTGTTGCCTAAATTAACATGGTTTCAGAGCTGAGGTGAAGACAAAGCCCAAGCAAGAGTGAAAGAGCAATAACCAAAGAGAGTTGGACAAGGACAAAAGGTTCAATGGGTCCCTCATCCTGCTTCCCGGCTGAAGACAAGCTCCATGATAAATCTGACTATCATGAATGGAAGATGTCTCTTAATTTTACCTTGGAAGAAAAAAAAGAGATAGACTATGGGCATGGTAAAATCCCTGAACCTCCTTCAAATGCACCGACTGCTGCGAAGACCAAGTACAATATGAAGTCAAAGCAAAGAAGATTATCAGGGATTCCAATGACAAGCATTTGGTGGCCTACATCTCCGAATTGAAAACCTCCAAGGAGATCTACTACAGGTTAGTTGGCATGTTCAAGGTTAGTAATGCTAATCAAATTCTATTTCTCAAGAATAAGTTGAAGGATATTAAGAAGGGCAAGGACGAGAATATTCAATCCTATTTCTTGAGGATTACTAAGATCAAGAATGATCTACTCTCGATTGGAGAAGTCATTCCTGACAGGGAACTTACTCTCACCACCCATGGAGGACTCCCACCTAAGTGGTATGTATTTAGAACCACCGTCCTCAACAATGATCGAATTCCAGGGTTCGAGGAATTGATGTCGAGATGCATTCAAGAAGAAACAAGAATGGTGGAGCAAGAAATGCCTTCTAATAGAAGCAACCCCACTGCATTCTTCGCTCATGCCAAAAGGAGAAATAATGCAGGGTCTAAAGGTCATTTCCATGGAAAGCCTAGATCTAAGGGAGGAAAGAAGGGCAGGTGCTTTGTTTGCAATAAGTTTGGCCACTATGCAAGGGAGTGTCCAAATAGAAGGGACATATCACATGATGATGATCACAATTATTCCAAGGGCAACTTCAACAACAACGATCAAAGGAATGGCAGGTCTAATGGCAAAGGAAAAAGGAATGCGGGACATCAAGGAAATGGTCGACCCTCCAAGAAATCAAGGAACTCCAGGTATGAAGAATCAAATGTTGTTAACAATAAGCAAAAAGAGTACTATCTTATATCAGCTATCTCCATTGCCTCTCCTCCAGACACTTTGGGAAATTGATAGATTGATAGTGGTGCCTCAAGGCACTTCACCGGATACAAGGAAGCCCTCTCTAATCTGATAGAAAATGATACAAACTTGGAGATCATCCTTGGAGACAATGCCACCTATCCTGTGAAGGGATTAGGGAATGTTACCCTTCAATTGAATCAAGGTAACACTATTCATTTTGTTGGGTCCCTATAATACTAGTGATTACCCCATTACTATTGTAGTTATACCCCTTATTTATATTGATGTACCCATGTAGTGCCCATATTGTTACTATTGTGCCACATAGAAGCCCACTATTGTTATTATTGTGCCCTACAATATTATTGTTATGTAGGCTTTGATTGTATTGGGACCACTTAGACTCCTATATATAGAAAGGAGGTATTTTCATTTGTATCATCCAAGAATTGTTCATTTATGTAATGTAAAGGAGGTTGCCCCCTCGAAGAGGCTGAATTCTAAGGCGTGGATCTCTCTTTTCTATCTTTTTGTGAGCTGGTTTCATAACATTTGGTATCAGAGCTTTGGATTCTAGGGTTTCGCTGCTCCAAACAGGTCATCGTGGCATTTTCGCTATAACTCTTTTTCTGTGACGTTTCAGAAGTCACAAAAAAAACCCATTTGAGAAGAATTGGCGTTGAACCTTGGGTCCGAATTTCAGATCTTTTCGCGCAATATTTTCGGAGATATGATCTGAGGAAGTTGGTCTTTTTGCAGACTCCTGAATTACACTCAAAACAGGTGACCTGGGGAAAATCGTCATAACTTTCTTTCTGAGCATCAGATTGAAATTTCGTAAGAAGTTACAGAAAGAGGACGAACTGTAGTTTTCGTTTATATATTTTTCAGAGTCAAAGGTTGAAACAGTGACACATGGCACTTCATACAAGTTCGCTCTACTGAAACAGTCTATAATCAGGTCACTGCGGGAGATTGTGCATAACTCTTTCTTGGAGAATCCAATTTGGTTCAGACTAGTGGCATTGGAAAGAGGACACAGAAAGCTACTACAGATCACAATTTCAGAATTGGATGATTCGAAATTACAGAGGTACATCAGATTCAATATCGGGCTTCTACAAAGTAAAAAAAGGTGTGTAGTTTTTATTTTTTATTTTTGCATAAGCTTGGTTTGAAGGAATTCAAAGGGCATAGTAAAGCATTATTATCGGTAACTGATGCCCCGAGGAAAGAAAATGCAAACACCTAGTAAGGAACCTGAAAGCTCTAGCATGACTCATGAAGAAGAGGAAGAAATGCTACATGATATATCAAAATTACAAGAACAAGTGCAACAAATGTCACGCTCACAAAAGCTAACAGAAGCTAAGATAAAGGGCATGGAAGCTAAGATGGATGATTTGAAGACTGATTTGAAGACAGACATGGCAAGTTTGAAGACAGATTTGAAAACAGACATGGCAGATTTGAAGACAGATTTGACAAATTTTCTACAAGAGATACTTACTAATGGTGAAAAGGTTGTAAAGGAAACTCATGATGTGAACAAAAGTAATGTTAATCATGATTCCATAGATTCTAATGTTGGATCGAAGACCCACCATATTCCAAAAATCGATATGAGGAAGTTTGATGGCAAGGATCCCGCCACATGGATATTACAGATGGAGCAGTTCTTTGATCTCAATAATGTGCAAAACACACAAAAGGTACGTATGGCAACTTTATATTTGGAACCAAATCAATTTGTATGGTATCAATGGCTTTGCTCTCGTAAACAATTTATCACTTGGGCAATTTTTACGGAAGAATTGATAGCACATTATGAGGATACAAAAAACAACACTTTTTTTAGCCAATTGATAAGTCTCAAACAAAAGGGTTCAATAATGGAGCACATTGAGGAGTTCCAAAAATTGAACATAAGGGTAAAAGATATTCCAGAGGAGCATAGGATTGATGTGTTCATAGGGTCTTTAAAGGATAATATCCAACATGATGTTCGCCTTTGGGAACCTGATTCATTAGAGAAGGCATTCAGGTTAGCAAGAAAAATGGAAAGCAAAATTATGGCAACTAGGAAGCATACCATTCACAACTATAAAGATGGAAGTGTTGTTGCCCATAGTCTTCCACAACCTACAAGGTTGACACCACAACAATTGGAAGAAAAAAGAGCAAAAGGGCTTTGTTACAATTGTGATAGCAAATACACAAAGGTCATAAGTGTGCTGAGAAGAAATTATTCTACATAGATTGTGAAGAGGAAGAAGAAAAGGAGCAAGAAAGGTCAAAAGAAGAAGATATACTCCAGGAACAAAGCCTAGATGAAGAACAAATAAATCCAACCATATCTTGTAATGCATTGGCGGGAATTACCACTCCTCAAACCATCAAGATAGAAGGACAAATCAAGAAGAAAAAGGTAATAGTGTTGATTGATTCAGGAAGCACCCACAATTTTATTCATTGTAGGGTAGCAAAAGAATTGAATTGCTTCCTATATCCAGCACCAGAGTGTCAAGTGATGATTGCAAATGGAGGAACAATAAATTGCTCTGGAAAGTGCCATAATATCAAGCTATCCATGGGAGAATATGTATTGACTAGCCCAATGCTTTCCATTCCAATGGGAGGTGCTGATGTTGTACTAGGAGTCCAATGGCTACAATCCTTGGGTACAATAGCTTTTAATTTTCAAGAACTTTTCATGAAATTTTCTGTGGAAGGAAAGGAAGTTGAATTAAGGGGTATTGCAGGGAAACCAGGAAAGATAATCAGCTCTAATGGTATGACAAAGCTTCTAAAAAAGGAGCAAAGAGGTGTAATTGCACAATTATGTTCGCTAGATGTTTCCACATTGGAATCATCTATTTCTCCAGATCTCCAAAAAGTCCTGGACAATCATTCCAAGGTATTTGAGACTCCCAAAGGTCTCCCACCTATGCGTGATCATGATCATGCTATTCATCTGATTCCAGGAAGTGTTCCTCCAAACATCAGGCCGTACAGATATCCCTATGTCCAAAAAAGTGAAATTGAACGTATGGTTGCAGAAATGCTAGAGGCTGGTATAATTCAACCGAGTCAAAGTTCTTTCTCTGCTCCAGTAGTATTGGTGCACAAGAAGGATGGATCATGGCGCATGTGTCCGGATTATAGGGAGCTCAACAAGCTCACTATTAAAGATAAGTTCCCCATTCCTGTCATTGATGAATTACTGGATGAATTGCATGGATCAATTTACTTCACCAAGTTGGATCTTCGTTCAGGATATCATCAAATCAGAATGAAGATTGAAGACATTCCGAAAACGGCATTTAGAACTCATGAGGGTCATTATGAATTTTTGGTCATGCCTTTTGGCCTTACCAATGCACCTTCAACATTTCAAGGTTTGATGAATTCAATTTTCAAACCATTCCTTAGAAAATTTGTGTTAGTATTTTTTGATGATATACTAATCTACAGCAAGTCTTGGAAGGATCATGTTGAACATGTTGACAGGGTGCTACAACTATTGGAAGAGAAACAATTATATGCAAAAAGATCCAAATGTTTCTTTGGAGTCCAGGAGGTGGAATATTTGGGTCATATTGTATCTCATGAAGGAGTTAAGGTAGACCCTAGCAAAATTAAAGCCATTAAGGAATGGAAAATCCCCACATCCATAAAGCATCTGCGAGGATTTCTTGGGTTGACAGGGTATTATCGCAAGTTTGTTAAGAATTATGGGAGAATAGCAGCACCTCTAACAACATTATTGAAGAAAGATGCATTTTCATGGACTCCGGAAGCAACAAAGGCCTTTGAACATCTTAAAGAGGCAATGTGCCAAGCACCGGTCTTAGCTACACCGGACTTCACAAAAACCTTTATTGTGGAATGTGATGCTTCAGGAAATGGAATTGGTGTTGTTCTAATGCAAGATGAAAGACCCATTGCTTTTGAAAGTCGTCCAATCAAGGGAAAGTTTTTAAGCAAAGCTATTTATGAGAAGGAAATGTTGGCAATACTCCATGCACTTAAGAAATGGCGACCCTACCTAATGGGAAGACACTTCAAGGTAAAAACAGATCATGATAGCCTTAAATACTTTTTAGAACAAAGATTATCCTCTGAAGAGCAACAAAAGTGGGTCACAAAGATGTTGGGTTATGACTTTGAAATCATCTACAAAAAAGGGAAGCAAAATGTGGTGGCAGATGCACTCTCAAGAAAGGATGAGGATGTGGAAGCATTGTTGTGCGCCATTTCTATTATCCAACCAGATTGGATAAATGAAGCAAGGGAGGAATGGAAGAATGACGAAGAAGTGTGGGCACTTATTCGAAAGCTACAACAAGATTCCAGTACGTCTGATACATTTAGCTGGAAAAATGATTCGTTATGGTACAAAGATCGCTTATACCTCTGTAAGAATTCCCAGCTAAAACAAAAGATTCTTATGGAATTGCACACTTCTCCCTTAGGAGGGCACTCAGGATTTTTAAAAACTTACCACAGGGTTAAGAAGGAATTTTTTTGGGATGGCCTTAAATCAGATATTCAAAAGTTTGTGGCAAAATGTTTGGTTTGCCAACAAAATAAAGTTGAAACAATTAAGACACCGGGTCTATTACAACCTTTATCCATTCCAAGCCAACGTTGGGAGGAGGTTTCAATGGATTTTATCACAGGTTTACCCAAGTCTGAGGGAAAGAGTGTCATCATGGTGGTAGTTGACAGACTTACCAAGTATGCACACTTTTGTGCATTATCACATCCATTTAAAGCCAGTACAGTTTCTACTGCATTTATGGAAACAATTCAAAAGCTACATGGAAACCCAAAGATTATTGTAAGTGACAGAGATCCCATTTTCACTGGAAATTTTTGGACAGAATTATTTTCTTGTCTTGGTACTCAGTTAGCTCATAGCTCATCTTATCATCCTCAATCTGATGGGCAAACTGAGATAGTAAACAAATGTTTGGAAGGATATCTTCGTTGCTTTGTATCTGATAAACAGACACAATGGGTCAAATGGTTGCCTCTGGCTGAATGGTGGTATAACACTTCCTTTCATACAGCAACAAAAATGACCCCATTTATGGCACTTTATGGGTATCAACCACCATCCATCACATCATATTTAAGAGAAAATTCTAAGGTTCAGGCAGTGGAACATCACATCGAACATCAACAACAAGTCCTCCAACTCTTAAAGGATAACCTCGTGTTGGCACAGAATAGAATGAAACAACAGGCAGATCAACATCGCAGTGAAAGAAGTTTTGATGTAGGTGATTGGGTATTCCTACGGCTACAACCATATAAGCAAATGTCCCTCAAGCAAGCTAAGAAGGATAATAAATTATCACCAAAGTATTATGGTCCGTACAAGGTGTTGCAAAAGATTGGTACTATGGCATACAAATTGGAGCTTCCTGCAGCTTCTCGATTGCACCCAGTTTTCCATGTTTCATGCTTAAAGAAGGTTATAGGCGACAAGCTCCCAGTTCAAACAATATTGCCAGAACTTGATGAGGAAGGAAAAATTATATTGGAACCGGAAGCAGTTATAGAAACAAGAACTCGACAGCTACGAAATCGATCAATTTCAGAGTACCTTATCAAGTGGAAGAACTTATCCGCTGAAGATTCCACATGGGAGGATGAGAATTTTATGCAGAAGTATCCTGAACTACTCAAGCGTTGAGGACAACACTTTTTTGAAGGAGAGGGGCATGTTGGGTCCCTATAATACTAGTGATTACCCCATTACTATTGTAGTTATACCCCTTATTTATATTGATGTACCCATGTAGTGCCCATATTGTTACTATTGTGCCACATAGAAGCCCACTATTGTTATTGTTGTGCCCTACAATATTATTGTTATGTAGGCTTTGATTGTATTGGGACCACTTAGACTCCTATATATAGAAAGGAGGTATTTTCATTTGTATCATCCAAGAATTGTTCATTTATGTAATGTAAAGGAGGTTGCCCCCTCGAAGAGGCTGAATTCTAAGGCGTGGATCTCTCTTTTCTATCTTTTTGTGAGCTGGTTTCATAACACATTTGCAAGAAGTACTATATGTACCTAATCTCAAGAAGAACCTAGTGTTCATTTGAGCCATGGAGGACAAAGGATTCAAGGTGGCATTCATCGATGGAAAGTTACATGATTGGAAAACAAATTTTAAAGATGTTTTTACTCTTGGGTTCAAGGTTGACACTTTGTATCAAGTTGGAGGAAGTCCATTGGGAGCCATGTCTTGCGACACATCTCTACAATCTGAACTATGGCACCGGAGGTTTGCCCATCTTCATTATAAGGCCCTACCCAATGTGAGACAGATGGTGACAGGTATGCCCAAGTTCAAAGTAGAGCATGAAGGTGTATGTCCGGGATGTGCCAAAGGAAAAATTACAAGGGGACCATTCCCCTCAAGTAATAGCAAGACCACAGATATATTGCAATTGATCCACTCTGACATATCCGGTATGATGCCCGTAAACTCCTTAGGAGGATACTTATATTATCTCACCTTTACGGATGATTATTATCGCAAGAGATGGGTCTACTTCTTGAAGAAGAAGGATGAAGTGTTCACCTGGTTCCGACACTTCAAAGCCTTGATCGAAAACCAATCCGAAAAGAAAATCAAGACACTGAGAATTGATATTGGGAACGAGTACGAATCCAATGAATTCTAAGATTCTTGCAGAGAAGTTGGCATTAAGAGGGATACTACAACACCATACACTCCTGAGCAGAATGGTGTGGCTAAAAGGAAGAATCGCTCTATTATAGAAGCAGTTCGTGCCATGCTTCATGATCAAAGCCTTCCGAACTTCATATGGGCTGAAGCTGCAAATACCGCCGTGTATGTTCAAAACCAATGCCCTCATCAAACATTGGACTCCAAGACTCTCGAAGAAATGTTCGTTGGTAAGAAACCCGATGTCTCTCATTTTAGAATTTTTTGAAGTCCCGTATATTTTCGTGTGTCGAAAGAGAAAAGAAGCAAATTGGGTGCATCTGGGAAGAAAGGAATCTTTGTAGGCTATAGAGAAAATTCTAAGGGATATAGAATTTATGTGGTTGGTCAAAAGGAAGTTGAGATAAGTCATGATGTTGGTGCAAAAGAAGATGAAACGATGCGTGATGTTGATGAACCTATGGACCCTATTGATCCTCCTCCTCATGAGCCCTCCTCCTCCAAAAGGAGACCCTCATGGCTTAGGGAGACTCTCGAAGATGTCAAGAGACACAATGCACCAAGGGGGACTTTCCGTGAAAGCAAGAAGCCAAACAAGTATCAAGAATATTTGACCGCCATGAGCACTATCATTCAAAATGAGACTTCATCATTCGAAGAAGCCATGAAGCATAAAGTATGGAAGGATGCTATGAATGAAAAATACGAGTCAATTATGAAGAATGATGTCTGGGATGTGGTCCCTAAACCCCAGGACAAATCGGTTGTCACCTCTAAGTGGCTCTACAAAATCAAGCGTGGAGCTGATGTAAGTGTAGAAAAGTTTAAGGCTCGCTTTGTTGCTCAAGGCTTCTCTCAAAAGGAAGATGTAAATTACGATGAGATATTTGCACCTGTTGCCCGATACACCACCATCTGCTCAATCATAGCCCTTGCTGCCTCGCAAGGATGGAACCTACATCAGATGGATGTTAAGACTGCTTTCTTACATGGTTCAATCAAAGAGGAAGTCTATGTGGAACAACCCGAGGGGTTTGAGGTTCATGATCGCAAATCTCATGTATGAAGGTTGAATAAAGCTCTCTATGGATTGAAGCAAGCACCTCGGGCTTGGTATGAGAGGATCAATAGTTATCTGATGAAGTTGGGATTCACTAGAAGTGAAGTCGATCCAAACCTTTATATTAAAGTTGAAAATAATAAACCTCTCATTCTGGAACTTTATGTGGACGACCTCTTTCTGACAAGTGCAGACTCTCTCATTCACAAATGTAAGAGGGAGTTGGCTTCTGAATTTGGATTGAAGGACCTAGGATCGATGCACTATTTCCTAGGGTTGGAGGTTTGGCAAAAGCCAGGTGAAATTTTCCTCTCTCAAGGAAAATATGTTGTGAAGATATTGGAAAGATTTGGGATGGTGGACTACAAGCCTGTGACTACTCCGATGGAACTTAACTTTAAGAAGTTATGTGGTAGTGCTGCTAGACCTGAATTGGGAAATGCTTCTGAGTATCGTCAACTCATAGGAGCATTGATGTTCTTGGTGAACTCCCGTCCGGACATATGTTTTGCAGTTAACACATTGAGCCAATATATGGTTGAGCCTCATCATATACATTGGATTGGTGCCAAGAATCTTCTGAGATATCTTCGGGGCACAATCACTCATGGACTGAGATACATTGTCGGAGATGTGAGGCTGCATGGTTATTCTGATGTTGATTGGGCTGGCAGTGTGGTGGATCACAAGAGCACTTCTGGGTGTTGTTTTTCTTTGGGTTCTGCTTCGATATCCTAGATGAGCAGGAAGCAAAAATCGATTGCCTTGAGCATCGCCGAGGCCAAATACATAGCTGCTAGAATGGCCTCCTGTGAAGTTGTCTGGATGAGGAAGCTCTTCAATGAGCTGTTTGGACATGTGTTGGATACCACCGTGATCCTCTGCGACAACCAAAGTAGGATCCGATTATCAGAGAATCCTGTGTTTCGTGATCGCTCCAACCATATAGATATTAGGTACCACTTTATCCGACATATGGTACAACGAGGAACAATAAGGCTCCATCACATTGGGACTGAAAAGTAGGTCGTCAATAATCTGACAAAGCCCTTGGGGAAGGTCAAGTTCTTGGCCTTACGAGAACGAGTTGGAGTCGTGAAGAGACCTTCTTATGAGGGTCATGTATGAGATGGACATTGAGTTCTCAAAGCTTCGAGGGGCTTGGGGTACTTCTTGGAGCAATGAGCAACCATAGGGTGAGTGGTTCAGCCTTCCCCTAGTGGTTTGTTGTTTACAATGTGAGTGGTTCAGCCTTCCCCTGCGATACCCCTTGGCAACATATAGGCAGGATGGGTGGTTCATCCTTCTCTTGCAAAGACATCCTACCGATGCAATTTGGGACTCATGGGAAGTACCTCACATTTGGCCAATGAGTAGGGAAATGAGGATAGGGACCATAGTACTACCGATGGCGCATCGTGTACTACCGTACTCCCTATGCTAGGATGACCGATATTAATGGCAGAGATAGTACAGATTGGCAGATGGATTAGCAGATGGAGTTCTCCCTAGTTGAGAGGGAGTGTTAAAATTAGCAACTAGGGCCAAACTCCACATGGGTCATCTTATTTATGACAGCTGATATTTTTTTCGGATTCCTCTCTCCGAGAGGTGTAGGATTGATCTAAAGATCATCTAATTCTGACATGTACAAATGAAGTTATGAATTTATTTTGATTATGGTCAAATTGTCAAGGTCGGCCAGCAAACTTATGTAGGCTCAAAAGCCCAATAGTCACGTCTATTCATCCTCAACGTTGCATATAAATAGAAGTTGACTTAGCCTCATTTGGACACACTCATCTTCACACTTCTCTCTCTCTCTCCTTATTAATTGGGTACGGATTTTGGGCCTCTCTCTCTCCACACATCTGAAATTTTGGGAGGCCGAAATTTCAGGAGAGCGAAATTTCAGGAGGCCAAAATTTCAGGAGACCGGATTTCTGGATAATTTGACCCAGCGTTGACTGTAGCTAGGGCTGACTGCAAGTGGGCTTGTTAAAATTGGCAACTAGGGCCAAACTCCATGTGGGTCATCTCATTTATGGCAACTGATATCTTTCCTAGATTCCTCTTGTCGAGAGGTGTAGGATTGATCTAAAGATCATCCGATTCCGACAAGTATTTATGGAGATATGAATTTATTTGTATTTACTTGACAAATTGTCAAAGTCGGCCAGCAATTAAATGTGTGGCACAATATAAATACAAGTGAGGTTGATTCATTTTATCACCATCTCATCTCGCTCATTCTTCTCTCTCTCTCCTTAGCTTTGGGTTATACAAGGAGCAACTGACACATGGGAAGGAGGACGCAGTAGGGCAAAGAGGACGCAGAAAGGAGGACGCGGAAGCTATTGAAGGTCTCTTTGACCAGCGTTGACCAAGTGTTGACCTTAGAAGAGTGCGGTTTTGGTGTGGATGCCTCTCCTAGGCACGCCGCAGGTTTTTGCACGAAAATCAAGGCAATCCGACCACAAGTTTGACCAGCGTTGACTGCCCTAGTTTGGGGCAGCAGGTTGACTTCATTCAACTGCAATTTGACTGTGTATTTGCGATTGTTTAAGGGTTGATTCTGCGAAGACTAGTTGATCGGGAAATTGACCAAGCACATTGGAGGTCAATTTCATCCCGTTTGACTAAGTTTGTTGTTGTTGATTTAGGGTTTGCTGCTGCTAATATAAAATTTTAGAATTCTAATTTTGTACTATTTCTCTCTGCTGAACTATTGAAGATAAAAGAAGATTTGATCAAAGGGTTTCCCCAGATTGGGGTTTGTCCTTGGCTAGCCGCTCTTGTCTTAGCTTGTTTTTTGTTGATCGTTTAATGTTCTATCTGCTCTAAGCATAGAACATACCATAATTCAACATGGTATCAAAGCTGAGGTGAAGACAAAGCCCAAGCAAGAGCAAGTACAAGAGCAAGAGCCGAAGGTTGGCAAGGCTATCCTAAAAACTACATGGGATCCTCAACACTCTTCTCCGTCAAAGACAAGCTCCGTGAGAAGTTTGACTATCACGGATGGAAGATGTCTCTCAATCTGACTTTAGAAGATCAGGAAGTGTTGGACCATGTGGGAGGTAATATTGTTGCGCCTCCATCAAATGCATCCGTTGCTTCCAGAAGCAAGTGGTCCAAGGGAGAAGTCAAAGCAAAGAAGATCATCCGGGACTCTATCGACAAGCTCCTAGTGGCCTATATGAGCTGACCACCTCCAAGGAAATCAATAATAGACTGGTGAGTTTATTTAAAGTTAATGATGCAAATCAAGTTTTGTTCCTTAGAAATACGCTGAAGGAAATTAAGAAGGGCAAAGATGAGAGTATGAAAGCATATTTCTTAAGGATCAGCGAGATCAATAATGATCTCCTATCTATCGGGGAAGTAGGTCCTGACAGGGAAATGACTATCACAACTCTTGGAGGACTGCCACCTAAATGGTATATATTCAGGACTACTCTTCTCAATAATAATGTCATCCCAAGATTTGTTGAATTGATGGCTAGATGTATTCAAGAAGAAACAAGGATGGAAGAGCAAGAAAAGCCCGCACTTAAAGGCAATCCCTCTGCCTTTTCTTCTCATGCTAAATTTAGAAACCATTATGGGGCTAAATCCAAAAGAAAGGCCAGACTGAAAGGTGGAAGAAAAGGACAATGTTACCATTGCAACAAAATGGGCCACTATGCGAGGGAGTGCCTTGATAAAAGAGACTCACACCATGACGATGATCAAATCGCAAAGGTAAAAGAAATGTTGGAAATCAAGGAAGAGGACAACCCTTCAAGAAGGCAAGAAACTCCAGGTATGAATCTAACGTTGTTAACAATAAGCAAGATGAATATTGTCTACCAGCGGCCCTCTCTACTACTGCTCCCCCAAACTCGCTGAGAAATTGGCTTATTGATAGTCATGCATCAAGGCACTTCACTGGTTACAAAGAAGCTCTCTCTAATCTGATTGAGAAGGAGACCAACCTGGAAATTGTCCTTGGGGACAATGCAAAATATCCCGTGAAAGGCGTAGGGAATGTCACTCTTCAATTGAATCAAGGTAATACAATTCATTTGCAAGAAGTCCTATATGTACTCGATCTCAAAAAGAAACTATTGTTCGTTTCGACAATGGAAAACAAAGTCTACAAGGTGACCTTCATCGATGGCAAGGTACGTGTATGGAAAAGAATTTTAAAGAAGCTTTCACTCTTGGGTTTCGAGTCGATTCACTATATCCGGTCGGAGGAAGTCCGCTGGGTGTCATGTCTTGTGAGACATCACTTCAGTCCGAACTATGGCATTAGAGGTTTTCTCACCTTCATTATAAAGCTCTACCCAATCCAAGACAAATGGTGATAGGGATGCCCAAGTTCCAAGTAGAGAAAGAAGGTGTATGTCCTTGAAGGGAAGCTTAAAAGGGGACCATTCCCCTCAAGCCAAAGCAAGACCTCTAATATATTGTAGTTGGTTCACTCAGACATATCTGGTATGATGCCTGTGAACTCCTTGGGAGGATATTTATATTACCTCACTTTTACAGATGATTACTCTCGCAAGACTTGGATATACTTCTTGGAAAAGAAGGATGAAGTGTTCACTTGGTTTCGTCACTTCAAAGCCTTGATCGAAAATCAAACTGAAAAGAAGATCAAGATCTTAAGGACTGATAATGGGACTGAGTATGAATCCAATGAGTTCCATGACTTTTGCAAAGAGGCTAGCATTAAGAGGGAGACTACGACACCATATACTCCTGAGCAGAATGGTGTGGCGGAAAGGAAGAATCGTACGATTGTGGAAGTTGTATGTGCTATGCTCCATGATCAAAGACTTTCGATGTTTCTATGGGCCGAAGCTGCAAATACCGCCATATGTGCAAAACCGATGCCCTCATCAAGCATTGGGTTCAAAGACTCCCGAAGAGATGTTCACTGGTAAGAAACCTGACGTATCTCATTTTAGAATTTTTGGAAGTCCTGTATATTTTCATGTGCAGAAAGAGAAAAGGAATAAATTGGGTTCATCTGGAAAGAAAGGAATCTTCGTGGGCTATAGCAAAAATACTAATGGCTACAGAATCTATGTGCCTGGTCAAAGGGAAATCGAGATTAGCCATGATGTCACCTTTGATGAAAATATGGCTCTTAGCAAAGTTGACAAATCTTCCTACTCAAAGGGGATCTAAAGAAGCTAACCCTAGGGAACTGAAGGAAAAGGAAGATGAGACGATGCACAATGTGGAAGAACCTTTGGATCCTATTGATCCCCCTCTGTAAGAGCCTTCCTCTTCTATGAAAAGGCTTTCATGGCTTAGGGGGACACTTGATGATGCTGAAGAACATATTGCACCCAGAGGGACTTTCCAAGAAAGTAAGAAGCCGGCCAGGTATCAGGGATACTTGACCATCATGAGCATGATCATCCAAAATGAGCCTTCATCATTTGCAGAAGTTGTCAAGCACCAAGTATGGAAGGATGTTATGACTGAGGAATATGAGTCCATCATGAAAAACGATGTATGGGATGTGATCCCCAGACCCCAATACAAAGCAATTGTCACCTTGAAATGGCTTTACAAGATAATGCATGCAGTTGATGGAAGTGCTGAAAAGTATGAGGCTCGTTTTGTCGCTCGTGGCTTCTCTCAGAAGGAAGGAATAGACTATGACGAGATATTTGAACCTATTGCCCGATATACCCCCGTTCGCTCAATCATAGCCCTTGTTGCTTCACAAGGATGGAACCTACATCAGATGGATGTCAAGACGCGTTCTTGCATGGTTCGATCAAAGAGGAAATCTATGTGGAACAACCCGTAGGATTTGAGATTCATGATCGGGAATCTCACGTGTGCAGGTTGAAGAAAGCCCTCTATGGGCTGAAACAGGGACCCCGAGCATGGTATGATAGGATCGATAGTTACCTGATGAAGCTGGGATTCACTAGCAGTGAAGCCGACCCTTACCTTTACTTTAAGGTTGAAGATGACAAACCTCTCATACTGGTGTTGTACGTTGACGACAACTTTCTAACAAGTGCAGACCCTCTCATTCTCAAATGTAAGAGGGAGTTGGCTTCTGAGTTCGAAATGAAAGACCTAGGACTGATGCACTACTTCCTAGGACTAGAAGTCTGGCAGAAACCAGAAGACCTAGGACTGATGCACTACTTCCTAAGACTGGAAGTCTGGCAGAAACCAGAAAGACCTAGGACTGATGCACTACTTCCAAGGACTGGAAGTCTGGCAGAAACCAAGGGAGATTTTCCTATCTCAAGGAAAATATGTGCTGAAAATATTGGAGAGAATCGGTATGGTGGACTGCAAGCCCATGACTACCCCAATGGAGCTTGACTTCAAGAAGTTAAGCGGTAGTGTTGCAGGACCTGTTTTACGAAATGCTACCAAGTCTCGTCAACTTCTCAGAGCATTGATGTTCTTGGTGAACTCTCGTCCGGATATATGCTTTGCAGTCAACACATTGAGTCAACATATCGTTGAGCCTCACCACACACATTTGATTGGTGCCAAGAATCTGTTGAGATATCTTCGTGGCACAATCACTCATGGGTTGAGATACACTGCCGGAGATGTGTGACTACTTGGATATATTGATGCTAATTGGGCAAGCAGTGTGGTGGACAGAAAGAGCACTTCTGGGTGTTGTTTCTCTTTGGGATTTGCCTCAATATCCTAGATAAGCAGGAAGTAGAAGTCGGTGGCTTTGTGCACCACCAAGGCAAAGTAGATTGTTGCTAGTATGGCCTCTTGTGAGGCAGTCTAGTTGCAAAAGCTTTTCAGTGAGTTGTTTGGATTCACAATGGATACTACCGTGATCCTGTGTGACAACCAGAGTGGGATTCGTCTATCAGATAATCTCGTATTTCATGATCGCTCCAAACACATCGATATCAGGTACCACTATATCCGAGATATGGTACAGCGGGCAGCAATAAGGCTCCAACATATCGGTACATATGAACAGGTCGCCGACATTTTGACGAAGCCCTTGGGAATGGTCAAATTCCTGACTTTCCGAGAACAACTTGGTGTCGTTGAGAAACCCTCTTATGAGGGTTGTGTATGATGCATATATTGAGCTCTGGGAGCTCCAGGGGGGCGCAGGGTACTTCTTGGAGCGACATGCGACCACAGGGCGACTCAACATCCCCTGGTGGTACACTATGAACAGGGTGAAAGGTTCAACCTATGTTGCAGGAAACGTGGGTCAGAAGGGCGTTTCCGTACGGAAACGGTACGAAACGCTGAAACGCGTTTGGTATGGCCCTGAAACGCGTTTCAGGCCGTACTACCACGTTTCACGAAACTGAAACATGGCCAGTACGGCCTGAAATGCGTTTCAGGGCCGTACGACCCACGTTTCAGCATTTACTTGTGTTTTATTTTTTTATTTTATTTTTTAATTGTTTTTTAATCTATTCTTACCTTAGCCTAGTGACTTCTAGTTGCTTCCAGATGCCTGTCTAAAGTTATAAAAGTGAACTTTTGCCCTAGTGTTGATATGCAGTTCATGGTAATGTTAAATTCTAAAAGTAAAAGTGATATTCTCCTTTATTTTTCATTTTCATCCTTTTACTAAAATTTTTAACATTACCATGGAATGACTCAGGATGTTTGAGAGTGGTTTCGCCCTCATTGGATTTCATATGGAGAAAGTAGAATTTTAGATCTCACTCAAAATCCAACAGACTTATCTATTTTTCATGATTTCAGGATTGGGGGGATTGCAATGTTTCCATTGGATTTTATCATGTACTAGGGTATGGAACTTGTATTTAATCAAGAGAACCAAGCCCTCTATGCAGGGGAGACTCCCAATAATCAAGAGAATGTAGGGTACTAGGGTACGAAACTTGTATTTAATCAAGAGCATTAAGGTCGTTCGACTATGTAGGAGGAGACTCCCAATCAAGCACGAGACAAAAAATTAGAAATTTCTCGTGGCTGATTTTGGATATTTCTATTTTCATTATGTGATTATTCATGAGTAAATGTGATGCAAATTTACATACTTATAGTTTATGCATTGACAATTGACAGTTTTATCATAATGTAATAAATTAGAATGTATCATATATGCTTTATGATTGCACATATTTCTTAAATGTCCTAATATATATATATATATATATATATATATATATATATATATATATATATCGTGTTTCCCCGTTTCCAAAATTTGGGGAGGTCGCGTTTCGTATCGCTTCCCGTTTCGGAAACTCGTACCCGTTTCCCCGTTTCGTGCAACCTTGGGTTCAACCTTCCCCTGTGACACCCCGTGGCGACTGTAGGACAGGATGATTAGTTCTCCTATGGGCCAAGATGATAGTTCTCCCGTGGCGACTGTAGGACAGGATGATTAGTTCTCTTGTGGGCTAGGATGATTAGTTGTGTCGTGGCGACTGTGGACATGATGATCAGTTCTCTTGTGACGACTATTGGACAAGATGATTTGTTCTCCTATGGACAGGATGATTAGTTCTCCTATCGAGGCATCCTACCCATGCAGTCTGGGACACATGGGACGTACCTCTCATCTGATCAATGAGTAGGGAAATGGGGTTAGGGACCATTAGTAGTACTATCAATGGACGCATCTTTGTATCTAGCGTACTCCCTATGCTAGGATGACCTCCATCGATCTAGAATCAATGATACTGATCTGGGATCAGTGAGAGTGGTATGACACACTCTGACACTGACTTCGGGTCAGTGGAGGATGGTATATCCTCGATCATTTCTTCTTCTTCATAGTTCAGCAGAGCAGAGCTGAGCCAGCACCGCAAGGCAATGCATTTGATGGTTGGGACAGTACCTACAGTCATACGAATTAGCAGATGGAGCTCTCCCTAGTTGAGAGGGAGTGTTAAAATTGGCAACTAAGGCCAAACTCCATGTGGGTCATCTCTATGGCAGCTAATATTTTTTTTTATATTCCTCTTGTCGAGAGATGTAGGATTGATCTAAAAATCATTCGATTCCAACAAATATTTATGGAGATATGAATTTATTTGTATTTACTTGACAAATTGTCAAGGTCGGCCAGCAGTTAAATGTGTGGCACACATGCCCAATGAATCATATAAATACAAGTGAGGTTGATTCATTTTATCATCATCTCATCTTACTCATTCTTCTCTCTCTCTCCTTAGCTTTGGGTTATACAAGGAGCAGCTCACACGTGGGAAGAAGGAGGACGTAGTAGGGCAAGGAGGATGCAGAAAGTAGGAAGCAGAAGCTGCTAAAGGTCTCTTTGACCAGCGTTGACCAAGCGTTGACCTTAGAAGAGTGCAGTTTTGGTGTGGCTGCCTCTCCTAGGCAGGGCACAGTTTTTGGCACAAAAATCGAGGCAATCCGACCACAGGTTTAACCAGCGTTGGCTGCCCTAGTTTGGGGCAGCAGGTTGACTTCAGTCAATTGCAATTTGACTGTGTATTTGGGGTTGTTTAAGGGCTGATTCTTCAAGTTGTTCAAAGACTAGTTCACCAGAAAATTGACCAAGCATATTGGAGGTCAATTTCACCCCGTTTGACTAAGTTTGCTGTTGTTGATTTAGGGTTTGCCGCTGCTGATATAAAATTACAGAATTTTGATTTTGTATTATTTCTCTCTGCTGAACTATTGAAGATAAAAGAAGATTTGATCAAAGGGTTTCCCCGCATTGGGGTTTGTCCCTGGCTAGCCGCCACATCTTGTGTCTCTTGTCTTGGCTTGTTTTCTGTTGATCATTTAATGTTCTATCTGCTCTAAGCATAGAACATACCATAATTCAACAGGGTTGTTTGACCAGACTTTGACTGGGTTGAATTTGACTGTTTTGAGGGTTGTTTCATCTTGTTGTTTGGAGGTACCAAGGGCTGTTTTATCTTGTTGAATTTGACTGTTTTGAGGGCTGTTTTATCCTTGTTCCAACAGTTCTGGATTATTTATACCAGTCCTTATTTTTCATAAGCTGTGTAAGTGAGTCTGGGGGTTGCTAAGTTATTGACACTTTGTCCTTCTATACAAAAAGCTATAAAGAATACAACTGCTGTTCTGGAATATATGCGTAGTGAGCAACCAATTCATGAAGCTTGTTTTCATGATTGGAGAGGGACATTGAATATTTCATTAGGGAGAAGATAGTTTCCTGTCAAAAGATACAATAATGTCATCCTTCAAACTTTCAAAGTAATAATGTACGAAATGAACAATGTCAATTAGCAGTAGTTTATCATGATGTGGGGCTCAGTTTAGTTTTGTTAATGGAAAGGATGCTTCAGAAAAGGAGGCAAGAGTACGAAAAAGCAGGGCAAGATGAAGGGAGGCAGCACATCACCAGCGAGGAGCATAAAATCTGATCTGGTTAGCATAAAGAATCAGAAGGAAAGTTTGTGCTGGCTCTACTATACAAGATATTAATATCCATTCCTTATGCCAAGTTGTTGTTGTGTGGGCTATTAAAAGTTGTGATGGGTGAAACCACCCCCAAACTTTGCACAAAATTAAATACAGAGATAGACTTTTAGCAGATTTGGTTCTATGCTCAATATGGAGCTAAAACATATGTCAAGCCTAGAACTGGTATGAAAGCAAGTGATGATCAAGGTAGTGTATAGAGGATTTTCTCTTTCGATATGGATGCTAACTAAAGAGAAAAGTTTGACCGAGATACTTACTGAAAGTTACTAACAGCCATGCATAAAATTTCTTCCCTGCCCAATAACTTCCTATAGCGGCAAACAAAGGATGGGAACTAACATTAGATCACCACGTATTTATGCCGAAGGTCTTGAACGGGCGCCAGTGCTGACCATTTGCCTGCCATTATTGGCACACATCGGTAGGTTCCTCCCTTCGGGTTCAATCTTCCTTCTAGTATTAGAAGATGACTAATGATTCGAGAGTGACTTCATATAGATGTAATTTCTATATATGTTATTACTGAATTTCGGTAGAGACAGAGCTAAAGTCCTCGGGTTTCCTTTCGAATGAAAGGAATAAGACATTCATTCGCACGTGAGCTAAGCGCTTTCTTCCGTGTGATTGGTGTTACCAGCTGCTGTAGCAGCTAACAATTATTGACCTGCATAGGCGCCTTGAATGCCCAACTTATAGTCAAGGGGGTTTCTAATAATTTCCGGAGAAGAGACGCCGTTGGTTAGTTAGGTGTGAGCCATCTGTCCTTGCAGCTGCCTACTTCTGGAGAATACGATCCCAAGGTCGAAGTTAGCTAGACTCAGATACATACCGATTTATTTGAACCTCCGAGTGTCTGTCCTCGTGAACTGAATGTATATTCGATATTTGATAGAACGCTGAGCCAAGTAGGGACATTAGAGACTCGCAGAGGCGAAAATGGAGTTCTCTCCTCGAAATAAATTGGATGGGGATGACAGCACTAAGTAAGATCTCATAGCATTGCCTACGAAGGAATTTATTCCAGACAGGGTCGGAATAAGCCACAGAGCTGAAGGGTTTAGAAATGGCTACCAATCTAGAAACACCACTTTAGAAACGTCTGCCAATCTAGAAACATTGCGTGGTGTAGTGAACGAAAGAATGGCAGATATACAGCTCTCTGGAAAATTTATGTCAGGGTGAGGCTCATGGACACCTTTTCGTTGTATTGCACTTAAATGACACATCACTCGGCTTCCCGTCCAAAAATTGAAAAGGAAAAATGGTTAAAAATACTGTCATGCACAATCAAACATTACAGAAAATATAACACAAAAATTCTCACATATACTAACAGGGTATGTGACCCTGGGAGCTTTCAAACACAGCTAAGAAACGGCAAGCCCAAAAAAAAGGCTTTGCGTGCAAATACAGAAATGCTAGCCTGCGTAATAACTCGGTTGAATCACTACATAAAGTAGACTTTTCATCTGTATAAAATATAAGTATGGATCACTGGTCACAAGGGCCATTTGAGAGCTCACGGTAGTATTATTGCACGAAAATTACACTTAGTACTACTAACATACTGTCCAAAACAAACCTTAAATTTTCTAGATCAAAAAAATAGAAATCCCCAAATTCCATCATCTGAATGTTTAGAAACAATTACTCAAATACCAGTAGCATGAGCCCTGACAGCATTCTTGCTCAATTAATTCAACAGTAAAGCATACACACGACCACTTTTAAAAATTTAAATAAGATACCTGCAAACTTTAAATATTGCTTGAAACAGAAATTCTGCTGCCTGATGCAAACTTTAAATTTTGCTTGAAACAGAAATTCTGTTGCTTGATGGATGGAGATTCTCCTGTTTGCGGCTTTTACTCTCTTGCCCTAATCATTTATATGTAGCATATGGGGTCCTCGAACTGTTGCTCCAGTCTCCACAAAGACTTTAAGGTTCAGTGTTGAATTAATTACAGGAGGTCCGTCAAGGTCCCGAAGGCTTCAATATCAGCACCGGAAGAACAAAAAAACCCTATGGTATGATATGTCGAGTACAAGTTTTTCTCTAATTTGGCGATCATGTCGAAAATTCAAGAGTCAAGAACCCAGGGCATGGCAGACTATGTAGCAAATTCAAAAAAATCAAAAAACCCAGGGCACGGCCTAGAAGAAGCCAAAGGATTATGGAAGTACTAAAGTGAAATATGGAGCTTTCGAAAAGAAAACGAAGGCAGAGAGCGCACGAAAGGGCATAGTAGGAACATATCGAGCAAGTTTTGTGTAGCTTTGATTGACGGAATCAAGCGGCACGTGGGCCTTATGGGCCCGGACCGCATGAGGTACAAGTGCCTAGCCCATTGTTATTTTATTTTTATTATTTTATATATATTTTTAAAATATTTTTTAAGAGTAAATAAGGTTATTTAATTTATAGTTTTTTATGATTATTTTTAATCAAAATTAGGTAGGGATTTTTAAAAATTTTGATTTTAAATTTATTTAATTTGTAAAATTTGAGTGTTTTAGGAGTTTTTGAGTGTATTAAATTTATTTATGTATTGAAAAATATATTTTAAACAACAATCAAATCACATTTCTATTTAAAATTATATTACCAAATTCCCGTGAAAAAGACTAATTCATTTACAAAATAAACTAAAGCACTAAATATTTTTAAAATATAAATATAATTTCACATAATTATTTATATAAAAATTATTTAAATAAATTTAAAAACTTAGTTGAATTAATTGAATTCACCACTAAAATACTTCCTTAAAGAGAAATCTTCCAATCATGAGTCAATTCTCTTAAATACTTTATCATTGAATTATAAATCATTAAATTATGTGTAAAATAAAGGATGTTATCATTTATTTACTAGGATGCCTTTGCTTAAATTCTCGCACAACTATACAATAGCTAAAATAATCAATGGGGGCTTCTATCATTTACCATCCAAGATCAATGATGCTTCACTTTAGGTGTTGTTTTCACCTAATTAAGCAATAAGGTTATATATGTTTAGCAAATCATGCATATACTATAAAACGGAATGTTGAAAATAATATAAAAGGAAACTCATTATCATTAAATGATATTTATTTCTTCTCAATTTTAAAAAACCATTTATTTATTAATTTATATTATTATAGATATTTATAATGTTTAAGTTGTTTATAAAATCATTAAATGTTGTTAATGTGGACGAAATAGTGCCCTTTGATACCAAACATTGTGCTATTTAAATATTGTTGGTGATATGAGCTTCATCACATGAATTCCTAGCTCATTTAATGGGATTATTATGGGAAATATGCTTTAATGGGATTATTATGGGAAATATGCATGCATTGAGTCAACGCATTTTAGTGATCTGTAAATTTATTAAGTTAATATATATTAAATTATATAAATAACAAGTGTTACATAATAAGGTAATGATGGCAGAGAACGTTAGGGTTTCACTATGTAACGTTGCAGTAGTCGCATTCAAGCTTAATCTTGCTCTTGGAGAGAAGGGTAGATGATTTTTATCACTTCGATGGGCGTGAGTGGAGGCAAAACAAGTTGCGGTAGCAACTTTGTTGGAGTTTCGTTTAGTTCAAAGCGACGAAGAAGATCAGGGGTTAGTCAACCTAACCATTTCTGATGTGGATTTGTACAATCTTGGTGTTTACAATGCAGATTTGAGTTGGCATGGTGGTTTCACTACGAATTTGTGCAGTCATAGCCTTCTCTAAGCATCCTTATATAACTTGGATCTAGAGGTTTTCACCCTTGTGAGCAGAGATCTGAGTTGATTTGTCCATTATTCCATAGAGCGGCGTCATGATGACTGGATCCATGAGGATTAGAGTCGTCAGTTAGTTGAAAAGGCTCTTCAACCAGAGTTGGTGGAGGGAGGTGTACTACATATTTCTACAAAGGGGTATTTTTTTATTCATATAATAGATATGGTTGTGGATAAATCTACAGCTACTCCTCACATTGCATATTCGTCATTTCTTTTCAAGGATGTATCAAAGAGCTACGGGAACATCAGCCCTATAGTTGCATTTGAGAAGGAGAACTTTTTCCAAAATTTTGCAAAAACTCCAGAGGGAAGGTCGGTACTCATTGGAGTTCGGGAGGATCTTTTAGTTCGTGATCTAAAATGGAAGATCAAAAAAAAATTAGGAATCCCAATGAAGTCTTAAAGTCTAATTTATGCAAGCATATCTTTGCATGAAGAATTTATATTACAAGACTACAACATCAAACATAGCTCTACAATCATTATAAATCAAAGGCTGAGAGGTGGAGCCTCAAGAACTACCCCCCCACATGATTCAACTTCTACTGCAAAAGGTCCAAGTTTGTTTAAGGATGCAATGCAAGGGAAAGTGGCCTTACTAGTAAGACAATCCCCAAATCTGACAATTTGAGGCCCTTACCTAGTTGATAAAATGGAGAAAGCTCCAGATTTGTCAATAAAATTGCCATAAATGAGTGGTATTTTCATGGTTCTTCAAGATAGAGCCATCATTTGTCGATTTAAGGGTTTTTGGCCTAAGTCTAAAGAATTACATCAATGGATCTACCTCAATTGGACTAAAAATTGTGATATTTACTTGTGCACGAAGGGATTTTTTGTGGTTCAATTCAACAATCAAAAAGATCTGGAATATGTCATAAATGAAGGACCATGGTTTTGGGGAAGGGTGGGTCTCTTTGTAACTCCATGGTTTCCTAGTTTCAATGCCACAACAATGGTGGTTACGAAGATGTCGATATGGGTAAGGTTACATAATCTCCCCCTCCCCTTCTAGCATCACCAAGTCCTAGAAGGCATTGGAAACTCATTGGGGAGATTTCTAAAGATGGATCGAGAAAGAATGGACAAAGGTATCTTTACATTTGCTTGTATATATGTGGAGATAGACTTAAGCAAAGGCCTACCGGATTGCGTCCATTTGACTCACCAAGATTTCAAGTGGACATAATGGTTAGATTTTGAATATACTACTTTTAGGTGTCAGATCTACCATCAGACGGGGCACTTGCAAAATTCATGCACATGAGCAAAACAAAGAACAAAGAAGAGACCGCAAAAGCCAAAGGGTTAGCAATTTCCAGATCTGCCTTCTTCTTCTAATGAAGATGAAGAAGAGTTAGTAACTACTAGAGGTACATAATCAGCAAGGTTCCCAAAAGGAGGAGGAAGAACAGAAGTAGAAGACCATTAGCTTAACAGTGATCCAGGATGAGGGAAAGAGCAATGGTATAGAAACAACAAAGATCATAGTAGCAGAGCTGCAAAAGGCGGTCATGCACATTCAAAAGGAAGTAGGCGGCATAACGCAAATCCATACATCTAAGAGTTCGAACTCAAACAAGGAAGCTCCCCAAAGGTGGAAGACAACCAATTAGAAATAGTATAAGTTGCTCCCAATCAAGGAGTTTGGTGAAAGGTGGAAAAAAAAGAAAGGAAAAAGGGGAAACTAACTGATTATTATCACACTTAGCCCCTACAATTTCATGCAATTATTATTATTTTTTCTCTTTTTGTGCATCAGCCGAAGGGATGATCTGATCGAATGCTTTTTAGGCATTTGCAAAATGTAATTTTGTTCTTTGGTTTTTAGGTTGAAGAAAATTATGATTTTTCTTCAAAAAAAAGTGTTACATAGTAGCCAATCTTTATCGCTTAGTTTAAATATAGCCAAATTAAAGTAAAAATATTGAATTCAAATTAATGTTTTTTTTAAAGAAACAAATATTTTCTATTAAATTAAAGTGGAGTTCGGCTAGAACCAATACATTCAGCAATTTCAAGATTAGTATCCTCCAAAATATATATGTCCAAAGCTCAGAAGTTATCAAAGATGTTTGTCCTAGCTTTCTTACAACATTTGGCTTATATGCCCGCCAAAAGATGCCATTAAACAACACATATTTACAAACTAAAAAAAAAACTATGTATATTAACTAACTAATGCATATAGAAACTAATTGACATCTTTGTTTGGAGCTTGATGTTCCATTTCCTCCATCTCTGCCGCTGAAACCTCCTCTGGCTAAACAACACCCTTTGCTTGTTGTTCGCTTCCTCCATCTATGTCGCTTCTGGCTAAACTGCATCCTCAGGTTCATCCTAAGGCACCACATAATGAATTTCTGGAGAGGGCGCTCCCATATCGCCTCCAACTTGCACATTGACACCATCTTCCCCGACACCAAATACTTGTTTCAAGACAGACACTACTGCAGTTTCAACTTTATCCTTTGCACTCTCAACCTTATGATATAAGTTTTCAATCTTCGTCATTATTACCTGTGGGGTTGCCTGAATGAGCTCAATGTCCTTCTGCGGACCCTCCAATTGGCCCATCACAAGGGAGAAATGTGACCTAACTTCATTCAAGATTTGTCCTCCAATCCGGGAGACCATTGCTTCCACTTCACTCCTAAAATAACCAAAACTCTCAGAGAAATCACCTACTCCATTCCTAGAAGGAGAAGCCATTTCATTATTAGAGAGGGTGTTAGGATATTCCGACACATAGGAAATACTTAAGTATAACTTGGTCTAGTGTATAATCTGGTAAAGTGTGTTTCTTTACTATGTACTTTTTGAAACTTACAATCTAACAGTCGCGATATGTTCTAGACATGAAGTGATCTGACGGTTCATTCTCTCCTCGGTATTACCAACACTTGACCTGTGGCTTAACACTTGATTGGTCCATGATCTCTATTTAAAGAGCATGGAGGGTCATTTGTAAGGTGACCGTTCATGAGAGAAGCTTATGTAAATTTTATTTCTTTTGCATTAATAAATTGTCTGAAGTGGCTGCGTTGGCTCAGGCCGTGGACTGTTTTCCTCTTTGAGGGTTTTAACCATGTCAAAAATACTGGTGTATTGATCTGTGATCCGTTTGTGAGTGGTGTCTTTTGATGTTCTATCTAAGGAAATTACCTTGTAAATTCCTACATGGTATCGAAGCTATTTGAGGGCTGCATCCGTTGGTGATCCAAATCCGAAGTTGGTACGACTACATCTGATTGTCATTTCCTAGATCTACTATTTCTGACCGCTTGCGGGCCGAGAGGATTGTTGTATTGTGTTAGGAGCATCTGTTCCAGTGAGGAAACCCTTTCGTTTCACGCGAAAAGGTTTATGGTAGCCCTAGCTACGTCATTTTTAAGATGTGGAGGTATACAGTCATTATTTGCAGTTTTAGTTATTTATCTCTTTTTTTTTTATTACCAGATCCATACCTTTCATTTCTGCATATGCTCTTTGCCCCGCAACTTTCTACGATCTGGGCAAATCAGAAACAAAAAGGAAGGATTTTTCTCATGCGTATGCTCTTTTCCGTTGCGCCTTAGTGTGATATCAGAAAATCAAAAACGTTGAGGAAAATTTTTAGTTTCCAGCGAAATCTAACTTCAAGCCGCAAGGTTCAGTTTTTTTTGTATGTCCGTTTTGGGTTGTGTAGTTTTTTGTCTTGTAGGCAAAAAGGGTTTTCTCAAGTAAGCATGCACTCCAAAGCTTCAGTGACTAAAAAAAAAAACCCTTTCTCTTTTCCAAAAATTACTAACCTTTTAAACTAGCTCACTTGGTCCAAAGTTATTTTATGAGAATAGAGGTCTTGGGTACAAGTCTTTCTTTTTATTGAATTATTTTTTCAAAAAACACATATAACTTATGTTTTAAAGTTACTTTATGTGAAAGTGTTCTCACCCATTATAAAAAGTGAATCACTTATAATTCTAAAGTCTCTTTATCTTTTATTTAAGTTACAATTTAGTGGGTAACTCATAAAGTACCATTGTAAATGTGACTTTCACTTATTTATAAAAGTAGATCACAATTTTTTTATTTTTTTTTATTTTTTTTATTTTTTTTTTATTTTTTTTTAAATTAAATCTGCAAAGGGGCAAGGATATTTTTTTTTTAAATATAACATTATCATTCACTTCCGCAAATTCACGTACTTCGTCAGCATCTTCAACAACTTCAAAAAATCATAACTTCTTCATCTGGAAGTTGTTTTCAAAGCCGTTTTTTTAATCAACCTAATTTTTCGAGATCTTTACATTGGAACACTTAGTTTCGGCATCTATAGCTTCAGTTTCTATTAAAATGGAAAGTTCATGCCAAGTTATTCTTGACAGTACCAACTACTTTCAATGGTTGTCCTACATTGTGGATTTACTTAAAAATAAAGGTCTTTATAGAATAGTCTCATGCCAAGAGGCTAAACCTAAAGATGAAGATAAATAAGCCAATTGGGAAAATGGGTAAGATCAAGCACGTGGGTTGATAGGGATGTCTATTTCTCCAAACCTTAGATTCCATATCGTAGAACTTGATACCCCTAATAAAGCAATAAAACAGTTCAATAAAGTTTTTTGAATAAAAAATGAAATTAAAGTCCATCGACTCGAAAATGAGTTGCTTACGTTGGACCTCCATAATTTTTCTTCCATTGAAGATTTTTTGTCCAAGTTCAAGACCCTTAGACTTCTCTTGGAAGGTGTTAAGGTTAAGAAAGAAGATGATAACCTTATCTATTCCATTCTTACTAAGTTGGGACCAACCTACTCTATATTTGTTTCTACCTTCCATTCTACTAGAGAAGCCTTTATTTCTCAAGGACAAAACTAAAAGTCCCCCTCTTTTGATGCCTTTTGTGATTTTTTAATAAGAGAACAAGAAAAACTCTTACATCTTGGTCTTCTTAATCTTGGAAATCTTCTAAGAAAGCCTTAGCCACCCAATAGCAACTAAGTTCAAAGAATCCTAAGAAGCAGCATCCTAAAAAGAATGTTCCTAAACCAACCAAGGGTCCTAAGCACTTTTAGTCTCAAAACGAAAAATCAATTCAACAAAATGATAAGGAAAATAAAAACAAAGGGAAGAAGACCGATAGACATTGCAACTTTTGTAATCGTGATGGCCACTTAGAATCCAAATGCTTTAAAAAGATGGAGGCCTTGGAAGTAGCAATGAAGAAGCATAACAACCATTTGGAATACTCTTCAACTTCAACTTCATCTTCAAGAATAACATTTTTTGCATGCGGTTGTCAAGCATCTCGGTTTGGTTATGCACTAAATGTATCTTCTTCTTCTCATTCTCATGAGTGGCTCATCGATTCTAGAGCTTCTTATCACATGGCCAAAAACAAAGCCATGTTTTCTCCTTTAAATGATTGTAACACCAAAAATATATAGTCTGGTGATGATAGATCTCTTAGTGTTGTAGGGACTGGAACTATTCATCTAGACAATGGTAAATTTAATGATGTATTATGTGTTCCAACCTTATTCTGCAACCTTCTATCTATATATCAGATAACTCATTCAAGTGAAGGTAAAATCATTGAATTTTCACCTCATGATGTTGTAATTAAGGACCTAAGAGATCCTAAACAGATTTTAGCTACTGGAATTGTTGATGATTCTACAAGGTTGTATAAGTTTAACAACTTTGGGTCATCAACTCTTCCTTTGGTATTTTTTGCTCATAGGAAGTGAGCAAACTTTGGCATGAGCAATTTGGTCACTTAAACTATTACTCCCTTCAAAATCTATGTAAAGAAAATATGGTGACGGGTCTTCCTATGGTATCTTGTAGAGATGGTGTTTGTTCCAGATGTGTACAAACATCATCGGGATAGTTTTGAAAAACGTGCATTTTGGCACGCCTCAACGCCTTTACAACTTGTGCATAGTGATTTATGTGGTCCACTTCTAGTTGTTTCATTCTCTGGATACAATTATTTCTTAGCTTTCATTGATGATTTCTCCAAACGACTTGAGTATACTTCTTAAAACTTAAGAGTGGAGTCTTTAACATGTTCTTGGCCTGTAAGACCTTTGTTCAGAAACAATCTGGACATCAAATTTTTAAGTTGAGATCTGATAATGGCAGAGAATATGTTAACAACAAATTCATCAACTTTTGCACTATGCATGGAATTCAAATGCAACATATTGTTCCATATCCACCATAACAAAATGGTGTAGCTGGAAGGAAGAATCACACATTAAAGGAAATGGCTAATTGCATGCTTCAATCTAAAGGACTTAGTCTTAATTTTTGGGCAGAAGCAGTTAACTATGCAAATTACATAGTAAATCACACTAAAGTTTGTTGAAAATATATCGACCTACGAGCCTAGTTCGGCGGATGTGCCACCTCTCTCTATCCCTTCTACTTCTGAAAATATTTCTTCTTCAGATGATGAAAGCGAGGATGACAATCCTCCCCCAACTTCTCGAGATCCTCCTTCAACTCCTCAGCTTCCAAAATGGGTCTGTGCTACTCGGGATGCAACAAGTGCTCTTGTAAGTGATCCTACAGATCAACGACATACACGTTCTCAGTTCGATAGGGCCTCTTCTTTACTGGCTCAAGCTTCAAGGAATTATGATCTGACACATTTGCAGAAGCTTCAATCCATCCAGATTGGGACATAGCTATGAATGAAGAATATCGTTCATTATTGGCAAATGATACATGGTATCTTGTTCCTCTTCCAAAGGGACAAAAACTTGTTAGATGCAAATGGGTTTACAGAACCAAGTTTGGACCAGATGGAAAAGTTGACAAACATAAAGCTCGTCTTGTTGCTAAGGGTTTTTCACAAGTTGAAGGCATTGACTATACTGAAACCTTCTACCCTGTTGCCAAAATGAACTCTATCTGCCTCGTTCTTTCCCTTGCTGCCTATTTCAAATGGTAAGTCCATCAGATGGATGTTAAATCTGCCTTCTTGCATGGTGACTTACATGAAGAAATCTATATGGAACAACCTCCTCGCTTTATACAAACAAACTCCAGCCTTGTATGTCAGCTTAAGAAATTCCTTTATGGTCTCAAGCAAGCCCTTCGAGCTTGGTATGCCAAAATGGATAACTTTCTTTTAGATACTGGATTTTCTAGGTGTCATTTTGACAATATTGTCTACACCAAGAAAGTGGGTAAGTCCCTTATCATTCTTGTTCTTTATGTTGATGATCTTATCCTTATTGGTAGTGATCCCAACCTTATAAACCATGTGAATTCCAGCCTTAAAAAGCAATTTGAAATGACCGACTTAGGACAATTGCATTATTTCCTTGGTCTTCAAGTCTTGCAATCCAAGGAAGGTATTTCCTTTTCCCAGTCCAAGTACGCCTGTGATATTCTACACAACTTTCACATGGAAGATTGTAACCCAACCCCTTCTCCCTTTCAATCTAGAGCCAAACTTTCAGTCACTTGTACTTCCCCTGAAAAGTTTTGTATATGACCCATACTCGTCCTGAACTTTCCTTTGTTGTTGGCCTTATTTCTCGGTTTATGCAAAACCCACATGAAAGTCATTGGAAAGTAGCTAAAAGAATACTTTGTTATGTTCGAGGTACAGTTTAGTTTGGGATTCATTACAGTGCATAAGCATCTCCTCTATTGGTCGGTTTCACTTATTTCGATTGGGTTGGTGACCTTGATGATCGAAAGTTTATTGTAGGTTATGTCTTCACTCTTGGTTCTAGACCTATTACATGGGCTTGCAAGAAACAAAATTCAATTTCTCTTTCTTCAGCAGAAGTAAAGTATCATGGCACCGTACAAGCTAGTAAGAAAGCCTTGTGGCTTCGTCAAATCCTGTCAGAGTTTGACTTTCAGCAATAGCAACTGACTACAATTTTGTGTGATAATCAAAGTGTCATTCAGCTATCCAAAGATCTAGTCCAAGATGTATTTGTGTTTTTATATTTTTCTTTCAATTTTTTTTGTAATGAAATCTTAATTTTAATCATTTGACAAAAAAATACACATTTTGAAACTTTTTGTCAAAAATGACATGTTAAATAAACGATTTTTATGAGAAAATCCTAACAAAAAAATTAAAAGAATAGTATTTTTTATAAATTTTGTGTTAAAAATTAATAGTAATCACAATTGTTTACAAAAAAAATTATTCACATAAAAATTAAAATGAAAATCAGATAATACAAATATTGAACATATAACAACAATAATCAAATGTTCATTCTTCTCATAAAATCTCAAAGTCAAAACATTACAAGTAAAACTAATGAATATCTCTCAAAATTGAGCTTGATTTGCAAGCATAATTTAAAGTTCATCAACAATATCATATAATCCATGTTCATCATCTTCTACAACTTCATTATTTTCTTCTTCTACAATATTTTCTGCTTGAGTTTCATCATTTTCCTCTTCTAATGGATCTTTCATGTTTGCAAATATCTCAAAGTGTCATTTTCCAATCATTCCATATAATGGTGGTTGAGGTTCCTTTTCCTTTTTTGCCACATGTGATTCATTAAAATCTCATTTCCTCAAACCAACTTCTTGCATTGCATCTGGAAAAAATTGAAGAGCATTAATTCTTTGTTGAATAAAATTGCATTGTAGTGGGTTTTTTCAATTGCAATGCAATTTCTTCCTTTTTGTAGGCAACATGCTAGTGTTGTACCTAATCATCAAGCACAAAAGAAATAAGTAAGTAAATTAGTATAAACACATAAAAACTAAAAAAGAAAATATTAAAATTCAATTTTATATAATAAAACTTACTTGAACCTGAAAATAAATCCAAAACCCAATCTCCTTCATTTGAACATAAATCTATAAGATAGTTAATCAATGTTTGTGGTTTTTTATAAATGTTAATTATCTCTCCTTTTGCATCTTTATCCTCATATGTTAACTTTCTTATGACAACATCATGAACTAGTACTTGGCTATGACTCTTTCCATTCACTCAATTCAAAAGAATATGCTTATAACTATCATCTTTGTCCAACATTCAACATAGATGAACTCACAATCCCTTATAATTGGCTAATCTCTGGAAGAAGTAAGATTTAACTTTTGTGTATAACATGACATAATAAAAGTTCAATTAAATTGTACACAAATGATTTTTTTAACATTAATCAAACACACAATTTCAATGTCATACCATGTAGGTTGCATCCTTGAGTTTTTTTTTCACTTGAAGTTTGTTAATAACATTGCAAATTGTGTGTCTGAATGAAATGTCACAAATCTCCAAATTGGTGTTGTTGTGACTTCTTGAAAGCCTGTATCCACTTTATTAAAAGCTTGATAATTATAAGGTTCACTATCATATCCAATGTTTGGGAAATTGAAACCACCAAGACATATTCCCTTTTAGGTAGGAGTTTTGCAATGTCTTCACAATCACCTTGTATTATTTGATATTGGATAGTGTTCAACCTATTCCAAATGAAATGAGTAAGAGTAGGATCAAGTTCAACATTCTTAAGACGTTTCTTTCTAAGCCTTTCCAGCGTAATTTTTTCAATAAATCTTTTGAAAGTATTTGGTACTCCATCTGCATCCTTCTTCAAAATCTTTAATGAAATAAACAAATATGATTATAAGTAATAAAATAAAAATTACATATGAAAAAAATAAATGTAAAAATCAACATACATTTTTTAATGCGAGATAAAAAAAATTAAGTGTTGTTGTAGAACTTGATTCCATGTACTTGTGTACAACATCACTTCAACTCTCTTCATTTAACATTCTAACCATATGTTATTGTATTTTCATATAAATCTAATGACTGAATAAATAAAATAAAAATTGTTAATATAGTAATATGTATAACAAATACTACCAACAACAATATGTTATATTTAAAAGAAAATTATAATCCAATAAAATGTAAAAATAATAAAATAACAAAATAAAATAAAATAAAATAAAATAAAATAAAAATTGTTAATATAGTAATATGTATAACAAATACTACCAACAACAATATGTTATATTTAAAAGAAAATTATAATCCAATAAAAAGTAAAAATAATTCAACAAACTTACTTTTGAAAATTTGAGCACATTTCGTTCAATGACAATTAACTTGACTTCACACGATATAGTATTAATTTGACTAGTTTGTCATCCTTCACTCTTTGCAATATTCTCCAAGATGTGATAGTCATATCATCTGGAAGTTGTTTCATTTGAGGACATGTCTTGCTATCAGTACATATTATGGATTTAGACTTTTTAACCTTAAGATTTTTTATAGCAATATTCTTCCACATGTGGAAAGTCTCATCAATCAATTCCCATATCTCCCAAGTTCTAAATGCCAACTTGAAAATGTTATCCATGCCTCTGAATAAATCTAAATTTAATTTGACACCTTTTGAATTGATTTAACCCTCAATTTGATAACTTGTTTCTATACAAAATTCCTTTTGAAAGCTTAAACTGACTTTTGTTTTATCCCCACCACATTTTTCTACAAAATCATTATGAATAAATCTGACCCTTTAGATGAAAGTCATCGACATTCTATACTCATTATCTGCATTATGATCCCATGCCAATAACTTTGCCTCTGTTTATGTTAAACCAACATAAATGATGCATTTCATTGTTTCAAAAAGAGAGTTATTGGGATATTCCTCGATCAATTGTCTTTTGGCCTCTGCTGAATGGTTCTTTCCAATTACATAATATTTGTATTCAAAACATCGTGTCATATCAAATGCATATTTGTTGGGAACTTGATGTGGATCAACAAGAACCACATAATCCACCACATGTGCATATGGATTATAATTAAACAATGTTTTCAAATTATGTACATGCAAGTGATGTGCTTTTCTAATTTGATATTGAGATTGTCCTTCATTTGACCTATAGAATTGGTTGACATTAAGCTAAAATGTTTTTCCACCATTAATTAATTTATTCTTCATCAAGTGATCTCGAATGACATTTTATTTTGTTTTAATAATGCCATCCTCTAAATCAACACCTGGTGTTATGATTTCTTTGTTGCCTTTAGAACTTTCACTTTGATCTTCACTATTTAACAGATTGACCAACTTTTGATTTCTTCTTCTTACTAGTTAACATATCTTCTTTTACATAAACAATCTCCTCATCATCAACTGAAAGAGAGACATTCGTGACCATTTTTTTTGTGGTGTTTTACTTATTTTCTTTTGAACAACAGTTCTAATCTCCTCCTCACTAATGGTAACATATTTTTCAGCTTCAGCTTCAGTTTCCACATCTTCAAAAACAACATGTTTAGCTTTGCTAGATTGACCCAACTTAGGGATTCTTTGATGATCCCCTATATGTACTATTGCAGTGTCATGGATTATTTCTCTTTGCTTCCTTCTCCTTTCTTCTTTTGTCTTTGTATGGAAACTATTGATCACATTCATAATATTTGCCTCTAGATAATAAACACCCTCCAACATCATTGAACGACTCTTAGAAAATCTCATCATCAAACAAAAAACAATATGTCAATGATCAATCATTTATAAAAAATTTAATGATCCTTACAATAATGCATAACACATAAATATAAATAAACATACTTACAATGTTATTTGAAATGTTGGTTGTGATTTCTTCACACAACTGTGTAGATTCTTCATATGTGTCATACTTGACCTTTGAGAGATGATATCTAACATTTTCATGTGTCTTGGGAAATTTTGCAAGAACATAAACAATGTTTGCATTCGACACCAAACATATGTCTCGTACTTTTCCCATCACCTCATATGGTTCACCAAAGTTAATCATACCACAATATAGATAGATATGTGTATTATCATCGCTTTCAATATCTTTAACATGCCATGTAAATTTTGTTTTATTTATTTCTCATGAATTCCTCCATTCAGAAATAATCTTGAATGTATTTGACGGGTCAGTTGTTTGACTTTTATAATGTTTCTCAGTTCAGGTATGTGTAGCAATATTCATAGAGTATCCAAATTCAACTTTAAATAATGGAATTGTTATCACTGTTCTAGAAACATTCGCAGAGTCATTTGATGCCATCTTCCTGTATATATATATATATATATATATAACAATTTTATTTTATTATATTTTTTTAAATTGAGGGTCGAAGGCTCACGAATAGGGCTTACAAGCCCACCCATGGGCTTTTCGGGTCCTACAGGCCTGCCCATAGGCCTTCGGCTCCCGACCCAGCGGGGGGAGGGGTTGATTTCGAAAATTGGCCTTTTGCTGGGCGATTCTCGAAATCGGCCTCTTGGCCCAGTGGGGGGTCGAAGGCCTGTGGGCGGGCCTGCACGGGCCTTTGACCTCCAGTTGGGTCAAGGGGCCAATCGCTAGGCAAGCCCACCCATGAGCCTTCGATCCCCATTAAAGAAAAAAAAAAAAAAAAAAACTAAACTTATAAAAAAAAATACTTATATTGTTTAAAAAAATCAACTTAAAAAAATTAAAATCCAATATAAAAATTTTAATTAACCTTTTTTTGCTTTGCATTAAAATAAAATAAAATCAATAAATAGAATTATTATTATTTTATTTTTTTTTTATCATGCTTATTTTTTTTTTTTACTATAAAAAAATAAAGATTTTTATGTGGTTAATAAAACAACAAATTTTCCCTAAATTCCTCTTTAAATAGTCAAAATTTAAGGAAATCTAACATGAATGTGTTATCGATGACAATGAAGCTACTTTGCAAAATTGCTCCAAATTTTTAAAACAAACCCAAAAGACTTGATGTGATGTGACAAATAGAATCAATGAATGTTATTATATAGCGAAAATTGTGGGATTGCTTTAGCGTTTCTCGAATGTGGATTAAAATTAAAATTAAAAAAAATTAATATATAGTTAATATTATAGGTTTAGAGTAACATTTATTCATTGTGGAATAAAAAATAAAATATTAATTATAAAAATTAATTTAGTTATGTAGTCAATATTAAATAATTTAAATAAAAATATTACTTTAATTTCGAAGGAATGCATTAAACGAAAATTTATGTGTATATTTTGAATAGAAAGCAGGGTGAAATTTTCCAAGACCAAAAGTTTAGTAATATGTTTTCATGTAAATTTTAGACGAAAATTTTGGATAAAATATTTTAAACGATTTTTTTGGAGGGAAATTTTTAGCAAAACCTTGGGGGGAAACTTTGGAGGGAAAATTTTCGGCAAAACTTTTTGGGGGGGAACTTTAGAGGGAAAATTTTTGGGGGAAACTTTAGAAGGAATTTTTCAATCTCTAAGCTATAAATTGTCATTTGGAAAAAGTGCATTTGTATTATTCAACATCTTCTAGTTGAAGGTCATGGATTCTTCTGGTAGTGAAGTTTCTTTTTTGTGTATCATCAACATTTTCGTCATGCAACAACTCTATTCATTTTGATGAATATAACAGAAATTATTTCACTATGAATAAAGAGACAAATTTTCCACTTGGTCTTAATCCTAAGGATGATGAGAGCAACATTGATGAAGGACAACAAAAATAATTTCATGTGAATAGAGAGTCAATTTTTCCACTTAGTCCTAATCCTAAGGATTATGAGAGCACCACTGATGAAGGGCAGGATGAAGAATTTCCAGTAAATAGAGAGTCAAATTTTCCACTTAGTCCTAATCCTAAGGATTATGAGAGCACCATTGATGAAGGGGGGATGAAGAATTTCCAGAGTCAAATTTTCCACATAGTCCTAATCCTAAGGATTATGAGAGCACCATTAAGGAAGGGGAGGGGGAGGATGAACAATTTCCAGTAAATAGAGATTCAAAGTTTCCATTTAGTCATAATCCTAAGGATTATGAGAGCACCACTAACGAAGGGGAGGATGAAGAATTTCCATTAAATAGAAATTCAAAGTTTCCACTTAGTCCTAATCCCAAGGATTATGAGACCACCACTGATGAAGGGGAGGATGAAGAATTTCCTGCAAATGATAATTTGACTATGAATAGAGAGTCATATTTTCCACTTAGTCCTAATCTTAAGGATTATGTGAGCACCAATTATGAAGGGGAGGATGAAGAGTTTCTTGTAAATGATAATTTTAGAGGCATAGATGTGAATAATGCATTTTCTCTAAGTGAGTGTTTCAAAGGCACTCATGGTGATGACGAATTGAATCCTCCAGGGAAGATTTCAAAAGCATGGATGAATATGGTGAATAATTTCGTCCAAGTTAGGATTTCAAAAGCGCAAATGTTGGTAGTGAAGAATTTCCTTTAGGTGAGGATGGTAATGAATATTTTCCAAGCAATGATGGTGATGAATTTTCTATGTTCAGAATGATCATAGTGAGGATAATATTCCTCCTAATGATGGCGAAAATGCTTTACAGAGAATAATGAAATGATGGAGACGTTGCAAGAAATAATATATCTAGGAGTATGAGTAGATATTTTCATATCGATCCAAAATATTCCATGGATAAAAGGTTTATGACAGAATATTTCACAAGGAGAAGTTCTATCAATGATCTGATTTCAAGTGAATGTTTTCGAAAGGATTGCTTGAAACATGTGGATTTCAAGTTTGCTTTGGAGCAAAGGAAGAGATATTTGTCAATGAATAAAAACATGCAAAAATCATATTTAGTGGGTTGCATGCAATCTACACTAGCAGGTTATGATTATCATATTGGGAATGTATTGCTCTGTAGAAAGGCTTTCAAAATGTTGCATTCAATTGGTAATTTTCGTTTGTCAAGAATCCAAGAAAGACTGGAAAAATATCCTACATTTTATTCAGAAGTACGTTATAGAAGAGAGGTTGGGCCATCAACAATTACTGCAATGTCATGGATGAAAGACTTCTTTTCAAAGCATGGAGAGTGTATGCCAAATAAAAACACAATACATATTCCAGATAATTTCTCAAGACGAAAAATCTATAGCTAATACAGAGAATATACAGAAGGTGCTAAAGGAGATAGTAATTTTATTACATATTCATATTTTACAAGGATATGGAAGAACGAATTCAACAATGTTTGTACTCCTAAGAAGACAAGTACGAGGGTTTGCAGTACATGTAATTCTCTTAAATAAAAAAAAAGAAGGATAAATGTCAAGGTGTAGAAAGAGGTATGCATTCATAACATTATTTTTTAAAGTTGGATAGTTATCAACTATGAAAATATATTTATTAATAGTTTTTTTTTTTTTTTTTTTTGTTTTATGTGTAGATTCCATTGTCAAAACACTTCAAGAGCATCACAATTAGCAAATAAGTAAAAGACAAAAATCGTATAAGCATCGGAAAGTGTGTATGACAATCCAAATAAATATTTGGGTTTGATATTGATGGTATGGACCAAAAGAACACATTTCTGCCACATTTTGTCTGCACACCAAAACATTTACAGGAGGAAAATTTTATTTAGTTTCACTTGGTTGGTTGTATGGTCTTTAATGGGAAGATGTTGCCAAGGTTTACTTCACAACTCCAAATACTCATAATGATGCAAATATGACCACAACTATAATCCATGATGTGATTTCTCATTGGTAGGGTATTCTTCTTAAATTTTGTATCTATAATTAGAAACACAAGCCGTGAAAAAGAAAAATCAAGTTGTTTTTGGATATTAAACATGCTTGTTGAATTGGGAATTTTTAAAAAGGTAAAGGTTGGTCTCCTTCTTGTTGGGCACGTTCATGACCATATTGATCAGATGTTTAGTCATTTTTTAGTAACATTGAGGAGGAAGGATGTTGGGAGCCTGGCATCATTAATTAATTGTATTAAGAAATCATACATTCCAAAGCCTGTTTTTCATGTGTTGGAATTTTTTTTGGCATGCGAAGGTTTATTCTGGGATCGCATGGTGAGGAGAAATGCATTGAACAACTTGATGACATTGGCTTCCAGCATCGATTTCGTATCAAACAAATTGATGGGAAAACACTTATATGGGGCAAAAAGTACTCAACTATTACAGAATGAGGGTCGTCATCAAGTTTAACATTTTTGAAGTTCATTCTAGATCATCCAATAATGCATCAAAGTTATTGTTATTACAATTAGTTGTTTAACTCCATAATGCACGAAGGTATAATAGAGAGAAAATATTCTGAATTCCTAGAAGAATTAAAAGATGTATTACACTATACATATGAGTAGTTTGATGTTGTTGATTCAATTTGGTGGGAGTATTTTTTCAATGATCAAAGTGATATCATTTCAAGATCAAGAAATGAAGATACACTTTTGAAGAATCCATTTATTTGGCCACAAAATATGCCAAATGAATAGATGAAAGCCGCATTGTTGAACAACAACAATCTCAAGGCATTATTAATTCTCCACAGGTAGAGGAAAGAGAAATCTATATTGGTTCTAGAAGATCACATGCACAACGTGAAGCCATGAAAGACCTTTATAGGGGTTTTGTACAGGATGTTAAGGAGGGTTGCATGATTGCAGTATTAGCAGATGAAGATCCACTTGGCTATCCATTCTAGGTTTCCAAGGTTATAAAGGTCATTAAATAAAATGAAGATATTACAATTGTTGAAGTACATTGGTATGCCACAAATACCCACCCATTCAATGGTGTGTACAAGCTAGAGATGGTAGTTGATAAACAAATTGCAGAAAGAGAAAAAGAAAGGGTACAAATATAAATCGTCATTGCACAAACCTCTTAAAATTGGAGGATGTTGACATACTTGTCTATGACTTCAATTTAACAAAGAGAGGAGCTCTTCACTTCAGGACCATAGAGATTTTGAATAAGTTGCTACCAGAAGAAACATTGTTGAGATGGGAGTCTGTTGAACCTAGTCATAGATCTATAAGACTTTTGAAACTTAAAATGGTGGCATGCTTGTTGACTCAGATGGGGGTTTAGTTGATGAAAAAGAAGAATATGGGTCATCTTCATCTGCATCCAGTCATTCATTTGAAGATGTAGATTCTGGTGGTGTGCAAAAACCTATGGGTAATTTTGAATAAATGTTAATACATTTTATGTAAATGATGTTTGCATGGTAACTTTAAATAAATATTTTTACTTCCATATGATCTTACATGAAGTTATGAGTCATTTCTATGTTTGTTTGATTATATGTTTTAATTATGAAGAATTTATCTCTTTAGAATATCCACAATGCAATCACTGCAATAATGAATTGCAAAAATAATGTATATTATATTCAATCTACCAAAGTTGGTATTTTAATTAAAAGTAAAGAAATATTAGAAATTAATGTAGACTTTTAAAATTACACAATGATATTGCCATGATATTATTTTTTTTATCATTTGGTATAAGATATTTTAAAAATGTTGAAATTTTAATGCCTCATTAAAAGGGACACTTTGTTTTGATGGTTGATTTTTAAGTTTTTGTTGCAATAGGATAAGTTGTCTTAGGCCAAGATTTGAAAAGAGCTATAGTTTTAGCCTTTAAAATAAAAATTACTCTTGGAATAATGAATCTTTTATTTACTTGTTCAATTTAAAAATTGTTTTAGTCATGTAATTTATCCATAATTTCATGGTTGGAATATGTTAAAAACTTAAAGTTTTTAATTTCATGGTTGAATATGTTAAAAACCTAAAGTTTTTAATTTCATGGTTGGAATATGTTAAAAGCTTAAAGTTTTTATTTCATGGTTGAAAATTTTCAAAATCTTAAGGTTTTTCTGAGTTATGATATTTTATCTTTAATGTTATTATTGAAAACAATTACAATTTTAGGGTTTTTTAGAGTCAATATATTTTATCTGATCCGAAATTGGATCCTCAAACTCTCTTAAAGCTACCCGAACTCTGTAAAAACTCATACCGAAGTTTAAAGTCCTATGGATGTTGAAGCCTATCAGAAATAACCTCTGAACAACGACAATTTGTAGCCAGCACAGAGCAACGAGGACCTTCGGTCAAAGCGCATTGACCGTTGGCCCATGGGGACTGTGCATGGCGCAAAAATGGTAGTTAGGAGGCTTAGATCAGAAAATGGAGGCTATTTTTGATGCGCGATTAGTGCAATCACTAGGCAAAACCCCTCGAGAAGGAAAATCCCTGAGCGCACGGTCACAAGGAAAACTAGAGAACTGTGGGAAAAGCGTTGAAAACCGATGGCGGGTCTTGCGCTCCAAAACCGACGGTATATCGAGGGTATCCTTAGGCGGTAAGTGGATTTGGCTGAAAGCGAGCGATTCCATTCAGTGCATGACGCATGTCCGGCGGATGAGAGAGAAAACCGCCTCTCATCGCGCACTAACAGTTGAGCAAGTCAATCGCGCGAAATAAGCCAATATTGTAGGATCTGGGGGCTCTAGATCTAACGGCGGAGATTGCGCCCGATGGGAAACCGATTCGACGGAGAAAATAAGCTTTGGCACATAAAGGTTGAAGTTTGATTGGACCGCTGAGTTGGCGGATGAATCATTTCACAGAGTAACCGAAGTAACGAACCGTTTGAGGAAGAGTTGGCTCAGCTCGTGAGGAGACAAGTGGCCACCTCTCTGTGAAGCGTTACAGTGATGATGATGTAGAGCAGGGGATCCCAAGCGGACAATAGCAGGCGATCCGAAGAGACAGAAGCCGAAATGAACATTGGGGAACAGAATGGTTCTAAGCCATGAACAGAGAGAGAGTGAAAAAAGGGGGCAGAAAAAGGGAGAGAAAGGGAGAGCAACTGGGAAGTAGAGCAACCAGAGCCGAGCTCACGGTAATAGGTAGAGCCACCAGAGGTTGGAGGCAGAGCCGTAGAGAAAACAGCTAGAACCAAGAGCCAGAGCGAGCGCCAGAAGCGAGAGCTGAGAGCCAAACCAGAGCCAGAGCAAAGCCAGAGCCAGAGTCAGAGCCAAGAGCCAGAGCAAGAGCCAAGAGAGCCAAGAGCCAGAGCTAGAAAGCTGAAGAGCCCAGAGCCAAGGGGGATGGGGTGTTGTGCCCAATGTTCCGGTATAAAACATTGGAGTTGAGTGTGGAACTTGTAAAAGAATTGAAGCCATAATCCCAGAGAGCCTAATCGAGTTGATTAGAGCTCAAGGAGACGTAGCCCAAGATATCAGGGTGAACTCCATATTATATTGTTGTCTTATGTGTTTTTTTTTACTGCTGCTTTAACTATTGTTATATGCATTTATATATCAGTTTAAGTATCTTCCCATATCAGCACAAACAACAAATTTTAAAGTAAATAATCAGCTGAAAACAAATACAAGCATACACCCATATTTTCAAGCATTTCTGATTTCCGCATTGGTTAATCATTAAGACTTGGGAAAATTTAAAGCTTTGGAAGTGGGAGAGGTTCTTGTAAGTTAGACAAGAAGCCTAAGAGCCCCATTTTCATATCATTATCTTTAAACAACATGGATGGAAATTGTTAGATTTAAAGCTTTGAGACATGATATTTTATCTTTAATGTCATGTCTGATAATTGCTGGAATTTTATGGTTTTTTTCAAAGTCCTGATATTTTATCTTTAATTCCATTGCTAAAAAGTGTCAAAATTATAACCCGGTTTTTTTGTTCCAGCATCAACAGTGATTGTTTTGAGGGTGTTTTTCCTTCCATTTTACAAAAAAAAATTGGTTTTTATTTTCCATTTAAAAAAATGTTGAAAATTTACCTTAAAAAAACATCGTTATGGCACACAATTTTCGTTTTTCATGTTTTTTTTTCATGCTTTTGGGTTAGACTTCTCGTTTTGAGGTAACTTTGTTTTATGCATTATTTGTTGGTATGAACAACTTTGCTACTAATTTCATTTGTTGAAATATGAATTCAACCACCAATAGCCCCTTCTCATCATTAATTTAAAGGGTGATTTCATTAAAATGTTTAACCTAAGATCTCATGCTAAATTTATACTCTCTTTAGTCTATATACTTATTATAGCGTTCTAAATACCTTGTAAATTATTTGTTAGTGACTAAATATATGGTTATTTAATTAGTTGTATTATTAGCATATAAAAAATATTGAGAGGATTATATATATATATATATATATATATATATTATATTATATTATTTTGAGTATTACATACAACTATATATTTACATTATCTTTATTGTTCGCTAATATCACCATATGGTGCTCTAAAAATACTTTTTATGTTCAGTTTATATGATATTTTTGTGAATGAAAAATAAATTGAAAGATACTAGCAGGAAATAATCATTTTTGTTGTAACTTTGGTGGACTACATCATCATCATGTCTAACTTCTCACCCCGATTGGGGAGATAACACAAGATTTGAACCCAAGACTTCCGTTTGGTGAGACTTCATTTCCACGACCATTGCTAATTGAGCTACCTTAAGCAGACAACAGGGAAAAATGATTAATAGCATGGATTATACAATAGAGGATTTGCATTGATATAAATTCTAAATTTTAATAGTCATGTTGAAATATGTAACTAGGTTTGGTCTTCATAATGACATATGTAATCATGATTTTATGTATTTGATGTAAATAAATTTATTATTATTATTATTCTTGAGGCATGGGTTTCATGTTCAAGGGAAAAAAAAAATTAGGTCAAGCACCCATTGAGTGCTTCTAGGGCTTGTCATTTAGTCTACAATTCAATTGAGTCATTATCATGTATTGAAGACCCTTTTGGACATGTTACATATTGCAAAGGAAGTTTATTTGAGTAAAAAATAGAGTCAAAGACCCTCCAAGACTTTGTCAAACAAGTAGTAACAATTCGGCCTAAAGATAGCAATTTGTACCCATCAAAAGCCCGTATATAAGAAGGAACTTGACCTCATTTGGATACACTCTCAAGGAAGTTCAATTTCCTCAAGATAGAAGTTGGAAAAGGATGAAAAAGAAGAATAAGAGCAAGATCAAAGTTTTTTGGGCTCTCTCTCTTGTTTTAGGGTTTCTACAGGTGTTAGGGTAAGTCGAAGTGTTGGATGGGTTGTTGGGTCGAAGTTACAATAGGATCTACTGGGTTGAAGTTCCAGAAGAAATTGTTGGG